>JAJKFI010000099.1:3134759-3154888 GCA_029204185.1 Lerista edwardsae | reverse complement strand
ATTGATTGATTGATTGATTGATTGATTGATTGATTGATTGATTGATTGATTGATTGCTTTGCTTTCTAGAGATGTGTATATACATATTTGGCTTCAACTGTTCCCTGGTGAAATAGCAGGCTGGACTGTACTAGATTGTGAGCCCTTTTGGGACAGGGAGCCACTTAACTTTAATGTTAAATGCAAGGAGCTGGCAAGGAGCAGGAGGGGGAATGGGTGACCAAAAAAAGACCACGTGGGGGCTGGGAGGAGGCTGCAGGAGGAACCCGGATGCTGGATCTGCGCGGCTGGAGGGAGTGGGTGCCCCAGGCAGCCTATCTTCTCACGCTTGCTGCCTTATTCCCGGGTCTCCCTCACTGCTGCTGCTGCTGCTGCCACTGCCTCGCTGCCTGCCTGCCTGCCTCCTCACAGAAAGTGCAGGCAATGGCTGCGAGCGTGCAGTATGCATGCACAGCTGCTGAGCCAACCAGCCAACGGGGCCAGCTTCGAGTGGGCGGGGCCAGCTCAACTTCTAGGAACTGGTACTCACATGGTGGTGCGTAGTGGGTGCATGACATCACTGCACAGCCCCTTGGTTCCACCCTCCCTCGCTTCCATTTCGCCCCAAAATGGAGCTCTTCTGGGCGCAGGGAGGCGTGGCTGGGCATGGTGATGTCACCCTGCCCTGGGCACACTCGGAGCCTCGTTCGTCTCTGCTACATTGTCAGCCCATATGTATAGGACTGGGCTGGGAAGAACCTTAGCTTGCAAACTTCAGTCAGTGATGCTAAGAGACTTCCCCCAAGTTCTCTTAGTGACCTGACCTTGCCAATGGCCAATGGGCAATGGCCCACATCAATGGCTTTTGTGGGTGTTTGAACTGCCTCACCCTGCAGGAATTTACACGTAAGAAAGCCTTCCTATTTCTCACTCCCAACCCTGCTTTGAGCTTCAGACACAATATGAAACAAATTACTCTAAGGAAGGCAGATGGTTTCTGGAAGATGATGGAGTAGGATCATACAAGAGGATGAAGAGTTATTTGGTGATAAGATTAGTACCATCTGCCCATTTTATTAAGACTAGCTCTGTCCATCTGCAGCAAGGCTGGTAACTTTGTTAGTGACGGGCTATTAATGTTGTGGTTTTCAAACCCAAAGTATTTGTTCTATGAAAAGTGATTCTTCTGTGTCCACAGAAAATTCATTTAAAGCAGAAGTAATGTGCTGAGCAACAGAGGCAGGTGCATTGGGGGTGCAGCTGATTGAGGAGGAAGGGTCTTCAATGAGATACAGGAGAAAACCACTCCAAAGGGATTCTAGCATAGCTTGCCACTGTTCTGTCTTCTTTGTGGCATATGTTCATTAACTAGTGTCCAACAATCAGTGACATACCAGGTGATGCTCATGGGGGGGCAGGGTATTTGTGTGTGATGCCACTATTGCCCAAAATGGTGAAAATTTTGATATTTTTGAATACCATCATGTTATATATCATTCAATGTGGAATTGACAGCAGAATGCAATGAAACAAACCATGCTGAACTAGCAAAAGGAGTAGCAAAAAAGAAAAGAAAAAGAAAAGAAAAAAGGAAACCCAAGGAAAGGAAAACACAATGGCCTTCTGTAACAAAAAGTAGATTTCCTTCACAAAACTGAAAAATGAAAGACTGTTGTGAGAGTCAATGAGGTCTTGTTATTAGATAGCAGGGTACCAATAAGGTGTTAGTATACATCAGATCTCATTTTCATGTATCAGAGCTAATACTTGAACTCTTATTGAATCAGGGTTTTTTTTATTGGTTACTGATTTGTTGGACAATCAATCACTCGTATTTATATACCGCTTTTCAACACAAAGTTCACAAAGCGGTTTACATGCAAAAAATAATTATAAAGTTAAATGGCTCCCTGTCCCAAAAGGGCTCACAATCTTTAAAAAAAAAAAAAATGCAGAGCACCAGCAGCAACAGCCACTAGAAAAGACACTGTGCTGGGGTGAAGAGGGACAATTACTCTCCCCCTGCTAAATATAAGAGGAGCACCACTTGAAAAAGTACCTCTTGCCCAGTTAGCAGTTACCTATATTGTAATATATTAAAATGAATAAACCTTAGTAATGCCACTGTATTTAGGTTATACATATGATACTGTAATTATTCTACAGTATATGGTTGGACAGGGGGAGGTAACACAGTGAGCTCTCGCACTGGGTGACGGAAACCCTAGTGACGCCACTGCCAAGAAGCAGGTGATTCAGGCCTTACCTTTTTAGGATAATTCAGGTGTGTCACAATTTTAACCCCCTATGAGGTATAGAACTTTTCCAGAACTGGAAAGGGTTAGTGGTGCAGATCTCACTTCATCTAGTTGGGTCAAGTATCACCTAAATATTCATTTTCATTGAACGTAAGCACATCAAAAGATCTCCACTGGATCAGGCCAAAGGCCCATCTAGTCCAGCTTCCTGTATCTCACAGCGACCCACCAGGTGCCTAAGGGAGTTCAGTGGACAAGATGCTTGCATCCTGTTGCCACTCCCTTGCACCTGGCATTCTGAAGTAGCCTACTATTAACGTAAGGAGGTTGCCCAACCCATCATGGTCCATAGCCCATGATGGACTTTTCCTCCAGAAATCTGTCCAGGCCCCTTTTAAAGGCATCTAGGCCAGATGCCATCACCACCTCCTGTGGCAAGGAGTTCCATAGCTTAATTACCTGCTGGGTAAAAAAGTATTTCCTTTTATCTGTTTTAACTCTCCCAATACTCAATTTCAGTGGATTCCCCCTGTTTCTGGTATTGTGAGAGAGGGAAAAGAACACCCCTCTATTGACTCTATCCCTCCCGTGCATAATTTTGTATGTCTCAATCATGTCCCCCCTCCGGCGCCTTTTTTCCAGACTGAAGAGCCCCAAACGCTGCAGTCTTTCTTCATAAGGGAGGTGCCCCAGCCCCGTAATCATTTTTGTCGCTCTCTTCTGCACGTTTTCCAGCTCCACTATGTCCTTTTTGAGATGTGGTGACCAGAACTGTACGCAGTACTCTAGATGTGAAAGATCTTTGCCCTGAAAGATAAACAAATCACTGTTAATGATTTCTGATTTATCATGATTAATGATTTCTTTGTTCTCTGTCCACCTCTTAGTTCTTTTACAATATTATTCCACAAAATTCTTATTTCTTATTTTTGTTTCACAATATTTCTTTCCATTTCCAAGCTGTCAATTGCAATCCTGAACCTCTCCTACAATGCTATTGCATCTCATTTGGGTCAGAATCCATGTATACATTTTTTTTTTTTGCTGCCAATAATCCCTTTTTGTTTCTCCAACTTGCATATTTTTTTCCTTATTATTATCATATTGACTGTTGTATCTCTTCTTCTCAAATCCCAATGGGGCAGTAGAATTCCTAAACTGATGCCAGGAATTAGTAATGGATTTGGATGAGAGACAAACAAACAAACAAAAAACCCGGAAGGCAAAAAGAATAAGAAAAAAAATGTTTAAAAAGTTTTTGGGTTTGGAGTGAACTTAAAACATGTGCTCCAACAAACCTCTGGCAAAGTTCATCTGTTGTATTGGAAAAGGCAGGAGCTACCCCGAGGAGATAGGGAATGGTATCAGCAGTGGCCTCTTGTCCATATCAGCTAGGGATTACAGCTAGGGTTAACCCCCAGGTCTTTGCCTGCAGCAGGAGCACAGCTGCAGGCTGATGAGGGCTCTGGCTATATAGGGAGGTTGGCACAGGTGGAAAAGGGTGTGGCTGATGAGCTAGAGCCTGCTCAGCAACAGATACCGATTGGCTGGCCTTGGTATAAAGTTGGAGGCAGGAGCCGCAGTAAGTTAGCACCAGGGTGGTGCAGCACCAGGCAGGCAGGCAGGCAGGCAGGCAGGCAGGCAGGCAGGCAGTGGCAGTGGCAGTGGCAGTGGCAGTGGCAGTGGCAGTGGCAGTGGCCTGCCTGACTGATGGATTGCTGAATGGACTGACTGAATCAGAGGCGTTTCTACAGGGATGGCAAAGCTCTAAGTGTTGCAAGAAGCCTTACCCTGTCGTGTAAATCCCTCCTCTCCCTTGCTGCTGTAGCCAGTAAGCAACGCCAAGATGTTGCTGTTCCCTGTGAGGATTGGCTAAAACGGTGCAGGAGAGGAGTGATTTCTACTGCAAGGTAAGGCTTCTTGCAAAACTCAGAGCTTTGCCATCCCTGTAGAAATGCCACTGGACTGAATCCATTTGTGGGGCAATTCATTATATTAAAAAAAAATCAAATCATTTACAAATATTACAAAAAAATCAAATCATTTCAAAGAAATCCTTAGTTGTTGTTGGGTGTTGGTGAATGCTGGTGTGCCACCCACAATGTTGTGGCATGTTGTCAGGGTTGAAATCTAACCCGGGCTGACTTTGCAGGCCTGAATAAGGCAAGGCCCAGGACTTACTGTATGTAAGGTAAATGTAAGCCTATTTGCAAAATGCTGAATCATTGTGACTAAGGGTCCAGGTGGCTGATGCAATTCCTGGGATGGGATGAGATCATTCATCCCAGGACAGGGTGAGGTAAGAGGGTGATGTAATACCCATTCTGATTGGCTCACAGTTCCTTATAAGCAGGGCTGTGAAAGCCCTCAGTGTGGGTTGTTGTTGGTCATGGAGAGAGAGTAGGAGAGTGTTATTTTGGCTGTGTACGTATTTCGCTGTACTGCAGAAGACTCCTTAGTCTATCTTGCTGCTGTAAATACTCCTAAATACAGACTCTTTGGTGGTGGAAATCTGCCATGTCTGTGTTACTGGGGTGCCGGCTGTGTCCTTAGACTCTGCATTCTGTGTCTCTGCCTGATAGTCAGACACTATCAGTAACATGTATCACTTTGACATGTCTATCATAGGTTCATCGTCATTGGTACAGAGGATGAGTAGCCTCTTCCAGTGGTATCCTAGCTAGATTTTGACTGTAGTCAAGAGGAGTTGAGTTTTCCATATGTGATGACTTCGCCTTTGAAGAGTTTCAAGTTTCTATGCATCAGTAAACGTCCCAGAGCCCGGTGGTCCAACACGCAGCTTTCAGGCCACATGAGGCCCTTGTAGGTGGCCCGCCCAAAGTCCAACTGCAGTCACCCCAAGCACATGTTCTCCCTTCAGAAGCTTTTTGGTCTCCCTGCTCTGCTGTTCCAGCTTCTCTTTTGGAGAAGGGGAAGCTGGAACAGTGTGGGAGGGAGATCAAAACGCTCTGCCACACTCACCTCCACCTCTATTGTCTCCAATTTTGACCAGCAGGCTCCAAATGCCAACGTAATTGGTGGTGACATCATCACATCACTGTCAATTACTTCCGGGTTGGCCCAACCAGGGGTCACGCAAGGGTTATGCCCCACCGGCTGCAGAAAGTTGGACCACCCTGTCCTAGAATATCTAGAGGAAGTACTAATGCTAACAACCAGTTAATCCTTTTGGTCTCTTGATGAAGAAGAGAAAAAAGATGGATGACATAATCCTGAAAACATCAATCCAAAAAATTTGGTATATGTTTCATACATATGCCGTTTCCGCGCATTCCAGCGCTTTATGGACAAAATTGGCGGTGACCTTACAAGCAAGCAAGTTTAAGTCGGTGCCTGGAGAAGCAATTAGCAGCTCTATTTACATAGTAATAAAATTTTAATGTCGTCTTGGGCCATGTCCTAGTTTACTGTGAAAATATGAAAAGGGAAAAAAAAATGACAGAAGTTGATCAGTAAACAGGGAAAATATAATTGGCACCAAAATAAATCTGCTGTGGGCAACTGGATAAGTAGACTCTAACCCAGATCTTCCATGGAGTGGCTACAAAAGGCAAGAACTTTGATGGAGCTCCTTAAAATTAAATAGATTGGAAGAAACCTAAGAAAAAATAATAATAAAATGTCCCACCCACTGAACGGTTGATACTGAGGAAAGAAGAACATTGTATGAACTGATGTATTTTCTGTTTGTGTTCTCCACCTTTCTTCGTGTGTAATAAGTCCGGCCAGTCTCTAATGAGTTGGGCGAGTTCATCGGAATCATCAGCATATTTTTGATCTTCCCATTTAATTGACTCCTCAATATACTGTTAAACTAATTGCTTTCTATTTATCAAGGGCCAGATTGTTTGACTCTCATAGGTAGAGAGAGTCAAACTTTCAGGCAACTTGTTTGACTCTCATAGTAGGTAACAGCCTACTTCTTAACATATTGTCTCCCCCCCCCTTTCTGTGAATGAAGTTCAGAAAGAGTCAAGCTTCAAACTGTACCTCTAGTTTTTATTTACCTTTCATACTAATGGTGATACAAAAAGGAGCTCAGCCAACATACTTCTGTGAGCCGCACTACACATTGTATGTCAAAGAGCTGCATGTGGCCTATGGCCACCCCTGATCTTGAAGAACTAGGGGTCTCTTCAGTGGTGTTATCCTACCAGTACGCTGGGTGGGACATCCGGGTGATCGGCAGCCCGCCCGTTGCGTTCCGAAGCGTTACGCCGTTTGCGTAACATACGCAAGCGACGTAATTGGTTAGCAAATGGCGTAACGCTGCGGTACGCGACGGTCGGGCTGCCGATCACCCGGATGTCCCGCCCAGCGTACCAGTAGGATAACACCACTGGGTCTCTTCTTGTCCCTCATTTAGGTACCTGAGCCCAATATTATCATCAGATTGTGAATATGCTCCAGTTTTCTGTTATACACATTTGTTGCAGTCACATTAGAAATAGACAGATGGAAAGTGGAGAGATCACAACCATTAAACAATACCGTAGGAATTAACTTCTCCACCGACCCACTATGTCAATGTTCTGTTAGGACAGTCAATTCTCTTTATATGCAAATTCTATCACTATCTGCGACTTTGCTTATTTGCGAGGGGCAGAATTGCTGCTTGCCTCATTTTTTGCTCCTCTGTCCTTGTCGTTCACTATGCAGAGACCTTCTGAAGGCTGCAGGTACCTTCAGAATGGCACTTCTGATGCAGTGCTGACCACTCAGGCTTCCTGAGAGTTTCTGCTAGATTCCTCTGATAGCAGGTAAGGTACCCCTTGCACCTAACCCCATTGATCCCATAAGATCAATGGTTCATTATCTGGGAATTCGCTATACACAAGCGTTTCCAGGAACTTAACCCTAGCAGATAATGAGGACTGACTGTAAAATGAAAGCCACCTTCACAGTCAAATGGACAATCTCCCGAGTATTTAGGTCTCAGTGATAACATACGTCAGATTAATGCTCAGAAACTCTTGTTTCAGGTGAGTTTTGTTTTGTTTAAGAAAAAAAGCAAAACAAAACAAATACACATTGCCTGAAAGTCTCTAGACAAGCACATGATTAATTTTGTCTTTTATTTCTGAAAAAAAATGATGCCACAAAAAGAGAAAATTAATATCCATAGTGTTTTTATTTAATCTCTGCCAGGGCAAACAAAAGAGAGATAACGGGAAAAATTCAGTAGGAAAATCTAAATTATTTTTCAAAACAGATGAAAGATTAAATAACAGAGGAAGGCATACAAGTGTGATGTGGTGTTGAGAAAGTAAAAAAATCCACTTTATCAAAGCTTTTTTTGTTTGTTTGTTTGCTTATAAAGCATATCTTTTTTATGTGTAACTCTGATGGCATTTAAGATTTTTCTTCTTTTGTGGCAAGGAAGGAATGGTTCTTTAGAGAACCTAAGAGCAGGAGGAGTGGTCTGAAGGTTGAGCTATCTCCTTGTCTGAAAAAAGCTAAGCAAGATCAGCAGACTTGAAGGGAAGACCGAGGGGAAATTGAAAGCCAAAGACTGAAGTTTCTAACAGATCTCTGTGAAGGAGTGTGTGACTGAATGTGGCAGAGTCTGCCAGCAAGGTTGAAGTATTGCCTAATGGCGTTCAGTCCACCTGTTGGGTTCCAGTGCTCAGCAGTGACAGAAATGAAAGGTCTCAGCACTTTGGCCAGCACATTTTTCCATGCAAAGGGGTACAACTAGATTTCAATCAGGTAGTGGAGAAAGGCTGCATTTGTTTCCAACTAGAAACTAGCAGGAGTTACGTTGCTAGCATGCCTCTATCACGCTTCAGTGGAGTGCCTTCAGGGGCAAAATGCTAACTGGAGGAGGAGCTTCAGCTTCTGTGTAATGTGGCCCCTCCTGTTCTCATCCAGGGCCATTCGCGGAGAGCAAAGCCTCTGAGCCAGCTCTCTGAGCAGCAAATCGCTCTGGAGGCGATTTGTGTTTTGCCAACACTTTGTGTTTTGCCCCCCTATAAGAACGCCACTGATGGCTTTCAAACGTTTCAGCACTGAGACCCACTTTTTAGAATGAAAAATCTGTCCAGGACACACCAGAGGTGATGTCATGGCCAGAAGTACCATCATTGTGACACCAGAGCCTGCTACTTTCTGGAGAATGCAGTAGTAGGTTGGGTTAGTTCTCAGCCAAATCTCAATAGCAAAGTGAATCAGAAACAACAACAACAACAACAACAACAACAACAACAACAACCTTTTTACAACCTTCACACAAGCAAAACAACCATACAACCCTCCCCCTTTCCAGTATCCCATCTTCCCATATTTTGAACGATGGCTGTGCTAGGTGCAACGCAACCCACCTGAAATTGGCTCGTGATTCACCTAGTGGGTCCTGACACACAGTTTGCAAAACGCTGCCATAGAGGCTACAGTGCAAGATGCTGCGATCTATTAGAGCCAGTGATGGGATCTGGGAATGAGGAAGCGGAACGCTGGGCGGGACTTACGCGTGATTGGCTGCCTGTCCGTTCCGTGGCTGCCCTGGCCTCAGCGGGGCGCCTGCTCACTGGGGGGACGGGTGGGGGGTGCACCGGGTGCCTGGGCAAGCAGCGGTGGGGCGCGCCAACCGGGGGCAGCCCCCCTGAGGCCAGGGCAGGCGGTGGAATGGAATGGACGGACTGCCAATCATGCGTAAGTCCCGCCCAGCGTTCCGCTTCCTCATTACCAGATCCCATCACTGATTAGAGTGCAATTCTAACCTGCACTGGAGCAGGCAGGCCACCCTAGCTTGGAAAGTCCCCTAGGAGATAAGCTGCTGCTACCTCCTAGCTTAGTTAGGAGGCAGCCCAGTTAGGCTGGCCTGCCTGCTCCAGCGCAGGTTAGGGCTGCACTCTAAGTATAATAGACTGCAGCATCTTGCACTGTAGCCTCGATGGCAGAGTGGCCACGGGTTCACCCTCCCTCTGCACTGTTACACCTCCAGCACACCCTCAGTGAGGGCCTGCGCTGGCAGAACTAAGCCAATGCATGGCCAGCACAGCTGATAGGCTGTGGGGTGCATGTGCTCCAGCACTGCAGCCTATGCCAGCAGAGGCGTATCTCGGGTGTAGCATGGGGTGGCAAGAGCCATGGGTGCTGTTTCCTTGGGGGTTGCCAATGGCCCTCAGCCCCCCCCCCCCGCAGCACCCCAGAAGAGGCTGCCTTCCCCCACCTCCGATCCCCAACCGGGAGGAACGGCGCATCCCTGGCTGGACAGCCAGGGACGCGCGGTTCCTCCTGGCCGGGGATTGGAGGCGAGGGAAGGCACACATCTTCCCCCCTGCCCCGATCAGGCAAAAATGCCCAATCAGAGGCCGAGGGAAAGCATGCGCCTCCCCCCCCCTTCAACTAGGGAGGCACAGTTCCTCCTGGGCAGAGGCCAAGGTTATGTGTGGCTTCTCTCTGCATGGAGAGAAGTCACACCCCTCAATGTCATGACGTCACAATGTTGTGACGTCATGACGTGCCATGGGTGCCATTTCGCCCTAGTACGCCTCTGTATGCCAGCCCAGCAACCGAATCTGTAGCACAGACACGCCTTACAGCATGTTTGGTCCCGCACAAGAGCACGGTGCCAGCACAAAACCAGGTTAGGATTATGCTCGTGGTGCAATAATTGATTTGTTTTTGTTCTCTTACATTTGCTAACAGAATAGAAGGAAAAAACTCCAGAACTCCAAAACTCTAGAACTCCCACATTTCTCTCTACCCATATATTATTTAAAAGGTGAATTTGCATAGTTGCTTATGCATATTAATTGTTGCTTTTCTTTGAGCTACGCCAGCCATAAAGTACACATGTAACGGATGTATCGAAGAAGAAGAAAACATAGCCAACAGCCACTGCGCATTAGTAAATACATTACACGGCTCAATGCATAGTTTTAATGCTCGACTTCCCTGGTGTTTATGATTTGCCAATCAGCAGGAAGTTATTGCTGACAATTAATCTTTTTTATATTGCTAAATGATTGTTATGTTCCCAAAATGCCGGAGCTATCAAAGGTGCTGTGGTGGAGAATGAAACACTGGAGTTGCACATGTGCAATGTACATTAGCAGCAAAGGCAATGGAGTGGTTATCGTCGCGTTGCTATATCGGGTACCTTTGGAGTGGGACAGATGCCTTTTAGCATCTGCTGGGAACAATTCAGACACTTTTATCTCTGTGTTACCTTAGAGTGAGACAGACTCATTCACCCGGTGGATATAGTTTTTATTTGAATTGCAGTGCTCTTCAGGGCATACGTGACAACCGCTGATATATTTTGTAATTTTCCGTGCAGCTTCCAATTAGACCACCATAAGGGGAGGCGGTTACTTACTACAGGTCCGTGTTGTAATAACCCACCACCACCTCCATCCAAAACTTTAGGGAAGGAGAAGCTCATAGCTATTGTCTCCCATTCGCTATATTGCACAGATGGTGCAAGGTCATAGACAGCCATCGAAGGAAAAGTCTTCAAGGATAAGTCCAGGCGATTTACTTAGGAGGCACAATCTACTACTCATCCAGGCTCTTCTAGACTTTTAATACCTTAGTGCAGTGGTTCTCTAACTTTTTAGACCAGGATCCAGTGGTGTCATCTAAATGATTTAAGAACAGGTACTCACTTTTGATTGGCACGTGTCGGGACCCGCCCACCGGAAGTGACGTCATAAGCCAGAAGTGATGTCGTGGCAGAAAGTGACATGAAAAAAGCCCTTTTTGAGGCCTCAGACGGTTTTAAACTGACCCAACAGTTGCAACAGTATTCCACAGCACCCCCAGAACATGTTAAGGAGGCCTGGCATCATGTTAAAACCCCAGAGCAACTCATTTTTCAGTGGCAAGGAAAGGAAAGGCTCCGCTTGCTGCCTCCCTGCCTGCCTGGCTCTGAGAACATGCAGGCAACTCAAACATGCAGGAAATTCAAACGTTGCAGAGGGCGGAGTCGACAAGTGGGCGTGGCCAGCTGTAATCCTAGAAACCGATACTCACGTACCCCCGCGTACCCGCTGCATGACATCACTGCCAGGATCCACTTTTCAGAATGGCACTCGTGTTGGGACACACCGGAAGTGATGTCATTAACCTGGAAGGGCTGTCATAGCCGGAAGTGACATCATCCAGCATCCAGCGTCCCTATGCTCTGTGTGAATGACTCTTACCCCTAAATAAAGGGGAAGCTTGCCAAAACAAACAAAACAAACAAAACAACAACAACACCTGACTACAACCCCCAGGGGGCTTTGCTTCTGCACAGAACTCCATGTGTGAGGCATGCTGGGCTAGCAGATGCAGAAGTGGTTGACCACAAAGACTGCTGGAGACTGTTCCTGTAAAGCCCATTTTGCAACTGGAATGCTAGCTCTGGTGGTGGGGAGGTGAGATAGGATTGGGCTGTCAATCAACAAACTCTTCAGATCACTTAATTTTTAATTTTCAAAGGGTTTTGGCAAATGTAATGATTTTGTTCTTTTAATTGACCTAAATACCTAAATTAGAGTGCAATTCTAATCTGGAGTTAGATCAGCAAAGTTTGGCCAGCAAAAGGGGCACTGTAAAGTATGTTTGGACCACCCTCAGAGTCAGAGAGGCTAGCACACAGACATGCGCCATCCTCCCTGATTCTGAGAATCAAACACACTTTATAGTGACCCTGGTGCCAGCCAAACTTTGCTGGCCTAACTATGCTGGCATAACCCCAGGTTAGGATTGCGCCCTCATTTGTCTAAAATAGGCTTTGAGGATAAAAGACAAATTATGGGCCAATTCATAAATGTGAGTAGCCTTTTTGGAACCTAGTCTGTTACACCCCAATTAATATCATTACATAAGAAACAACTGAATACAGCTGGTATACTGGTTGAAAATACTATAGCAAAATACTGTAAATTGTTGTAATTTCGTGAACTTCGTGTTGAAAAGCGGTATATAAGTACCTGTTGATTGATTGATTGAATTGCAAACAAATATTTCAAGTCAACAAAGCATGAATCAGAAAAAAGAGGTAATTGTACACACACACACACACACACACACACACACACACACACACACACACGAACGCACCATGCACAATAGTCTGAATTTCACAATGCAATTAACCAAAACCTCAAATGCCATATTCATAACTATAACTACACAATACATTGTTACAATATATGGATTTGCCATGGAGGTTTTAATGTATTTTAGTCTGAATTTTATTCTGTTTTAATGGGATACGCTAGTCAGATTTTATTTGCTCTTTTGAATGCTTTGCTATTTTCCCCCTGATAACGGATGGAGCTATAAATGTAAATAATAAAATTAATACCTTAATAAATAGCTTGTCACTTCACACTAAGATCATACTGAAATGTAGAAATAATCGGATTTTGATGTAACCCTACAGGCAGAGTCTCAGCAGAGATTGTTTACCAAGGCATTCTTTTGCAGCATTTAGAAAAATATGTATCTTCTAGTTATGCAGATACTCAGAGGGCTTCCCTCTCCTTCTGTCTGCAATTCTGTTGGGGTCATGGAGGTAGAATCACTGGAGTCCGCATCCCTGTCGAATTAATAGGAGCCAAGTGAGGCCAGGGGGCGGGCTTAGCAGCCATGTTGGCTGACTCAAAACAATCCTTATTCCAAGCATTTCAGATTGCTTTTCTCGTACTGTTTAGGACTGAATAGTTTACTCCTGAAAAAAAAACTTACGAAAATAAAAACGTGTGATCGTGTAGAAACATTATTGGTAACCTTATTATGATTTAATATGCACTTACAAGGTTTAATTCCGCATAATTATATTATTGAACATACCGGACGAAATGCTACTTGCTGTCTATTTAAACTCAGATTAACAGATAAGTCTGTTTTGACAGACTTATTTTTTGAAATCTACACAAGCAAAAATAAAATGGCCATGCCCCATAAAAAGAATGTCTGTTAATGTTCAGAATTTCATAAGTATTACAGTAGGAAAATTACATTAAAATCTCTTCATGACACAAGTAGTTGTCAATATGCGAGGAATTTTTTTTTACTTCTAGACTACGAAGAGTATTTTTGAAAACTTCTACACTCACCCCCCCCCCCAGAAAAAAAACAAATTCTGTTAATGTCCAGAAGTTCGAAAATATTACTGTAGAAAATGGAAGGCGGGGAAAAAAGTGTAAACGGGAAGGGGGAAAAAAGGAGGGGGGAAATATTTTTTTCCTTACCTTCTAAACCATTAACAGAAAATGGGTGTCAGAAAATGGTGAATAAGACTGCTAGGAACAACAAGGAATTACACAGCTTCAAAAAAAATGCACTCACAGTTTCAATTAACAGTAGTTTTATTGAACCGATGTAATGTGAATACATGAATCTTTCCGTGGAAATTAAATCCCATTTTTCATTCAGCGATTCGCACACCTGTATGCAGAACACGCAGGCATGATTAAAGAGGTTGAAATTAACTTTTTCACGCATGCAGGGAGATTTTTATTCGTGAATTCACGGCAATCCTCCAGCGATGATCTGTGTCAGCCATATTTGTTGACCCGGAAGCTTCAAGAAAATGATGTCATGCGGACTCCAGTGATTCTACCTCCATGGTTGGGGTTTGTTAGCGAAGGAAGTGGGGCAGTGAAGCTGCTCTAGGAATGCAGATTTGTTCCCTTTAACCCTTAGGTTCCTGAGTCAGTCAATAGAACGCTCAAAGTAATGAAAAATAAGCTCAGTCTGTTGGAACAATTTTGGAGGCTTGTGTACTCTCGTGTACTCTCGAGAGTACTCTCGTGATATTTCTTTTAAATTTCTGGAACTGTGCAATTGCCTGAAATCCAGAGAGTAACGAGAAACCTCCCTTTTCTCTGTATGCAATCCCGTTTTGGCTGCAATTGGCTTGGTAGGCAAGACTTGAGGTTGTTTTATAGAGGGAGAGCGTAGGATATATATCTTTAGAATTTTAGATGTTGGATCTTAATGAAAAATTGCAGTGTCTGTACTGCTTTATGTTTTTGTGTGGTCTCAGTATGTATTAATTACCACAGAGCTGCATTGCCCTTACCCTGGTGCTGGAAAGTGGGTGAGGATTGCACCATAAATATGTTGGGGTCCAGGGAACAGCTGTAGAAGTAATAATCTTTCTTTACTTACCTCTCCTGGACATCCTGGGTCCCTGCTGGTGCACTAGAGATAGCAGAAGCTGTCCTGGTAGCCAGGGCCAGAATCAGGAACTGTGGTGCCCAATGCAAAACATTTTTGATGGGATCTCCATAGCCTCCTTACTCACCAGGATGTGCAACAGTTGGGAGGCAGCCAGCAGTGGCATTATTGCCAACTGCTTGGGGGGGGGGGAAATTTCAAGACAATCGGACTGGTCCAGTGGCAACGTTCCACATGCCACTCTCTGCTTGTGGTGCCTTCAGTCACGGATCTAGGGGGAGCCAGGGGGGCACGAGCCCTGGGCGCCGTCTTGGGGTCGTCTAGGGGGGGCGCCAGTGGCCCCAGCAACATTGCGCGGGTAGACCTGGGCTCCAGAGGAGCACACTTCTATTGGGTGCCCCGGGCGCCATTTTGACTAGGTCTGCCCCTGGGTGCCTTGACATGGAAGACTCCATGCTGGGTCCTCAACTGCATACCGAGGTACTGGCTGCAGTTGAGGGAGCTCCGTCCGTTACCCTAGAGCACAATCCTAACTTGCCCTGGAATGGGAAGGCTGGCAGGCCTGTACCGTATCCAGCACAAGTCGGAGCCACTTGGAGCCTCCCGGGGCTAGAGCATGTTCGTGCCCTTACCCCAGGGTAGCTCCCAGGTGCCCCAATAGGCTCCTTGGATCTGTGCCTGCCATTTAGCAGGTGCAGAGCCAATGACGCCACATAGCCAGAATCAGAGACATGCAGTCTGGGGACGGGAGCTTGGGTATGGCCATTGGATGCACCTCCACCCCTTTCCCCGGGCCGGCATGCCCGGAAATGCCCCTGCACCAGCCAGCCTTGGCTGGCATAGGAGCGTTGGGCCGCCGGCTTTGGCCGGCACTGTTGGGCTGCTGCTGCTGCTAGCATCATCCCAACAGCAGCAGCGCTGGTGCGAGGGTGTCAGTTGGCTCTCTCATTCCAGTGCTGCTGCTGTTGGGCTGATGGTAGCAGCTCGCGTTGGGCCACTGCAGGGCCTTGGATTGCGCTCCCAGTGTGGGAGCCCTCCAGACATGTGGCCCAATTTAGCCAAATTGATCAGTCTTGTTGATGATCCTAAGCCCAACATGCCAGCAGGAGAAAAGGTTGCTGGTGGCACATTTCTGAGACAATGCTCCTACTTTGGGGCTATACCAGTGGTGTTATTCAGCCGGAATGCTGGGCGGAACATCCGGGTGATCGACAGCCCACCCGTACCGTACGCAAGCAGCGTAATTGGTTACGCAATCGGCGTAACGCTCCGGAATGCGACAGGCGGGCTGTCAATCACCCGGATGTCCCGCCCAGTGTTCCGGCTGAATAACACCACTGGGCTATACCATATGTGTTGGCTCCTGGCCCATATTTTGCTCATTAACTATTGATGTTCGATGTACCTACAACACTTTCAAAGCAAAATTATGCAGCACTAAAACTGCTAGCTATCATTAGAACCCCAAAAAATGCTACTACATAAGCATTTAATGAACAACATTATAAGCTTTTATTTTTGGCTGTGAATTAGGGAAGAAGACCATATTTACTGTGGACGTTTTATCCTCATCTGTCCAGAATGAACTGCCACCCATTTAAGACCTCTTAATTCAGAGCCCAAATGCCTTCAAATGCCTGAGGTTAAATTTTACACCCTGCAAGTGTCTCAACACACAGCAAGAAATACAATGGGTTTGCCTTCTTTTCTTAAATTTTCATCACTCAGAATAAGGGTACCCAGCTATTCCCAGGGTGCAATCCTAACCTGGAGTTAGGCTGGCACAGTTAGGCCAGCCAAGTTTGGGCAGCACAAGGGCCACCATAAAGCACGTATAGACCACTCTTGGAGTGTATGTTAAAAAAGCCTCCAAAATTGTTCCAATAGACAGCTTATTTTTCATTACTTTGATAGGAACTATCACTGATAGTTGACTGATATTGATCACTGATATTGACTGACTCAGGAATCTAAGGGTTAAAGGGAACAAATCTGCATTCCTAGAGTGGCTTCACTGCCCCACTTCCTTCACTAACAAACCCCATCAGAACTGCAGACAGAAGGAGAGGGAAGCCCTCTGAGTATCTGCATAACTAGAAGATACGTACTTTTCTAAATGCTGCAAAAGAATGTCTTGGTAAACAGTCTCTGCTGAGACTCTGCCTGTGGGGTTACATCAAAATCCGATTATTTCTACATTTCAGTATGATCTTAGTGTGAAGTGACAAGCTATTTATTAAGGTAGCTTAATACCTTAATAAATAGCTTTTATTATTTACATTTATAGCTCCATCTTGGAGACAGGGGAGGATGGGGCAGATCTGTGTGCTGGCCTCTCTGACTCTGAGTGTGGTCCAAACATACTTGACGGTGTCCCTTGTGTCGGCCAAACTTGGCTGGCCTAACTGTGCCGGCCTAACTCCAGGTTAGGATTGCACCCCCAGTCTCTCAACATTGTACATGCAGATTTTGCATAAGGTAGCAGGGCCTTGATTTCCAAAGCACAGAATGGAAAGGTGTGTTGTTTGTACGATGTGTGGGCGGACAATTTTGCCAACACGATGATTTCTAAAGCGCCATTATTTAATGAAAGGGAATTAGTTGAAATGAAAACCGTTTCTCTACTCAGCTAATGCTGCCCTCGCAAAGCTATATTTTCAGTGGCGGACCTCTAAATTGTCTATCAGAAACCTCATATATGGAAGAAAACGTTCTCCCTGTAAGCAAGCCCAGTGAGATCTGCATTCAGAAAGGACCATGAAGAAGACGGATAGTGCCGTGATAATCAGTGGAACACAACTTGACAATTTTAGGATCTAATTTAGCGTTGTATCCCAGCATTTTCCTTACGTTTGATCCTATCAAAATGCATGTAATGCTTCTGTGTGCTGCCAGATTTATTGCTGCTTCTTTATCATGGGCCGCAGTTCCAGGCAAGTAAAAAATGTTTGCTGCTTTTAGTCTTAGCAGAGACTAATATTTCTCAGGGCATAATCCTAACCTGGATTTAGGCCGGCACAGTTGGGCCAGCAAAGTTTGGCCGGCACCAGGGCCACCATAAAGTGTGTTTCGACCACTCTCAGGGTCAGTGAGGATGACGTGCATCTGTGTGCTGGCCTCTCAGATTCCGAGAGTGGTCCAAACATACTTTACAGTGTTCCTTTTGCTGGCCAAACTTTGCTGGCCTAAATGTTCCGGCCTAACTCCAGGTTAGGATTGCGCTCTCAATTAACCATACATCTATTAAGGTTAATTGATCTGCCAACTCCAAAAAAGGTTTTGGTAAAACCCCTCCATTATGTCTTTTTCTTCCCGTTGCAGACCTGTCAATTTTTGGATCTAAAACCACATTAAAGTCCCCCATAATAATAACTTCCGTATCTTCCTTCTCCCTTAAGATTTGGTGAATTTTAGCAAAATTTTTCTCTCTTTCTCCTGAATAATTTGGTGCATAAATGTTAACTATCAATGTTCTTTTATTATTTATCAGGGTCTGTACAATCAAGATTCTTCCATCATCTGATTTCCGCTTCAATTTCGAATTTAAACGTGCTCTCATATAAATGGCCACCCCTCTTTTTTTCTTTGTCTCATCTGCTGTATAAAATAATTCTCCTAATTTATGATTTTTTTAAGTATTTCCCATCTTTCTCTTTTATATGTGTTTCTTGTAAACCTATGATGTCCAATTTCAGTTTTTCTAATTGATGAAAAATCCTCTTTCTTTTTTTTTGGGGGGGGGAGTTCACATTAATAGATATAATTTTAATTTGTGTCTCCATCTTTATGTCTTTTACTAGTTATGACTCTTTTCTTTTGTTGTGACTCTTCTGGTTCTTACTCTTTTAACTCTGGGGGCTTCTGTTCCTAGAATCTCTTCTGTAGGTGTCTCTATATCTTGTGCCCCTGTCTCTTCTTCTTCTTCCTCTTCTGACTCCTGATCTTGTTTTGAGTCTTCCTGTTCTTTGTCTTCCTCCTCCTCCTCCTCCTCCTCTTCTTCTTCTTCTTCTTCTTCTTCTTCTTCTTCTTCTTCTTCTTCTTCTTCTTCTTCTTCTTCTTCTTCTTCCTTCTCTTGTTGCTCTTTTAGTTCTGCTTTTCTATCTTGTTCCTTCTTTTTTTCCTTTTTGCTGTGTCTCCATTTCCTTAGGAAGTTCTTCCATGTGGGCTCTAAATTCTGTCAAGATAAATTTTACTTCTCCCAGTTCTCTGTCATATTTATCTAAAAAATCTTGTGCTTTCATCAGTGAAGTAATATTGAATCTCATTGCTTTATATATATAAAAAAACATACTTTCCAGAAGAATCCATCTGTATCGAATTCCATGTCTTCTCAGGATTGCTGCAAATTGTTTATAGATCACTCTCCTGCTTCTAATTTTCCATGGAATGTCTCAAAGAACACGGATCTGATTGGAGTCAACTTGAAGTGTTTTCCCATCAAGCGATGTCAAAACCATATCCCTGATCCTTCTCGTATTGAATCTGATTACAATTTCTCTTGGTAATTTATGTCTTCTAGTATATGCAGTGTTAACTCGGTAAGCAATATCTATACCTTGGCTGAAAATGTCTTGTTCCACCTCCATCTCTGATGCAAGCCAATTCTCCATCTCCAACCTAGTATTTTCAGATTTCTGTTTGGGGAAATTTTGGATTCTAATCAGAAACATAGATTGCTCTAATTCTTGTCTTAATAATGATGTCTCTAATTCTCTATTAGTATTTTGTAGAGTCTGAATCTGTTCCTCCATTTTCTCCATCTTTTTCTCTGTTTTTCTTCCAACTGTCTTAATTTCTTTAACATCCGTTTTTGTTTTAGAAATTTGAACTTGGGCCTTAATCAGTGCTTTATTTAAATGTTTGACATCCACTGTTAGTTTCTCCACATCTTGAGAGACCTTATTTCCTGGTTTTTTTTACATCCTTAAGTTCATCTTTAATCTCCTTCATCTCTTGCAAAAGTTGCATTAAAATATCCTGACTGTTCCTCCTCTCTTGACTATGGCTCTCCTGTGTTCTTTCTGGTCCATGTGATTCCTGCCTCTGAAAAACCACTAGTTGTGATGGTACACTGGGGGATGTTCTACCTGCCGGCTTAGTAATTTTAGACGTCATCTTAGTCACTTTCAATCAAATCAACTAAACCTTTCTTTTTTTAACACCAAAATATAATTTCAATCAAATTGTCGAAAAGTTGCGATCAATTAATTACTTATAAAACCATACCTACACCCTTCTAACAAGTACTTTCAAAATATAGTATTTCATAAAAATATGACTAATACTCTAAAAATAATATATCATTATATAAATTTTCTATAGTCCAATATACAAAATTTAATCTATAAAGTATTATCCAGTATTCTCAAATATTAAAGTCCCAAATATTCTCTATTATTCCCCCAATTAGCCTGTTATCATATCTATATTTTCCAAATATTAACTACCAACCCCACTAAAAAAATTACAGGTCAGTCAATTAAAACTCTCCAATAGTCATTAATCCATGGATATCATACAATAATAAAAATAATCGACTTCCTGGCAATTCTGTCCACGTCTTCCAAAGTTTCTACTGTCCAAGTGTGGGCTCTTCACAATATGCTCTCAGATGTTCGGCAATTTTCCCCAGATGATCTAATTAAGTTCTATATCATTCCATCTTGCAGGCCATTATTATTATTATTATTATTATTATTATTATTATTAGTATTAGTATTAGTATTAGTATTAGTATTAGTATTAGTATTA
>JAJKFI010000099.1:3115824-3134749 GCA_029204185.1 Lerista edwardsae | reverse complement strand
TATTAGTATTAGTATTAGTATTAGTATTAGTATTAGTATTAGTATTAGTATTATTATGTATTGGATTTATATCCCGCCTTTCTTCCCGAAGGTACCCAAGGCAGCATTACAACACAAAAACACAATTCAAAAACACAATAAAATACAAAATTTAACATTAAAAAGCAATTTAAAAACAATATTAAAACAATACAATTTAAAATTTAAAATTTAAAAAACAACAAGCCCCGTGGATCATAAGATATAATCAAGATATAAAAGTGTCTTCTTCTTCTCAGAATCCAATCCAACTGGTAAAATCAAATCAGCCTAAAATGTATCCTCCCAAAAATATAATGAATAGTCCAATTTAAAAATATCTAAAAACCAAATCCACCTGAAATATAATCCTTACAGGAACAACAAGAAGAAAAAAACAAGAAAAAACAATCATAGGTATTCAACCAGGTAAGCCCTGTAGAAAGTCAAAACCCACGGAGAGAAAAGGGGAGGAAAAGAAAAAAGAGAAAAAAATTCAATCAATGTAAATCCACCTTCAATTGACCTTAAAGAGCCACAATCCTCCAGCAAAAAAAGGAAAAAAAATTTGACCCAAATATACCAGAAGCCAGGGGAGAAGGAAAAAAATTCAAAAGAAAAGAAACAGCATGAGAAAATCGTATCACAGCAGCATAAAAGTCAATCAGTATAGATCCATCTTAAATCCACCTGAAAAGCCACAATAGTCCCCCCAAAAAGAGGGAAAATAAAGTTAGACCCAAATTTGGCAAATCAGAGCCGGGGGGGGAGAGGAAAAAAGAATTCAAAACAGAAAAGACAGCACAAAAAAACCCCATATAATTCCAGCATAAAAATCAATCAATATAGATCCACTTTAAATCCACCTTAAAAAAAACCACAGTAGTCCCAAAGGAAAAAAAAATTAAAATAAACCCAAATATGCCAAATCAGAGCCAGGGGAGAAGGAAAAAAATTTTCATAAGAAAAAGCACAACACAAAAAAGCCATATAATTCCAACATAAAAATCAATCCATATAGGTCCACCTTAAATCCGCCTTAAAAAGCGACAATACTCAGAAGAGAAAAAGGGGAAAAGATTAGACCCAAATATGCTAACTCAAAAACCAAGGGAGAAGGAAAAAATTTCAAAACAAAAAAAGAGAACAGAAAAAATCCATATAATTCCAGCATAAAAACCCCCACAAAACTTCAAAAAAGGGAAAGACAGTAGTTCCAATAGTCCAGGTCCAGCCAAGCAGAAGGAAAAAAATCCAAAATGGAGGGAATGGCAAAAATGGCAGAAGAGAAGAAGAGCCCCTTTATGTCCATAATTAATCTTCTTCCATAGTCCAGCAATAAAAAGAAAAAAAAATCCATTGCCCAGCACAGAAGCAGCTCCGTATCTGTAAAATTCACAAAAGCAACTAACCTAAAAGAGAACCTATATAAGACGTTTTACAGATGGTATCTAGCCCCAGACAGACTAGCCAAAATGTATCCAGGGTGTTCAAATAAATGTTGAAAATGTAAAGATAAAGAGGGGACCTTCTTTCATATGTGGTGGGCGTGTGCAAAAGCGGGGAAAATTTGCAAGATGGTACAAAATGTTCTGTTGGAAATTTTAGATTCTGACCATATAGATGTTACACTACACCAGAATTATTTCTGTTAAACATGACAAGTAATATACAAGATAAGGGGATGGAGTATATTATAACACATGTTAATACGGCAGCAAGAGTATTGTATGCTCAAAACTGGAAAAATGAAGAGATTCCAAATGTAGATCAATTAATAGAGAAAATATATGATGTTGTGGAGATGGATGTATTGACTGAAAGACTGAAGGATGGAGATGTAACTAAGATACAAGAATATTGGAGATGCTTTTATAACTGGATAGATACAAAAGGGAAAATTTAAGATGAGTTATAAAGAGACATACACCCAGGTTGTAGAAATTATACAAAAGAGAACAAGGATTTAGAAATATTAAGTTTTGTATGCATAGTTTGAAAATTTGAGATTATGGTTTAGATTGTATACAATAAGAGGATGATGTAATAGCCGCAATCAATGTGTACCTTTTGTGTGTACCTATGTATCCCTTACCTTATGTTTTATTCCCCCTTTTCCCTTTACCCATATCTATAATAAAAAAATTTAAAAAAAGGATTGAGCTGTCAATCATTAAAAGGTCAGATATCATGATTGGCTTGTCTTACAATATAGCTGCTCTGTGAACATGCAATCTTGTTCATGTTAGTGAATATTTGTATACATGAAATGCTGCATATGCAGTCAACAAAGCAGAAGGGGAAATGTCTATTGCAGCGGTATTCAAACTTTTTAAACCGGGGCCCACTTTTTTGAATGGCACTCACGTCGGAACCCCAGGAAGTGATGTCATTAATCTAGAAGTGATGTTGCGACAGGAAGTGACATCATCAAGCAGGAAGTGCTGTCATTGTAACATCATAAATTGGCATTCTTGGACTGCAATAATTGCACATCCCTGAAACATCCCTGACAGAAAGCAAGGTTAGGACAAAATACGATGTAAAAACAGTGAACTAAAAACATGAAAAAAAAAAAAAACTCCCTTGAAAATTCAAACTGTTAACATTCACAAAAGGAATATAACAAGAGTAAGGTCTGCAGTTTCCAAGATGGCTACTCCCAGCTTTCTGCGACCCACCTGACATCAGGTTGCAACCCACCAAATGGGTCCCAACCCACAGTTTGAATAACACTGATATATTGTATTATTAAATAAGGTCGTTGAACATGTTTTTACTACTTTTTTGCCATTAGCATTTCCAGCTTCACTGCTCAAGGCCAGGAGTGGCCCTCAGAAGCCTGTTATATATTCTCTGCCCCCCGTTATAACTGGTTTCTCTACAGGGTGATAATTGGGCTCTCTCCTATCCCGAAATTATGACCAAGATTTGCACATTTTCTTTTCTGTCATTTGCAGTGAGTAAGTTTCTGTGTGAAAACAAAGTGCTTATTTCTGGTGATCATCTGCTTAAATGATGTCACTTCCTGCATAATGATGTCACTACTGGCCCTCAGTAGGCTATGCAGCCCACTATATGAAACGGGTTTGACACCTCCTGCTCCAGGCCATGTCCTTCACTGACACACCGACTGCCTGCTGAAGCAAAAGGCATTTCCTTCACAAATTTTAGATGCTCGGTGTAAGGTCACTTGTGTTGACTATTTTCTCACTTTCTAAGGCACTTATGTGCCATTCCAAATCAGTAGTTACTATTGCCTGGGGAAGAATACTTTACAATACAGAGGGTATACAATAACAAACATGATGTTAGCGGACCAACCTTGTTAAGTCCTTGTCCTTAACCTTTCCTGTTAAATACGGTACTATAAAGCTTGGAACATACGGGGGGGGGGGAATGTTGCCTCCTTTTGTGCAAGGTTAGGATGAAATTGGTTACTGCTACAACAGCCAGCTCTATAAAGTGTTTCATTTGAAACAGGAGAATTCAGAAGGGAGCCCATCTTTCAAGGGGATTTGCTGATGGATGTGAGGCAGGATTTTAGAAATGGCTGCGATTGATCCACGCCATGTGGAAAAGGCTGCGGCTTGCAGGATCTTGTGGCTTGAATTTGAACTTGGAAAAAGAAACAGGTTTGCCGGGTTGTGGGTTTGGTTTCCAAAACGTTGGTAAACTTGAAGATTTCAAAGCACTTTCAGAAGGGGTGTATTAGACAATATATTGTGTCGCCTTAGGAAAGGTAGAGCGCAAGCCTAACCTGGAGTTAGGCTGGCACTGTTAGGCCAGCAAAGTTTGGCCAGCACAAGAGCCACCGTAAAGCGCAGTTAGACCACGCTCGACATCAGGGAGGATGGCTCATGTCTGTGTGCTGGCCTCCCTGACTCCAAGCATGGTCCAAACATACTTTACGGTGTCCCTTGTGCCAGCCAAACTTTGCTGGCCTAACTGTGTCGGCTTAACTCCAGGTCAGGATTATGCTCATACGATTTGTATTTACAGTATTTTTTCCCTTACCTTCGATGTAAGTACCTTCAACAACCTTCAATGTTGCTAGGCTGGAAAATAAGACTCTCCTCCTCAATGTGTCTTCATAAAAACCATGACATCTGCTTATGTGAATGAACACATGGATTGCGTTCAAGAGGTAAATGCATGGAAATGCACACCTGGTACTGGACCAAGGAGACAGTCTAAAGTTACATGATGCAGCAACTATGCTGAAAGCACAATTCTAACCTGGAGTTTAGGCCGGCACAGTTAGGCCAGCGAAGTTTGACTGGCACAAGTATGTTTGGACCACTCGGAGTCAGAGAGGCCAGCACACAGACGTGAGCCGTCCTCCAGGACTCAGAGGGTGGTCCAAACATGCTTTACAGTGGCCCTTGTGCCGGCCAAACTTTGCTGGCCTAACTGTGCTGGCCTAACTCCAGGTTAGGATTGAGCTCTGAAGCTCAGCATGGCCTAGATAGGAGGGCTCTGCAGAACCTAATCTATTATCAGTATCAGCGAGACGATCCTGGAATCCCTGGCAAAAAGCCCTCCATTCTCTTCCCCATTGTTACTGGGAATGCTTTCCGAGTGCCTGCCTGCCTGCATGTCTCCTGCCCCCAGTGTGGAGGGCGGATGAGGAGCAAAGATGAGTCTTCCTGCCCACCCCCTGCCTCTCCTGCCTCCCCCCACAGTATGGAGGGCAGATGAGGGGCCAGGTGCCGGTGGCAGAGCAAGGCAAGCCCACCCACTGCCTGCCTCTCCTGTCTCCCCCCACAGTATGGAGAGCAGATGAGGGGCCAGGATGAGGGGTCTCCTGCCACCTCTGCCACCAGGGAGCCTGCAATGGCACCAGTGCCTGTGCTGGCCTGGCAGCCCAGTGCAGAGGTCAGACTAAGGCACCCAAGTCCCTCATCCTGGAAGAGGGGTTGGCAACCAGTTTTCTGCCCCTCCAAGCCAGCACCCAGGGCATTTGTCCCCCCCCCCACCCCAGGAATGCCTCTGAGCTAGACATATATTGAACCACTCACAAACTGAGGGCGCAACCCTAACCAGCTTTTCAGCTCTGACCTATCTGTGCCAATGGGGCATATCCAGCGATGGGATCTGCAAATTGAGAAGGGGAACGCTGGGCGGGACTTAGGCGGGACTTCCATGTGATTGGCTGCCCGTCCACAACATTCCACGGCTGCCCTGGCCTTGGGGGGGGCTGCCCCCGGTTGGCGCGCCCCACCGCTGCTCGCCCAGGCACCCAGCGCGCCCCCCACCCATCCTCCGCGGCGAGCAGGAGCCCCCCCCCCCCGAGGCCAGGGCAGCCGCAGAACGCTGCAGACGGGCTGCCAATCATGTCTAAGTCCCGCCTAAGTCCCGCCCAGCGTTCCTCTTCTCAATTTGCAGATCCCATCGCTGGGCATGTCCTGCATTCTGCAATGGAATAGCAGTCATGGAGGCCTCCTCGAGGTAAGGGAATGTTTGTTTCCTTACCTTAGGGCTGCATTGCCCTTACCCTGGTGCTGGAAAGCTGGTTAGAATTGCGCCCTGAGTCAGTGCACTCAAATTAACCAATCCACAAAGGCTGGAGTCCCATTGAACATGCTGAACCTATTTCTGAGTAAACATCCATAGACTTTCAGTGTAAAATTATCAACCTCAATATAGTCACAAAAAAGATGAGAATGATCATTGTTGCTAGATAGTTGATTTAGCATCTTGCATTTCATAGCTCCCCTTTTCCCCTTGAAATATGTGGAATACTCCTTTATTCTCTATGGAATATGTCAATGCCACAAGGTATTTCATGGGAGTTTGTATCTCATTCCTTTAAAATAAATTGGATGTGCCCTTTTGCACTTAGCTTTCATAATTTCCCTGTAAATAAGCCCCAGAAGTTATCTCTAGATGTTGGGCACCAAAGGGAATTATCACTGTGGTCTTTACACTGTCAAAAAATATTATAAACTAGCATTATTCACTTCTTTCTATGGACAATTCACCAAAAAAAGGACCTGCAATATTTTAGTGACTGAACTGTTTTCCCACTAGATAGGAACTTAAATAGGTCAATACCTACTTTGACAGATTTTCCAAAAAAAGGCTAATATTGGCATAAATATCCCAATGTATGCACCTCATGGGGAATAATGAGTTGCTCCTTTGAACTCCGAATGTCTAAAAGTAAAAGCTGTGCAGATTACATAATCGTTCTTGAGGTCACCTTTTCTGTCACATACAACTTTGTCTCACACCTGTTTTTCCGAGTGACTTTTTTTTTGTTTTCCCTTTTCAGACTCGGCCTCATCCAATGATTATGGACATCAACCAAAAATCTCAACTTGAAACCTGTGAGGCTATTTGCTATGGGATGCTTGCTTCCCGTTCAATCTGTATTAAGTAGAGCTAACCAAATTGTTTTCGATAAGAGCTTTATATGTGTTTTGCCACAGCCACGGCTCTTGCCAGGCGCTTTTGGTCAGAGGAAGGAATAAATGATGTCCAAGGCTAGTCTACACATAAATGACCAGACTTTATTGCACAACCACCACGAACGTTAACAAACACAGAACACAGGAGCACCTCTGACCCCCGGAGGTGTCTCCAGGCATCTGTATTTACAATGAGGCATCCCCCCCCCCAGGCAACACAGCCTCCAGCAGAATCTGGGGGAGTGTTCAGGTGACCCTCCGGACAACGCAGCCTGCTAGCGTTCACAAGGTCCGGGGGCCAAGCAAAGGCCCCAAAGCCAGGCTTTTATTGGCCAAAACACCAGCTGAATGGTCAGGAGCTGGCCAATCCCACACAGACACTTGCTTGTTGAATTACTGCTGATGATAATTTACGCAATACGATTAGCAACAGCTGGGGCTCTTGGTCTGTGTCCAAATTCTCCTGGATGTTTCCCTGGAAAAACTCCACTACTCCACAATACTTCCCTTTTGTACTTCTCAAATGCACTTCTTACTTTTGTTTTGTTTTTTAAAAAACAACAACCCAACATTTGCAAAGGACCAAAATAATTCTCTAACACTGGTTCTCAAACATGTTAGCACCAAGACCCACTTTTTAGAATGACAATCGGTCAGGACCCACCAGGAGTGATATCATTAACCCATAGCCGGGTTGGTACCAGAGGGGGCCTGAAAGTGCCAGAGGCCCGGAAATGCTGGAGAGGGCCCAAAATACTAGAAAACCTAGGGCCCCGGGCATGGAGTAATACGGCCCTGCATCAGGTCACCACCCACCAAGTGGTTTTCCAACCCACAGTTTGAGAAACGCTGATCTAACCATCATCATGGCCTTGTAACAATGCATGTTCCTGGTTTAGAGTTCCAATGGTCAACTCAGAGCGCAATCCTAAACTGGAGTTAGGCCGGCATAAACTAAGCCAGCAAAGTTTGGCCAGCACAAGGGCCACCATAAAGAGTGTTAGGACTACTCAGGGAGGGACAGCTCACATCTGTGTGCCAGCCTCTCTGAATCCAAGAGTGGTCCAAACATACTTTACGGTATCCCTTGTGCTGGCCAAACTTTGCTGACTTAATTTATGCCAGCCTAACTCATTTTAGGATTGCACCCTCAATTGGTTTGAATCATTGCTTGGAGTATTAAAAAAAAGACACTTTCTAAGAACACAATCCTAAACTGGAGTTTGGCCGGCACAGGTAGGCCAGCAAAGTTTGGCTGGCACAAGGTCACCGTAAAGCGCCTTTGGACCACTCTCTGAGTCAGGGAGGATGGCGCATGTCTGTGTGCTGGCCTCTCTGACTATGAGAGTGGTCTAAACATGCTTTATGGTAGCCCTTGTGCCAGCCAAATTTTGCTGGCCTACCTCCAGGTTAGGATTCTGCGCTTAATCTCTTTTTAAGTTGTAATGCAAAATCTACTAGCTTCTCATTTTTTTTTCTGTCTGTTTTCCTTCCAGGACTATATCAGGATGAAAAACCATTCTGTCCTTGGCTTAAAAGTCTGTTATCCCAGGCCCAAAGAATACAAGTACTTTAATATATATAATTATTCCCCCTTCTTTATTCCCTTCTTCAGTTCATTATCATTGTTATATTAACTACTTCCTTCAACTCTCCCCTTGTCCTGCACTCAATAACAATGGCTTGGTCTGCTGTCTCAGGAGAAATACTGGCATGTTGCCACAATGTTTTTGCTGTTCTTCGTGTAGCTTCAGTAAATATGTATTGATTTATATCGTTGAAGCTTTCTTTTTGTGGGGAGCCATCAATCTCTGCGAGTTCAGTACACATTCCTTAAGCAACTTAATGTGGGTTCTTTTGTCATCCATGGGTGCATGACTTGGTACATTAAGCTCCGTTTAAAATTATTCATTGCCATTTGGGGCTTTTTTCAGCCTATATCTTGGGCCAACAGCGTGCTTTGGGGGCTTGGGAGGAGGAGGACATTTCTGTGTTTGTGCGTTTCTCCTCTGGTCTAATCTGCCCCTATGCCAGGGCCAAAATGAATAAACTCTGCTGTCACCACTCTGCCATTCTGCCATCCACAGAAGCCTCCTTCCTGTTACATGGCTAACAGCCCAATCCTAACCTGTGCCGGTGTAGCCAGGCTGGCATAGCAGGGCTGCATCTTAAACCCATTAGGATGCAGCAGCAACTCATTGCAGGGCAAGGGAATTTCTTCCTCTTGCTCCGAGGTAAGCCCCAGCCAGCCCTATGGGGCTACTTGGACCTGCACCTGAAGATTTGCAGGCACAGGTCCATGTGGCCAGCAGCGTGGCCTGACTCAGGGTTGCTCAGCCCCAGGGACAGGGGTTAGGACAGTGATGTCATCTGCAAACAAGGAGCCGGAACGCTGGGCGGGACATACGCTCTGATTGGCTGCCCGTCTGTTGCATTCCGCTGCCTGCCTGCGCTGCCCTGGCCTCAGAAGGGGCACCAGCTCGCCGGGGGGGGCTGGGGGGCGCGTGCCGGGTGCCTGGGCGAGCAGCTGTGGGGCGCGCCAACCGCGGGCACCCCGTGCGGTGGGCGGGCAGGCGGCGAAACGCAATGGGCGGGCTGCCAATCAAAGTGTAAGTCCCGCCCAGCGTTCCCTCTCCTCGTTTGCAGATGATACCACTGGGTTAGGCTATGGTGCAACAGCCGTGTCCTGTCTCTGCCCCCAGCGCCACCCTGTTACGCCTTTGGTGCATCTTTGGCACACCCTTGGTGAAGTCCTGCACTGGCCAAGCGACGCTGGGGCTCGGTCGGCAAAGCTGGCGGGCACAGCAGCGCCCATGTGTCACTGCTGCTGCTGGCGCCAGTCCAGAGACAGTTTCTGTGGCACGGAAGCGCCTGATGACTCGCTTGCAACATCACTGGTCCAGCGCAAGAGTGCTGTGCCGGCGCAATGCTGCATGGGAAAACGCGGAAGGTTACCCCGAGGAGGCAGTGGATGGTGCCGACAGTGGCCCTTGGTTCAGGAAAGCGCAGGGTTAACACCAGGGAAGCCACAGAGGCTGGGCTGCACAGCTGCAGCCACTTAGGAACTTGTAGCAAGGATATAAGGAACACCTGGCAGAAGGAGAAGCTGTGGGTTGTAGCTGTAGAGAGAGTGGTGGAGGTTTTATCGGATTGAACTACTGGCTTGACTGACTGACTGACTGACTGACTGACTGACTGACTCAGAGGCATTTCTACAGGGAGGGCAAAGCTCTACGTTTTGCAAGAAGCCTTACCTTGCAGTGGAAATCACTCCTCTCCTGCACCGTTTTAGCCAATCCTCACAAGGAAAAGCAACATCTTGGCGTTGCTTACTGGCTACAGCAGCAAGGGAGAGGAGGGATTTACATGACAGGGTAAGGCTCCTTGCGACACTTAGAGCTTTGCCCTCCCTGTAGAAACGCCACTGGACGGACTGGACCACGGACTGGACAACGGGCTGGCTTATTGGACTGGTGTGACTCACCCAGGCACCCGGCGCGCCCCCCACCCTTCCCCCCTGGCTAGCAGGCGCCCCCTCTGAGGTGAGGGAAAGCCGCGTGGCGAGCGCGAAGAAAGCGGAAGTGAGTGGATGGGCTGTCGATCATGCTAAGTCCCGCCCAGCGTACCGTCTACTGGTGAGTAGATGACACCGCTACTTTAGGGGCATCGTTTTGCCCACTGCACTGGGCTACACTTTCATTAGCTATGTCCCTGCAGGCAGGCAATGAGGCAGCCCAATCCTAACCAGCCTAGTGGCCGCGGAACAAGCACACAGACGGTTGCAAATGTGCCAGGAAGTGCACAGTGACAGCATGGAGGTGCATGGTATTGGCAGGAGAACATGCCAGAGAAGGTAGGCTCTTTGCAGGCCAGGGGAGAAAACATGGGGAGATCTTCAGCAGCCTCTATTCCTGCGCTAGAGACAGAGGAGGCCATTTCAGTGCCACCGCAGTGCAGGCATCTCGATAGGATTGTGCTGAAAACATAAGAAGTAGACTACAAAAATAAATGGGCTGGGTGGAAGAGAGGGTTGGATGATATAAGGAGGAAAAAAATAAAACAGGAAGGCTTGGGAAACGGTTTGGTCATTGGCAGTAGTGCAGGTCTTGGCAAAAACACAAGGCATTGATATAGCATAAAATAATTCCTGGACACATCTATAGCTCCTTATTCTCTACCTGTATTTACTCCAAGGTCGGAATTAAGAGTCCATTAAGCTTCTCTGATCTCTGGGAGGAGAGAGTTCAGCCACACATGGATCCAGTGGCGTCAGTGGTGTCATCTAAATGATTTAAGAATCCAGTGGTGTCATCTAAATGATTTAAGAACAGGTACTCACTTTTGATTGGCATGTGTCAGGACCCGCCCACCGGAAGTGACGTCATAAGCCAGAAGTGATGTCGTGGCAGGAAGTGACATGAAAAAAGCCCTTTTTGAGGCCTCAGATGATTTTAAACTGACCCAACAGTTGCAACAGTACTCCACAGCACCCCCAGAACATGTTAAGGAGGACTGGCATCATGTTAAAACCCCAGAGCAACTCATTTTTCAGTGGCAAGGAAAGGAAAGGCTCCGCTCGCTGCCTGCCTGCCTGCCTGGCTCTGGGAACGTGCAGGCAACTCAAATATGCAGGAAATTCAAACGTTGCAGGGGGCGGAGTCGACGAGTGAGCGGGCGAATGGGCGGGGCCAGCTGTAATCCTAGAAACCGGTACTCGTGTACCCCCGCATACCCCCTGCATGACATCACTGATGCAATCTCTGAGGGAGCCAAGCTGGAGCACATCTAAAAATGCTTGGCCTTGAACCTTTGAAATCTGGGGCGCTTTATGCAGCTGGTCCATCTGATTGAGGAAACAATCCTAAACCAACTTTCCAACACCAGGGTAAGGGCAATGCAGCTCTGAGGTAAGGAAACAAACATTCCCTTACCTTGAGGAAGCCACCACAATTACTACTCCACTGCAGGATGCAGCACATGCCCCACTGGCATGGCTGTATCAGTGCTGGAAATTTGGATCCGGTATGTTTGGACCACTCTTGGAGTCAGAGAGGCCAGCACACAGATGTGCGCCATCCTCCCTGACAGCAAGAGTGGTCCAAACACACTTTACAATGGCCCTTGTGCTGGCCAAACTATGCCGGCCTAACTCCAGGTTAGGATTGCTGCCTCGGTTGCAGTATTTTTGTTCTCCATTGATCGTTTTATCAAGCACAAACCGAGAACTTTGCTGGCCATGGTCAGGGCATTTTCAAGTATCAGAAGTCCCGTCATTATGTTATATTAAAAATGTGCTTCTTCTTAATTTTCCCCGTCAGGTTTTTTTATGGTCATTTCAGCTTTTGCGCAGCCAGCTCTGCCAATTAGTGACAGATCATTTCCTCCTCTAATGACTAATCTTGATGGAGAGCAGAAAGCGCTGGGCTCTCCCTTTAACTTACAGAAAGTATCTCCCACATTTAAATGCGGTGGTGGTTACTTTTTGTTTTATCGTCACCGGTTCCCAGGGCGCACGTGGGTTGTTTATCGATACTATTGCACCTGTCTAGAGATCTATTTGCATGCTTTACGCCTCACATTAAATGAATATGGAGAAATCTCAGCATGTTTTGTACGTGCTACAAATAGGCTCCAGCTATGGTATAAACCACGGGCCGTCTTGTTAAGGATCGCTATTGCACATGCAATTGTTCCCTTTTTTTCCAAGGTGTGCATAACACCAGCGGCATAGTGAGCCCGGGGCAGCGAGGGTGGGCCGGTCCTGTGATGTTCCATGGGGGTTTCACTCTCTGCAGGGGGTGTGGGCTGTCCTTGCTGTCCTGCCTTGAACTTGGAGCAGGGAGCAGAATGCAGATGGGCTCCTCCATCCCTGTGTCCTTTTGGCTCGAACTCGGAGCCATTCCAAACATGGGGGGTTGACATCCCAATGCAGAAGGTGACACAATGATGTGGGGGTATCACGATAACCAGGGGGCCTGGCCCTTCCAGACTGCCCCCAGGCGCCGTGGGATGTGGTCCCCTCCTTGCCACTAGCAACCTTCAGTGGCCCAGGAGGCATTTCCCGTAGCCCAACCAGTAGCGTAGCCCAGCATCAAGACTGGATTCAGCTAGCCCCCGCTTCCAGGACATGAGGCACACCATGGAGCCAAATGTAATGATTTATTCAAAACTACAAGTTACAGCATAGAGGCTTAAAACAGGCTTTCAAAGCAGACCAAAGCATGGTAGAGCTACATGATGCTTAATGCAAAATAAAAACAGCTTTCTCCTAGTCTCCTAGTCAAAAGTACATTTGCTATCACTCACCCAGCAGGACAGAAGAGGGCAGGAGTTGTGAAGAGGACAAAAGGTCCCCCTCCTCTCTCTTCCCAAGCTGCAGGAAGAATGTGTTGTCTTTTTACTCTCCTCCCCCCCCCCCCCGAGCGTTCCCAACCCCTCCTTCTTGTCCAGCTAGAAGCAAAACAGCTCCTGGTTTCATTTCTTGGCTAGAGACCTCCCTTATCTTGCCCGGCCAGGTGCAAGACAAAACAGACTCCAGGGAAACAAACCTTTTTACCTTAGAAATCCAGAGAGGGGGGTGGGAAAAAGGACAGGCTAGGGCCTCAAGATGGATCTGAGCTGGGCCTGGTACCCTGCTGTTCATGACAGGGGTGATGTCCAAAGTAATCGCATCACCCCACCACCGGCCCAGCATCAGCTGGCCCAGCAACACTACCGCCTAACTCATTTACTTATTTAGGGCACAATCCTAACCAGTTTTCCAGCACTGACATAGTTGTGCCAGTGGGGCATGTGCTGCATCCTGCAGTGGAGTTGCAGTCAGGAAGGCCTTTTCAAGGTAAGGGAATGTTTGTTCCCTTACCTCAGAGCTGCATTGCTTTTACCTTGATGCCGGAAAGCTGATTTGGATTGTGCCCTTATTGGTTTGCTTATTGGATTTGTATACCACTTTTCTAAAATTCAAAATGGTTTATAAATTTTTTAACCCATTAAAATAACATGTTAAAATTAAGTCAACAAATTAAAAAACATTAAAATAACAGACAAAAAGAAACAACCATAAAAGAACAGAACAGCACCAAATATATATAAAAAAACATATCTCAGCTAATGCATACTAATTGCTCTAAGCCCCTGGAGAATGGCTGCAGCCACGGTAAAGGTAAAGGTTTCCCCACGACTGAATGGTCTAGTCGTGACCAACTGTAGCGGGCGGTGCTCATCTCCGTTTCTAAGCCTGTAGAGCCGGCATTTTTGTCCGAGGACATGCTTCCGTGGTCATGTGGCCAGCATGACTATATGCCATAGTGCACGCAATGCAGTTACCTTCCAAAGTGGTCCCTATTTATCTACTCACATCTTTTACATGCTTTCGAACTGCTAGGTTGGCAGGAGCTGGGAAAAGCAACGGGAGCTCACTCTGTTGCATGGTCTTGAATTCCCAACCTTCCGGTGAGAAAGCCTAGCAGCAGCAGTTTAACCTTCAGCGCCACCACATCCCCTGCACCAAATATAAAATAGCATAAAAAGTTAAAAAGTTTTAAAAGGATCCCTTGTACCCCCCCCCCAAGGCCACTCGAAACAGACAGGTACATATATATTCTAACAAATAGTGGAAAAATACTGTTTTATTTTTCATGGATTTTGATGTTTTCCAAAGTTAGGCATGCACAATATTGCTGGAATTGAAAATGCAAGATGAAGTTGTGAAAGAGACAATGACCATTTGGGCAAAGAATTTTGGTTATTTGATAGCTTTAGATGAATGGGAAAAGATTTGGAAAACGAATATAAAAAGTACCAAAGCATCATCGTTTAAAGAAAATATATATAAAATGTTTTATAGGTGGCATGTCACACCAGCAAAAGTGGCTAAGATGTATAAAAATACTTTGAATAAAAGCTGGAAATGTAAAAATACAGAAGGGACATATTACCATATGTGGTGGACATGCATAAAAGCAAAAAAAAATTTGGGAGCAAGTGTGGCAATCATTACAAGAGATGTGTAATTGTACCATTCCCCTTAAACCGGAATTATTTTTGTTAAATATTATGCCAGATGTTCAAGATGTTTCTAATAGATACCTTATTATTCATGTTGTAACCGCAGCGAGATTATTGTATGCTCAAATGTGGAAGAATGAAGAAACCCCAACTGGGGATAAGTTAGTAAGCAAAATTTATGAAGTAGCTGAAATGGATATTTTAACTGAAAGATTACGTGGAAAGTCAGATAAGATTATTCATTATTGGCAGCCATTTTACGATTGGATTGATAAACAATGTTAGGCATAGACAGATATCCGAGACTTATTTTCTTTACTCGATATTTTATTATGCTAGATACAGCCGAAGATAGAATATTCTGTAGCACTATTAGATTATTGTTATACAATGGAATGAGTCACACAGCAACGGATTTCCTAATGTGTGTTCCTCTCTATTTTTCCCTGTCCCTGCTTTGTTTTTCCCATGTATTCCTTACCTGTATCTTTAAATAAAAAACAAAACAAAAACAAAAGCAAAGTTAGGCATGCAGAAAGGCAGTGTTATTTGTTTTTATTCAAAATGCACATTATAATTATAATCACTTCATGAGTATACTGGATAGGTGATACAGGTAGTATTGGGTCAGGAGAGGCAGCTGAGTCATTACCCCTCCACTCCTCCCATTAAATAAAAAAGAATGGGTGGGTTTTTTTTAGCATATTTGAAAGGCCCGCACATGCTGGCAGAGGGAGCAGTGGTGTCAAGGCCAGCAAAAGCCTGGCAGATTTTTCGGCAGAGAACACAAGGCCCAGAGCTAATTACCAGCACCAGCACTGTGACCAGCAGCACGATTCCCAGTGATTGGCCGGGGAGAGGTATAAAGAAGGGAATGCAGCCTCTGCTCCGGGTGGGTTGAATAGTGTGGGTTGTATGTTCGTGTAGTGGAAGTTGATGTTGTGTCGTGTTGCTGTTGCATTTGGATATATTGCCTGACCTGTGTATGCTGACCTCAGTCTGGACTACTGACAATTCTTCTCGCCTCCATTCCCAGTCCGCATGGCCGCCGATTTAGCAGGCGCCGATCCGCGGAAACCATAGGGGATGCTGGAGCGCCAATGTGCCCTTGCCCCAGGTGTAAGGCGCATGAGCTCTCTCTGCGTTGTTTGGTTTAAAGGGAACAGACCATTCCGGTTTTTAGAAAGAGTTCAAGCAGTTTATTCAGCGTGTACCTCGCTGGGCACAGATGCCCAAATCACGGCAGTGCAATTCTATCTAGGGTTCCACCTATTTTTATAGGTTCCACCCCGGAACTGTACATTATTGATTATACCAATGTTTCGGCATTTGGCATTTAGCAGAGTACATGTGACTAACAGATTATTTTATTATTACATTTTAGCACAAGGTTATAACAGTGGAAACAGCATTTTAACAATTTGAAAAAAACATTTGATTGTATAAGTTCTAGCATCAGCATTGTACTAGACACTTAAGACTATTTCTGTCTTTGTTTTTGTTAGTAGAACCTTGCTGAGCTATTTCTGCGGTTAGCTACTGTTAGCCACTATCTTTGGTTACTTTTCAGGAACAGCTTGACCTGGAGCCAGAGCAGTGCCTGTTCTTTACTGTTTTAGCTATTGCTTGGCTAAGGGAAAAAACAAGGGTTTTTTGCTGTTTTTCCAGAAGCAAATACAAAATGTAGCATTGATTCTAATTTATTGATTATACTTTTATATAAAAATGCAGCCCTTCAATATGTCCTATCAATGCATTATTTTAGGATCTGATAGATCATGTTTGGAAATATCAAACATGAAATATAGTGAGCTAGATTATACTACAGTAATTGATGTGTTCTTTTTTTGGAATGAGAACTGTTATGTGATTTGTCCTGGTCATTGGCCATATTGATTGATTGATTGATTGATTGATTGATTGATTGATTGATTACAATGAGGGCACAATCCTAACCTGGAGTTAGGCTGGCACAGTTAGGCCAGCACAGTTTGGTCGGCACAAGGGCCCCCCCGTAAAGTGCGTTTGGTCAATCTCAGAGTGCAATCCTAACTTGGAGTTAGGCTGGCACAGTTGAGTCGGGGAGGATGGCGCATGTCTTGACTCCAATACAAAATACAAAATGTAGCATTGATTCTAATTTATTGATTATACTTTTATATAAGAATGCAGTTTTTCAATATGGCCTATCACAGGGAGGCTCACCAGAGCACTAAAGCTGCAGTGGATATAGCACAGGCCCTGGGCCTCACTACTGCAGTGCAGCTTAGGTTTGCACTCCGGGCTCACCCTCCCTGTATAAACAGTGCAGGAGGAGAATCAAGAGGTGGCTGGTATACCTGCAGCATACAGACACGGAGAGGTGTTACTGATGAAGGAGGCAGACACGGCTCCGCAAATGTCAAGTGTGATGCTCCAAGGAAAGCTTTGCAGTGGTTTTCAGAAGCGAACGACGAGGTGGTTGGAGGACTATTGAGAGCGCAATCCTCACCTGGAGTCACGTCAACACAGTTAAGCCAGCAAAGTTTGGCCAGCGCAAGGGCCACCGTAAAGTATGTTTCGACCACTCTTGGAGTCAGCACACAGACGTGCGCCATCCTCCCTGACTCTGAGAGTGGTCCAAACGTGCTTTACGATGGCCTTTGTGCCAGGCAAACTTTGCTGGCCTAACTGTGCCATCCTATCTCCAGGTGAGGATTGCAATCTTACAATGGATTTCTCTAGCTCAGTGGTCCCCAATGTGGGGCATACGCCCCATGGGGGGCAGTTTGATTCCTAAGGGTGCAATTCGAGAATGAGCTATTAACAGTGAATTTTTTGAATTTTTTTTTGAGTTATTAACAGTGAATTTGAAAGCCCGCCAATTGTTCTTATCTTATTATTCATCAATTCAGCTAAGAATGCTTTTTAAATTTCCCTCTTTCCATGCCATCTTTTATTTTTCTCTTTCATGGATGCCATGTTCTTTGGAACCTTGTTCAAACCACGTTAATGGCCTTTTAGGCTTCCTCGGTGTGAACAGGAGTTCATCTTTTTGAATAATAAGAATTATATGTCAAGGGAGGGGGCATCAGGATTTTAGAGATGCTTAGGTGGGGCATGGCCAAAAAAGGGTTGGGAACCACTTGTGCAAGGTAATGCTTGTGCAAGGTAATGCTGAAAATTCACAGTATTGCTTGCAGTATAAGTAAAAAAAAATCCTGAGCTTCTGTGATGGCTAGAAGTTAAAAGCTCATTCTTGAAAACAGGTTGCAGATCTTCAGTGTTTTATTTTTCATTCATGCCCTGGTTGAGAGCATTTTGATAACAGGATTCCCTTGTTGACGCTCAACCGAGTTCTTACAATAGAGATGCTCACAGAATCCCTCTTTCTTCCTTGCTGTACGTATGTCCTACATTTCCTTTTCTGACTTTTCAGGCCACCTCTGTATTCAGGCCTGCTTCTGGGATGGAATTTGTTTGACATTTGCAAAGAAAGGATGCCACATTCCTTGCTTATCAAGGTAACATGAGTATGTAGAATGTGAATGGGGTGAAGGAGATGTCAAAGGCATTTATGCTGGCAACAAGCACATGAAAAACAGCTTTTTCTTACTGATGTGAATTCCAAAAGACGAATGCTTTTATCATTGAAGGAGTCAGGATATCAGGAGCCGATGCCACAACATGCTCTCGCTTTCATTCTTTGTTATTATTATTTTTGGCGGGGGCATTTATTTACGACAAATGCAATTTTGGAACAATCTCTGTTGAAAAGAAACGGAATTGCCATTGGGGAACAATCTGGGGATTACTCCGCCTGGAACGTGAAGTTTCCTTGAGAAATTCAGCCCACTTTCTAGAGACTCACAGCCAGTGGTGTCATTCAAATGATTTAGGAACAGGAACTCACTTTTGATTGGCAATTGTCGGGAACCCGGAACCAGCCATGGAGCCTGTTAGAATCCGGAATGCCCATTCTGGTCCGTTCCCCCTGAATGACATCACTGCCTTCGCCCCCCTAGGAATCCGGAGTCGCTCTCTTTAACCCTCTGCCGGCCAACCAAGAAGAAAAGCTCTTTGCAGAGGAATTGGGAGGGGGGAGGAGGGAGAGTGAAGTGGGCGGAGTCAGTCCTAATTTTAACTAGTGGAACTGAGTTCCCCCGCATTCCCCCTGCATGACATCACTGCTCACAGCCCAATTCTAACCTGCATTGGAGCAGGCAGACTGGTTGGCCTATGTTACATCCAACAAAGAGTGAGAGGCCGCTGGAGCTCATCCTGGTGTAAATAAATATTTCCCCTTACCCTGAGGTAAGCCCCAGCAGCTGCAATAGGACTTTTTGGTTCTGCACCAGCAAAATTGCTGGACTGGGCTGGGCTGAGGGCAGGGCTGGCTCTCGGAGCGGCAGGGCTCAATGTGGGGCATTCTCTCCCTGTGGGGCCCCCACTCACCAAGAAAAGTGTTGTGCTGCACATGGCACCTGGACAGGATGATGTCACCACCA
>JAJKFI010000099.1:3087472-3115424 GCA_029204185.1 Lerista edwardsae | reverse complement strand
CCGCTGAGCCCATAGAGATCAATATGCAGTATGATCCCATAGACATCATAGAGGCAATATGCTCACCCTGCTGGTGTGGGGCCCTCTGAAGTGCGGGGCCCAATGTGACGATATTGGTCACATTGGCTTAAGGTCAGCCATAAGTGCCAGATCTGCACTCCACCCCACCCTCCCCAGGCTGGCCTGCTCATGGGCCCACCCCCCTCTCTTGCCTTCCCTCCACCCTCTCCAAGCCCCTGCATCAGCCAACCTCGGCCAATGCAGGCCTACCTTACCTGGGTGACAGTGGTGGCATCCATGGACCAGTGCTACTCCCTACGCCAGCCCAGCACCGCTTTCACTGGCGCAGACATGCCCTGTGGCATGTTTACAGCAGTGCTGGGCCGGCTCAAGGGTGCTCTAGGACTGCGCCCTCAGCCAGCTTCGCTTGAAAATTCTCAAATGTTGCTCATGTGGAGGACGCCCCTAAAATGTGCTTTGAATGTCACATTTTTAGAGTCAACCCTACGGAAGGTCAAAGCTGAGATGGCCCATACTACTATTCTGCCCATTGGCAAAAGCTTACTTTCCATCAGCAATTTTCAACGTTTTTCACCTCACAGCACACTGACCTCTCTGGCAGTGCAAGCCTATAGACCGCGCAGAGATTGCGCAATTGGAGCTGATGTGGGGGCACTGATCTGCACCCGCATGTCAGCGCTCAAGCAACAGGACCAGCACTGAAGGCAGCGCCGGTACTGCTGCGCTCGCGCTGAGCCTCTCTCACGCCAACCGAAGCTGGTCGACACGAAGGAGGCTCCGTGCCAAGGTGGCACAGGGATTGGGGGGAGGGAGGGAGGCAGAGGGTGGGACTTGGGTGGGACATGGGCAGGCTTGCAAGGTGGCCATACGGCCGCATCCTAAGCCTGCCTGCGTGGCCATGCAGCCCCGATTCAGGCCGCATGGTCTCCTCGGATATGCACGTGCTCTTTAGCGGGGGCAGATCCGAAGAGCACATAGGGGAGGCTAGAGCCTCCCCTACGTTAAGGGAGCACATGCTCTCTTCCCATGGGGAGGCTCCAGCCTCACCTATACTGCGCTAGGACATGGTGTTGGCCGGCCGGCCTTGCCATTCCAACGCAATATAGGAATGCGCCCTGACAGCACAATCCTAAACAGGAGTTAGGCTGGCATAAACTAAACCAGCAAAGTTTGGCCAATACAAGGACCACCATAAAGCATGTTTACACTACTCTCAGAGTCAGGGAGGATGGCTCACCTCTGTGTGCTGGCCTCTCTGACTCTGAGAGTGGTCCAAACATATTTTACAATAGCCCTTGTGCTGGCCAAATTTTGCTGGCTTAACTTATGCTGACTTAACTCAGTTTAGGATTGCGCCCTGAGGCAGTGGTTCTCAAATGTTTTAGCACTGGGACCCGCTTTTTAGAATGGCAATCTGTCCAGGACCCACCAGGTGTGATGTCATGGCCAGAAGTGCCGTCACTGTGACGCCACAGCCTTCTTGCTTTCCTGAGAATGCAGCAACAAGTTGGGTTGTTTATCAGCTATTATATTTTCCAAGAGCACAGTGAATCCAAAAGAAAAAAAAAAACCTATTTACAACCTTGCGACAAGCAAAATAACCACACAGTCCTCTGCCTTTCCAGCATCCCACCTTATTTTCAAAAAGGTTGCTCTAGGTGCTTTGCAACTCACCTGAAATTAGCTCTCAACTCACTGGTGTATCCCGACCCACAGTTTGAGAACCACTGCTCTAAGGTGTTTTTCTCTTGTGAAAACCCTTCCGTCTTTTGGAGGACTCTTCTGGATTCTGCTGCTCTGTTTCTAGGGTAACAGCGCAAAAAACGGAAGTGTGCTTTTAAATGCAAATCAGGGCTTTTCCCAGCATTGGGGAGACCCATAGAGGGGGATGCAGGACTTCCTAACTCTGCAGGAGGCCCCCTAGACCACCCAGGTAGGCTAGAAAACCCTTCATGGATGCCCATAATAATAATACCAGTATTTATATGCCACCTTTCTTAATCGTTGGATTGCTCCTTTGACTTTAATTCAAGGCAGTTTACATAGGCAGACTTTTTTCTATGTCCCAAGGGTTTTTTACAAATCTCAAAGAGGTTCTAATTTTTCAAGAACTGCTACATTCAGATGGATCTTTCATAGTCTAGTCTTCCTTGCTGGCGGCACGATTGCCTTTACGCTGGCTGATAAACGGCTTCTTTGCTCTCACCAAAGAAACAGCTGGCCCAGCACAACTCCTCTCTCACAGGCAGCTGGAGACAGCTCAGCTCAGAGCTTATCAGTCGCGTTCTCAAGGTCTGCCCCTCACGGAAGCTTCTGGTGTTCTCAAACTGGCGACCTTCGGATCTTATCTTTGGGCATAATGGCGACTCTACCCTCTCAACCAGACCTCCTGCCCATGGAGCCACAATTGCTGAAGTACAGTAACAGCAGCTCCCCCCTGCTCCAGCTCCATCCCCCTCAGCAACTTACAACTAAATACTTATGAATATGAGTCTCAAAGTCTGAGTAGGACTTTGGTACCAGCTGATATAAGCTATTCTAGGCAACAGTCTATTTTGTCAAATCCATGACTAGTATCCAGAAAGGGGTCAAGTCATATACATGACTTGAAGAAAAATACTCTCATCAAAAGTTTTTAGTTTTTATTATTTTGATAAAAACAGTTCTGAATGATAATAGCATCTTTCTTAGAGAAAGAAAATTCATTCTAAATTTCTCCTAGAGGTAACTAATTCTCTAAAGCTTATTAATACATAATCTCATTTTAGTTGTAAAAACATACAAGAGATTTTGAATTTACTCACAGCGAGAACCGGTATGCTTGGAGCTGCTTAAAACAAACTTTTGTAGCCTTAAGTTTCATTTAGTTAAATTAGATAATTGCTTTTCATGTTCTCAGGCTAGTCTTAAAATCTACCTCATGGGATAAAAGTGTCCTCTGAATATGAAAACAAACAAACAAACAAACAAACAAAAACCCTTGAAAGTTCAGGCATTCTAAAAGCCAGAAGTTTATTGGTAAACATTTGGAAAATTATCCTTACTTTATAAAAGAGGTACAACTAGACTTGTAAATCGAGGGCATAATAACTTGATTTGGTAAGTTTTCTACCAACACAATTTCCTTTGAGGTGGAAAAAAAGATGCCCACTGTTTGCAAATGAAAAGTATCTGTTCCTGCAAAATTTATTTTAGAAACCCTTTATGATCACTTTAAACTAATTAGCTTTCCTTTGTCCATAGCTAACAATAGCCATGTGCCCCCTCCCCCCCCAAAAAAAAAACACCTCACCAACAAACTCCACCAGCAGCACAAGGCAACTAGTAGATTCCATCACCACACATCAATAAACTTACTACCAGTAGCCCTTCTCCAGAAGCACACAAGTTTTGTTTTTCCTCTTTCCAGCACTCTCAGTTTTTCAGAGAGCAATCCTAACCTGGCTTAGGCTGGTTTAGTTAGGCCTGCAAAGTTTGGCCAGCACAAGGGATACCGTAAAGCACGATTGGACAATTGTCGGAGTCAGGGAGGATGGCGCACGTCTGTGTGCTGGCCTCTCTGACTCCGAGAGTGATCAAAACATACTTTATGGTGTCCCTTGTGCCAGCCAAACTTTGCTGGCCTAACTAAGCCAGCCTAGTTAGGATTGCCCCCTCTGTTACAACTTTTATCTCCCAGGACCTCATTATCTCACCTGGATTGCAGCTGTGAACCACACCCATTGTCCATTGTCCAGGACACTCAAAGTCCTGGTTTTAACCCTGTACAGGCATGCCCGGATATCTGCCGAGATTCAGTTCAGTGGATACCTGAAACCATGGATGCTGGGGACACCTTTTTAAAGATAGGGGAACCTCAGTGGTTTTCTGCAAAAAGGTAAAAAAAAGAGAGATTTTTATAACATTCCCCTATGTTTTTAATAGGCATCCCCACCCATGGTATCCATGGGTAATTGAAACCATGGGTACTGAATCAGTGGGTACCGGGGCACACTTGTACTTCCCTGACCTCTAAAACAAGGGACCACTACTGGCACCATACTATCTCCTTGGGGGATCTTACACATTTTCCACTACAGTATTGTTGTGTCATATTCTTATTGTGTTCCAGAATCCTAGACACAACCGTAGTGTCAGAAACAATATGGGCAGCCGATTCCTGACCTATCCCTTGAAGTTTAGGAGGCGGCTGAATAAGTAATACTCCAGCTTGCCCTTTGGGACTACTTGGATCTCTGCCAGCTATAGAGCTGGTGGTAGTCCAAACAGACCAGTGTAATATCCTGGTGTAAGGCTGTCACCCCGGACAGGACCGGGACAGCCACTACCCGAGGGGGCTAACCAAGGAAGACCCCTGGAGATGCCCCTATCCTGGGAGGGGGTGAGGCGACGAGGCCCCACCAGGCTGGGGAGGCTGGAAAACCCGAGGTCCAGGGAGAAGCAGGGCCTATCTAGGCCTCTGGCAGGGACGACAGGAGCAGGAGCCAGCCCCAGGCCCTACTTTAGTGCAAAGGGAGGCCTCAAAGGAAGCCCGGGAAACCTCTGGCAGGAAGGGGCGGAGCAGGGAGGAGCAGCCTGGGCCTTAAAAGAAGGCCCAGCTTGACCAAAGAGGGCAGTGTCCGGCTGACTGGGGAGAAGGATGTGCAGGGAGGCTCGTGACCGCCTTACCTTCCCGGGCTGCCTAGCCTGTCCCTTGGGCCACTCGAGGAGGCCGGCCACAGCAGCGCCAGGGCACCAACCGGGGGAAGACCCAGGATGTGGGCTGAGACCCCTGGGCATGGAGCTGGCACGGCCGCCTCCGCCAACTGCCAGGTCCCCGCCACACAGCCAGGAGACGGTGGGCATTGACCAGACACCCAGGCTTACTGGCAGTGGTGTCATCTACATGATTTAAGAGCAGGTACTCACTTTTGATTGGCATGTGTCAGGACCCGCCCACCAGAAGTGATGTCATAAGCCGGAAGTGATGTCGTGGCAGGAAGTGACATGAAAAAAGCCCTTTTTGAGGCCTCAAGACAACTTTAAACTGACCCAACAGTTGCAACAGTATTCCACAGCACCCCCAGAACATGTTAAGGAGGCCTGGCATCATGTTAAAGTGACCCAACAGTTCCAAAACCCCAGAGCAGCTCATTTTTCAGTGGCAAGGCAAGGCTCCGCTCGCTGCCTGCCTGCCTGCCTGGCTCTGAGAACATGCAGGCAACTCAAACGTGCAGGAAATTCAAACGTTGCAGAGGGAGGAGTCGACGAGTGGGCGGGCGAATGGCGGGGCCAGCCATAATCCTAGAAACTGTTACTCGCATACCCCCGCGTACCCCCTGCATGACATCACTGCTTACTGGGTACCCTTCCCTGACCCGGACAGGAGGGAGACAGCAGGCGGTCGACCACCCTAAGGACCGAGGAGCCCACTTTGACAGCTCACTACCCACGGCCATCGTATGACTAGAGGACGCGCAGGCGAAGACGTCGCTCTCTGTAGACTATAAATGAGCCCTGTGAGGCAACAGAGCTAGATGAGTATGAAGGCTTTAACAAAATTAAACAGCCTTGGCAAGCAGACCTCCGGTGTCCAGTGCATCCTTGTCTGGCACCGTAAGTACCAACAGGTCCCTCTACCACCTCAGCACCCGGCTCTTGCCGAGGAGCTCCGCCTCCCCACCATGACACACATGACAAAGGCCCCGAAGGAGGGTTAGCTATCTCTCCCCCTCCTGGGCACATCTCACATTCCACCCTCCCTCTGCCCAGAAATACCCCCTCCCCAGCACTAAAGGAGATTAGATTACCCCCGCTGACAGCCTGGCCCCTGAATGCAGCTGTGGTTCCCAAATTGTAGGTCGGGACTCACCAGTGAGTCCCGAGCCAATTTCAGGTGGGTCATGAAGCACCTAGAACAGCCATATTGGAAATATGGGAAGATGAGATGCTGGAAAGGAGGAGAGCTGCGTGGTTGTTTTGCTTGTGTCGAGGTTGTAAATAGGCTTTTTTTCCCCTTTCTGATTCACTTTGCAATTGGAAAAAGGTATGTTATATGCACAAGGTGGCCTCTGTCTTTTCTCTGCAGAAGTAAATTTGTGGTCAGAACCACAGCAAAATGAAAAATATGCCTGGGGCAAGAAAGTATTTTGCGCCCCCCCTCCCTGCTTTTTCCCAAACTCAACACCAGTGCATGGCTGCATTCTCTCCAGGCTGCTCTTCACAAACCGGGAGTTGCAATAATGTCACATCACCACCCACTTCCTGATTTGGAGGCTCTCCAAGAGTTAAATGAACACGGCATTTCAACTCACCCTCACTTCCGGTTCCTCCAAGTGTGTTAAGTCACCCCTGCTAACTGGGCAAGAGGCACTTTTCAAGTGGTGCCCTCTTATATTTAGCAGGGGGAGAGCAATTGTCCCTCTTCACCCCAGCACAGTGTCTTTCTCGTGGCTGTTGCTGGTGGTGTTCTCCATTCTTTTAGATTGTGAGCCCTTTTGGGACAGGGAGCCATTTAACTTTAATGTTATTATTTGCCTGTAAACCACTTTGTGAACTTTGTGTTGAAAAGCGGTATATAAATACTAGTGATTGATTGATTGATTGATTGATTGATTAAGGAGGCATTTGAGTGGCAACGCGGGGCGAAACAACAGGAAAACCAGGTCGAAAGAAGTCACACAGAGGGGATAAGGGGCGCAATTTTCAAAATACTGTACGTTTTTTGCTTTTTGATGTTGCAAAAACTGTGCCCTCCTTTGAACTGCGCCAGGAGTGGCTGCCCCTCAAGCTCCACCCATGTTACAGCACTGTGTGTGGTCCCTGGGATCCAGGTGCCATGGCATCCCACCTGATAGGACTGTCACTAATGGCACCTTCAAAAGTACAGCACTTCAGCCAGCACCAACATTTGTGAGCAGTGGTGTCATTCAAATGATTTAGGAACAGGAACTCACTTTTGATTGGCACTTGTCGGGAACCCGGAACCAGCCATGGAGCCCGTTAGGATCCGGAACGCCCGTTCTGGTCCGTTCCCCCTGAATGACATCACTGTTTGTGAGCCTAATTCTAAGCAATGCCTTTCTCAAGCAATTCACTGTAATTATGTTCAAAACAAAGCTTACAAAAGCACAAGAGGTTAGGGAAGATCAGCCAAATGCTTATTTTAAGTGGGATAAAACAGGCATCAAGAAACATGTCAAAAAGACGCTCAGTCTGAATTGCATGTGCATATTTAAGCACAGAATTATTTGTGCGTGAGAGAGAGAGAGAGAGAGAGAGAGAGAGAGAGAGAGATGTCCAATGCCCTTCAAGTGCTATCAGGTTTAAACCTTTATACAGGAAGGCATCATTTATTCCAAGATTGTACCTTAATTGCACAACAGCACACAGCTACACACCAACAGAATTATTTCAGGTTTGATCTGCAAAATCAGATCCAGTATGCTTGCAAATGGTTCAGGGAAAAGTGAGGAGAGCAGATTTTAACGATTGGTAGTTTATAGACAACAAGGAAATGCAGGAAGCTTTGTGATAATCTTGATAGATTGGAGAACTGGCCCATTATTATTTTTTTCTAACCTGAAAAAAAATCAAGCAGTATCAGTGTATATATAAAAATTAGAACAATTATAATGGCCATTATTTTATTGGAACTTTCCATGCACTAATTGATGTGCAACATCAACTGATAGCAGATACGTGAGATCGGTTTCCAGAGCTGCTGATAGCATCTAAAGCACGATACTTATCAATGGAAGCAGCTTATGCCTTCAGCTGCAAGTCACTAAGCAATGAGATATCCATGCATAAACCAGTCTCAAGAAGTGGGTCTGCCAACGTGGACAATACTCAGATCATCCAACCAGCCCCGTGTGATGGTAGATGGGTTAACATGGGGGTCAAAGCAGCCATCGCACTGGGAGCAAAACTTTTAAGGATGCAAAATTTTGCACCCCTAAGAATCAGGAGCACCTGCACTTGCCCCTCTGCCTTCCCAGCTTGCCCCAGTGGCGGCAGTGAAGTCCCAGTTATCGTATTCGTATTCGTAAACCTTAATTGGCATTAAAACAAATTATAAACAGGAGACAAGGGAAATAAATACAATCTGTACAACAGGATTTTGCTCACAACCTGGGATTCAAATTATTGGGACACATGAAGATATTTTCCTTTTAACAGCCAACAAATAGTCAGCAACCAAATCGGTGGTAACCGCAGAATTATCATCCAAAAGGGAGCGCAGAAGATCATTGGTTGAACCGGAGAAGGTAGAGAGAATTGAATCTAAAAAGGAGTCCCGGAGTGTTCTAAGAGCGGGACAGTGGCATAGGATAAGAACCACCGTATCGGGTTCCAAAGAGCAGAGATTGCAAATCCTGCTATCAAGCGGTATATTTTGGAATCTTCCCGCAAGGACTACGGAGGGAAAAATGTTGAATCTAGCGAGCATAAAAGCCCGCCTCTTACTTAGATTAATTAAATCCTTAAAATAATTAGAAACACGGCCAGAGGATGGTAGTAGGCCAAAGTAATAGGGGGAACAGGTGGGATTGATGTTAGAAAATAATAACTGAAAATCCCAGGTGCCTCTGCTAGCTTCCCAGCTTTGGAAGTGAACAAAGGCACCAGGCACTGGGCATATTTGCCATTGTGGCCTGGGTGATTTTGAAATCACCCTGGCTGCAGCAGAGAAGTCCCGCATGTGACGTCATGGCACAAGACGTCATGGGGTCATGGCGTGGGGGTACAACGCAAGGCAGGCTATGTATCTATAGACAGGTCTTCAAGGTCATGCTCCGTTCTTTTGCCCTCTGGCCTTCTCACCCATTCCCACACTGGCTAATCAGCTCCACAGCGACTCCGCCCTGCCACAACAGGTACTGCAGCTTGTCACAGCCGGGCGTTCCATCTCCCATCCAAAAACAAGGCCACTGATTCTCCTGCTTAGCTCAAGGCCGTACCAGCAGCTCAACCATCAGTCCACACCTCCTGCCCTGTAATAAGGTGCCTTTCTGCAAATGGACCCTGGACTGAGCATATTCCTTCCTCTGAACCTCAAAGAACACTCTGAGCTCACAGCTAGGGCCCAGAACAAGCACTGATCTGCAAGAGGAAATATGAGGTGGAGTCAGTTTTGTTTCTGCTGTTCTTATCGTGTCAGGAGTAAAGACTCCACCGATGTTCATCACCTCCATACGGAGAACTTAAGAAATATTGTTCTTTTGCCTACAGTATTAGTTTATGCTGAGTTTATCATACACCCAGAGATGAATAGACTTAGCATTACTATCTCATCCCTGAACCTCTCTCTGAGTAGTGATACGTCTTCCTTTGTTTGCTATTTCTTCTCCACCCAATTTCATTAACTACAGGTCAGTTGTTATCACTTTGCTTTATTCTCAACAGTATTTCTTGTTGTTAGACTTCTCCCTCCAACTGATTTTTTTTTTCCACTTTGACAGATAGTGTTCATTCTGGAGACAGGCAAAAGCCTCTCTTCTATTCAGAAAAGAAAATCTTCGGGATTTTTTATAGCCTCAATTCTTTTACATTTCCTCTCCTCCTATCCATACTAATGAAACTGAGAACATATCTGCAGTACAGTATTGTTGATTTAGGGCTTTAATAGCGGAATTAAAAATGAAAATACAGTCATAGCACAGTGTAAATTTTCATGACAACGCACACGTGTCTGTCCATAGTATTCCAGGTTGGATTCCTTTTAAAAAAATGTCCTACATTTCATACATTTGAATGATTCTACAATAATAAGGGATTTCTAATCTCTCTCGCCAAGAAACATTGCTAGTCGCTTCAAAACGAGTTGAATTTCCTCACAATTCGCTCTCAACAAGAGCGATTGAGTGGTGAAGCCCTTGGAAAGCTGAGGTGGAATCAGTAGCTTTCCTATGTGGGGGAGAATGCTACGTTTTGCAGGAGTCTGAGCTCCTGTGTAATGTGGCCCCTTCTCCTCACCTCCAAAGCCATTTGCAGCTTGGAGAACAAAGCCTCCAAGCTATCTCTTCGAGCCACAAACGGCTCTGGAGGCAAAGGGGAGGAGCCACACTACACAGGACCTCAGGTTCCTGCAAAACCTAGTGTCTCCCCCCCCCCCCGTAGGAATGACTGGGTGGAACGCTCTGATGGTTCAAGGAAGTCTCAGCGGTTGCCTGGGTTCTGGCAGGGTTGGTGACGGCCAAGTGTGCTTGGTTTCCCACAAGGGAGTAGGGTGTTTTCAGCCTCTGACTGGCCCTGGCTTGGCCCCACTTCCACAGCCCTCATAGGCCGGGGAGTTGCAGGGTGAGGGGATTGGTCTTTCCCCATTTGCCCTCCACAAGTCACTGGGTCCCAACACTGCCAGCTGCCAGTAGGTTCAGAGCTGAAAAGCAGCTCCTCTGTCTCTGAGGGAACCAATGGCTCCTTCCACTGCCCCTCCCCTGTGGCTGCTCTACTCTGGTGGCCATAGCCCCCAGCCCTGCCTCTTCCAGGTCAACACCAGCCCTGAGTTGCCTCAAACGCTCATGAGGGCTTGGATAGCCCAATGACCCAGCTGTCCACCTCAGCCTCTGTGGCAGCCCCTGAATGACGCCCTGTCACTTGCCATGGCCCAACACAACCGCATGACTGCACGGACCCTAATTGTCCAGAAGAGCCCACCCCTAGACCTCAACCAGCCAATAGATTGGTTCTAGCAATGCCTTGCCCAAGATGAAGGGATAGCACAAAGAATGCTCTCAACCAAAGCCTTCACTGAGTGGGATTCTCAAAGGGATCTACATACCCTTAGCCATTGCTTTCTACCAATGATGCGTTAGAGCAACACTGGTAGAAATGCAATCCCCAGCGCATCATTGATAGAAAATTAATGACAGTATTATGATGTCATTGTTAAGGATTGGCTTAAGACGTGTTATTGGATCATGGATGTTGTGAAGACCTGCCAACACTTTACCACCACAGCAAAATGCATCGTTAATACTTTCGAGGCCCTGCCAGTAACATCTCAGTGATGAAAAATGTCATGCTAGGATGATATGGCTGCGTTAATAGCCTGTTACGATCAGGAAGTCTGGAGAGGGATGAAGTTCCTTTCTGTTAAGCTAGAAATATTTGGGATGGAAAAATATTGGTGATGCTGGGTGACGCTGGCCTGTGAAATTAGGTGCATGAGGCTGCTCCTAAGGTAGGATCCGCTATTCCTGTTTATCCTGATGCCCCACTCTTTTGTGCATTCTGTACTTGCCTCTGCAGACACATGCTGAATACAGAGAACCCCACAGTTGTGGCTAGGGCATGCATCAGTGCATTCCTGTTGTCTCCGTTGCGGCTGCCAGAATGTGAACATATGAAGAAGGTGTGTGTGTGTGTGTGTGTGTGTGTGTGTGTGTGTGTGTGTGTGTGGTGTGCAAGTGACAGGACCATTGCATCCTTGACAAATATGTCCTGATAAAATGCACCCCACTATTGGATATTTGCATCCCTTCTTTTTTTGCATCCTGCTCATTTGTGTTGCAAAATATGTATATTTATACGACGTGTCTGGGGCAGGCCTGCCGGCCCCAGCGCCTAAGCCCGTGACGTTCGTCCTGGGTCAGGCTGTGGCTCAGAAGCTCAGGGTCTGAGTCGTCAGAGGTCGAGGGTTGCTCCGCCCTCGCCTGACTCTCCGACACGCTTTAGAACAAAGGCCTGCTGAGGGCTCCCAGCAGCCAGTGTCTCAGCCCTCTTCCCCCCTCATCCTGCCTTTTATGGGAGTCTCGTCTGCCTCCACCACCCCCCCGTTCCTCCCTCTCGGGCTCTGCCCTCGTCACGGGGCTGCTGAGCCTATCCCTGGGGAGGTTCCCACTGCCGAGCCCTTCTCCGCCCCGCTGGGCCGCCCTTCTCCTTTCCCGGGTCACTGCCCTGAGGTCGAGACCCCGCGCTGCCGGCCGGGGAGGGGGGTTGTGCTCAGCTCCCTTCCGGGGGTTGAGGGCTATGAGGTGCCCGACCCACGTGCCCCTCTGTTGGCCTGGCCCCAGCAGGTACGATTGGGCAGGTGCAGCTGGGGACACCCGGTTGCGTGCGCATGCCGCCAAGGCCTTCCCTGCAGCCGTCGCCCCAATCGCTTCATTCGGCATGATGGCTGGAAGGCTTTGGTGGTGAGCCGCGGGGGTGACTGACAGCCGCTGCACCCCCGAGGACCCCCCCCACCCTTGGAGGAGCTGTGTCACCGGGCGGGCAGGCAGTCCCCGGCCGAGTCTCCAACGCCCAGTCCGGACCTTCAGGTAAGGCAGGCACTGGTGTCCGACCATACGAAATGTACTTTTTAAAACACACATGTAGGGTTAGAGCTGTGATAAGAGGCTTAGGTAGTTACCCCTGCTAACTACTCCTGCTAACTGGGCAAGAGGCGCTTTTTCAAGTGGTGCTCCTCTCATATTTAGCAGGGGGAGAGTAACAGTCCCTCTTCACCCCAGCACAGTGTCTTTTCTAGTGGCTGCTGCTGGTGGTGTTCTGCATTTTTTTAGATTGTGAGCCCTTTTGGGACAGGGAGCCATTTAACAGTATTATTATCATTTGCCTGTAAACCGCTTTGTGAACTTTGTGTTGAAAAGCTGCTTGATGATGGTGATGATGATGATATATAATAAGGGTGGCCAATTTGCAGCTCATGAGCCCCATGTGTCTCTTCAACATATAATCAATCAATCAGTCATTATAGTGCAGCTCTCAGAAATATTGGCTGAGCTCCTTTTTGCATCAGAATCAATATAAAAGGTAAATCAGAAATGTTCATGCTCCATAATTCTATACCAGGTATAAACTGAGAGTCCAGTAGATTAAGATGTAAGTCTAATGCTCATGCTGAGTATATATATTTAAGAATTTAAATGCTTCCTCATTCTTGTGCCTCTCAAACCAGAGCTGGAATGGGCTGTGACTTGGGACAGTCACAGTCACATGACAACGGGACTTGGGACAGAGCGTTGTCATGACAATGCCCCCTGCATCACTGCATCCTCTGCACCACCCTGCCGTACCCCCAGCATCCATAATTGCTCCATTGTGGATCAAACCGGATGCAGAGGAGGGACGGTGACAATAAACAGCAGCTCGGGTGCCCATCTGCGAACAGCGCCCCAGGCACGCACCATGTGTTGCCCCACAGATGCTCCACTTCTGGCTCAACCATCTCCATTGCTGCTCTCAAACATGTGAAGGTAATTGTACGGGAGCGCAATCCTAACCTGTAGTTAGGCTGGCACAGTTAGGCCAGCAATGTTTGGCCAACATGAGGGCCACTGTAAAGTGAGTTCGGACCAGAGTCAGGGAGGTCAGCACACAGACATGAACCTTCCTCCTTGACTCCGAGAGTGGTCCAAATGCACTTTATGGTAGCCCTTGTGCCGGCCAAGCTTTGATGGTCTAACTGTGCCGGCCTCACTCCAGATTAGGGTTGCACCCTTATTCTCTTACGTTGGACAAGTTTGGCCATTCCTGATATAGAATATGGGGTTTGCTGTAGTCTGTTTGTTGCCCAGTTTATAGTGAGATGCAAAAACAAAACAAATGTCCCAGATGAATGTCAATGGTTGGGACACATTTGCCTGGGACAAAATCGTCCAGGGAATAAATACCCTTGTATCATCTGTGCAGGCAGATATAAACCATCATGTATGGCACGGATGTCATTCTATTAAAAATTATCCCTCTGATCCTCTTCTGAACAAAAATTCCAGTTGCTGAGAAAGTATTCATAGGCTGTTACATCAGAATGTGCAGCATTTTTTAAAATGAAATTTTATTTCACCATATATCAATGGACAGGGTAGCTTTTGGGCTCTGATTTTATATGATTTGGGATTGGAGTGAAGGGAAATGTTCTGAGTCAGAATGACATTGACCTTACCACCATATGAGCACCGCTCATTTGCTTGAACTGTCTGCCTGGCTCTGCTGCTAAACTTATTGTGTTGTCTTGCAAGCATCTCCAGACTGGTGCCCTTTGGTCTCTCCTGTTCTTGGTTTGTGGCATGCTATAAATATGTATTACTCTAGATGGATCTGCGAGGAAGGTTTGGGCAGGGAAGTGTCTCTCTGAGGACTGATCTGCATGCAATTTTTTCCCCTGGATTTTATCTATGCAGGATACCTTGGAAAAAAACAGAACCACTGAAAGTGCCAAGTGTTAATAAGTGGACTCAGCTGGGTTCAAGCCTTGGTGCTAATGTTACATCCTAGATGCTTGCATCTAGCTGGAATGCACTGGGTTTGCATTAATGTGCAATGTGTTTGCAGTTCACAGAAGGCATTTATTTGTTTCTCAGTGGATATTGGCAAGCTCCAGGGAGAAAAAAAATTGCCAACGTAAAATCTCCATGTAAAAAATTACCAGTGCAAAATCCTCCAATAATCTTCAGTTGCACTGCGGAAAACTGAAAGCCGTCTAAGGGCTGATTTGCCACCAGCTCGACAGATACACACATCTGAACGGGTATATTTCTGCTTTGCAGGAGTCGTAGAGCAAGCGTTGGACTGGGGCATGCGGATGTTCTAGCTCAGCTATCTCGGCGAACAGACTGATCGAGCTGGAAACCTTACAGCAAAGCAAGATGTAACCATTCTGTGGCCGAGAAGATAACAAGATTCATCTTCCCGGAATCCCAAATCCTTCGCCTCTGTTCCGAATAGGCATTCAGGCTCTGGGGAAAGCACTGCAAGAATACCGGCTATTATATCCCAGTCTGCAGTGCTGAGCAACGTGGTAATATATGGCCTCAGACTGCACCGATCAAATCGGCTTGAGTTACGAGTATCAGCAAAGATGGCTCGGATTTGTGTGAATGATCACAGCAGCTGCCTCTCCCAGGCTGCCGCCCAAGCCGAAATGTGAGTGAGCAACTGAGGCCATCAAAACATTTGCAGTTTGAGAGGGACATGTCAAAACCGCCTGTTGCAATTAGGGTGCCAGCCATTTCCATCCGCGTTTGTTTGAAGGAACGGCTGCATCCTTGCAATCGTGTATCAATCATTAATGTTAACAAGGATGCACTTCATTAGCCATCTGCTGGCTTTATGAGTCTAGGAATCCAGTGCCCAGGGCAATGTTCGGGTAGCTAATAGTCTATAAATATTAACTCATGGAAATGAAGCTCTCAGGGAGGACCCAATGAAACAGTTGCGAAGGCTGCAGGCCTGCGCAGGTCTACTCAGATGGATGTCATGCAATGATGTCGTATGGGGTGCTCTTAAAAACGTTTGTGCCCCCAGATGCCTTAGCTATACCACTGATCAGTCCAGGACAGATAACCAGGTTTCTCCTAAGCTGTGGCACATCAGTCATCATTTTTGTACCTTGCAAAACCATTTCGTTTCCCAAACCTTTATTGGCATAAATACAACAGATAACAATGCTGACACTAAAACTACACATGTACATTATAACTTTAGGGTTAATTTGAGAATCTCAAACAGAAATCTAGCCACAGCTTCTGTGATAAGAGGGGAGGAATCACTCAGAAAAGTTTCAGGGGTGTTCAGCTGGGAAGATAACCAGGGTTCTAAAAATACCTTATGAATAGAGGAATGAGCTGGGCAATGAAAAAGTATATGATCGAGGGTATCTGGAACCAAATGGCAGAAAAGACATAGTCGATCCTCTTTAGGGATACTTGCAAAACAGCCGGCATGATTCGCTGAGGGAAAAATGTTGAATCGAGCTAACATGAATACTCTTCTCAACCTGGGGTTAATTAATAGGGAAAAATAATTCAAATGACGACCAGGGGAAGGAAAAAGACCAAAGGAAAGTGGAGAACAAGTAGGGTTCAAATTTGCTGCAAGAACCTCGAACTCATGCTGCCAGAGTTTGGATTTCATAAGGGCATGAGCCTGATGAATTCCTAGATCACTTAGGGATTCAAGATTCAAGTCAAGAGACAAAAGTTTAGTCACAATCAGTTTAAGCCATCTAGAAGAAAAGTTATCTCTGAGTAGGTCATATAGTAGGGAATTGGGATTGGGGTTTAGATGTAAATGAAGCCAATATTTAAATGTAATGGACCATGCAAGGGTGAATGGGAGATGGGTACCTAATTCCAATACTAGAGTTGAAAGACGAATCATATTGGGAACTCCTAAAACCATGGAGAGAGACTTTCTCACAGTAGACCTGCCGCTTGTTATTGGTTGAGAAAGGATATTCGTCAGGTTTAATATTCTGTTGGTGTAGGCCAGGGGTTTTCAAACTGGGGCGTCATGCCACCCCAGCTTGAAGAGCCCTGCTTCTTTCCCCTTAAGGGGTGTGGGGATGGCAGTGACTGTGTTTCTTACTTCCAGGAAAGTCTGCTTTGGGTGCCGCCTTTAGGGCCCTATCCTGTGGCCCTTACCACTGGTGGAACATTTGTACTGCTGGCTGTCATAAATGTGCCATAAAGAAGCACCGGCCAGTGATAAGGCACATTGGGAGTGAGGGAGGCACGGAGGGCACCTGGGAACTTGGCAGGGGAGGGGAGGAGTGGGCCCGGTTGAGGGGTGGGGCCGGCAATGGCTTCCAACACCAAAACCTCACCCCCCATGTCAGGCTGGGCAGTCTCACACAGGGCTGCCCCAGAGACTGCTGGGAAAATAGCCGGCAGAGACGGAAGGAGTTCCATTGTGGGGTCCACTGCTTTACTTGGGGGAAGGGTACGACACCTTCCTAAGGGGACCCCAGCAGTTGCCGTGGAGCCATCACATGCAGTCGTAGCCATTTTTCTACCAGTGGTCCTATGGGACTCTGGCAGCTTCGAATTGGGCTGCCTGCCTGCAACCCTACACACTCTTCTGGGAGTAAGCCCCATGGAGCACAATGGGACTTACTTCTGAGTAGGCCTGTTTAGGATTGCAGTGTAACATTTCCAACTAAACAGTAAATATGACCTTGCTTTCTCTATAACAGTGATGGCGAACCTATGACACGCGTGTCAAAAGTGACACGCCACGATGTTTTGGGTGGCACACCAGCATTCACCAACACCCAACCACTGAGGATTTCTTGGTAATGATTTGATCTTTTGTAATGATTTGCAATGATTTTTAAATGACTTGATTTTTTAAAATATATTTTTAAATGGATATGTAAATAATTATTTCTCTTTTGTTGGAGATAGGGAGTGACACACCAACAGAGTCGAGTTAAGCATTTTTGACATGACAAATCCAAAAGATTTGCCATCACTGCTCGATGATGATGATGATGATGATGATGATGATGATGATGATGATGATGATGATAACTATTCTTGGAACAGAAATAATCCTACAAAGATATCTCTGCGATTCCCAGGATCTTGATTAGATCCCAACTTGCAGAATATATCGGCCCAGCACAGGCTGTGATAAAGTAGTAAAATCATCATCATCATCATCATCATCATCATCATCGAACTGTACATATTCTGCAGAAATACCTGTAGGCATTCTCGATACTTGGAAAGGATATTTGGAAAACACTAACCACCGCCAGGCAGGCAGGCTGTGATTAACCAGACAATAACAATATTTTCACAGAAGTGTCAGCAGTTCAGGTCATAACCCTTAGCCATTGCTTTTGTACTTGCAGGAAGGAAATACATGTGTATTATATAAATGCATATTGCTCAGTAACGTAAAAATGTCTTGACAGTCATTTGCATCCAACAATCCGTTATTGTTCTCTGGTCATGGGGCAAGGGGTAGTTGAAGTATTGTAAGCAATCGATGAATTTAATTTGCTTCCATCGTAGTTATGTCATTGATTTTTCAATTCATTTGCTTAGAATTTTAATTAGTATTTTATTAGGGAATATTAGACATACGGTTTTTTTTGTTTTTTTAAAGAGCACTCTTCTCCTGTTCCAACTTCCTAAACCTTATTAAATATCTCTTGATTAAATATAAAAAATAGGAGTCTATCAGCAAGTAATAAACAGGAATGAACAACTTGATCCAATTTTGACTTGCAGAATTTAGCAATAATTCCTTTCCCTAAAAGTTAGCATCTGCAATCATAGAGGGAGGGGGGGGAGGGAGGGAGGGAGGGAGGGAGGGAGAGAGAGAGAGAGAGAGAATGTGAAAATTATTAATTAATTAATTAATTAATCAATCAATCAATCAATCAATCAATCTATAGCTTCACGCAACGAACTGAAGAATGATGGATGCTCTTGGGGAATGCATTGGCAGTCCCATTAATTTATGTGTACCTCATAAATTACAAGGAAGCTGTTCCAAATGCTTTCAAATCTCTGTCAGTTTCTTCATGGCTCACTGTGGCTCTGTAGCTTTTTCAGTAGCATCACACCAAAGTTATACTTGCAGCCCAAGCACCATTACCTTGATCCTTGTCTGACTGCAGAACTTGTCTGTGGGTTAAAACTATTTCTGCATGGTCTACTTCTACGACTGGGCCAGGGCTTTTCCATGCCCCAGGCACGCTGCGTGATGTCATGACATCACACACTTGTAACTTCATGATGCATATGATGTCACAAAGTGAGGGGAGCACAGTGGCTCCTACAGCAGCAACTGCCCCCCAATAGCACATTCCACTTGCAGACTGGCTCGGGAAGCAAAGGGAATATGTGGACTCCTCCTGGGACCAAGGAGGCCAAGGTAGGTGGGAGGCAGTGATGGAATCTGTTGAGCAGGAGCCGGAACGCTGGGCGGGACTTACATGTGATTGGCAGCCTGCCTGTTCCGTTCCGCTGCCTGCCCGCCCGCCGCGCGGGCTGCCCTGGTCTCGGAGGGGGCGCCTGCTCACCAGGGGGGAGGGGGGGGGGGCGCGCCGGGTGCTGGGCGCGCCAACCGGAGGCAGCCCACGTGGTGGGCGGGCAGGCGGCAGAACGGAATGGGCGGGCTGCCAATCACACGTAAGTCCCGCCCAGCGTTCCGTCTCCTGCTTAACAGATTCCATCACTGGTGGGAGGGCTTTTTCAAGCATGCCGTTTTCATACGTAGCAACTGTGCTTGTGGCATTGAGGGTGCAATCCTAACATGAGTTAGGCTGGCATAAGCTAAGCCAGCAAAGTTTGGCCAGCACAAGGGCCACCGTAAAGCATATTTGGACCACTCTCGGAGTCAGAGAGGCCAGCACACAGACGTGAGCCATCCTCCATGACTCCAAGAGTAGTCCAAACATGCTTTATGGTGGCCCTTGTGCTGGCCAAATTTTGCTGGCTTAGTTTATGCCGGCCTAACTCCAGTTTAGGACTGTGCTCTGATCCTGGGTGATGGGGCTCCCATGATGCACTTATGAACCCCCCCCCCCAGTGTGCTGTAGTGCACAAATTGGGAACCCCTGATGGAGTAAATGCCTGACGTTGCTGCTGTTGGCATTCCTTACTTATTGTACATAGCACAGCATCTTCATATCAAATCAAAATCCTTTATTGGAATAAAAGAACAGCATACAGGACAAAGAGGAGAAATGAGAGATTCCCTCGTACCGCTTTCAGAGGCGTCAGATAGGCTGGTGAAGTTTTGTACTACACAACATTGTCTTCAACCTAAAATACCACCCTCACCTTCTCATGCGCAATTCAGAGCACAATCCTAACCTGGAGTTAGGCTGGCACAGTTAGGCCAGCAATGTTTGGCTGGCAGAAAGATCCCCATAAAGCGAGTTCGGACAATTCTCGGAGTCAGGGAGGATGGTGCACGTTTTATGTGCTGGTCTCTCTGACTCTGAGAGTGGTCCAGACTGTGCCCTTGTGCCAACTTTGCTGTGCTGGCCTCCCTCCAGGTTAGGTTTGTTCTCTGACCGTGCTTTGCAAAATGCATGAGTGCAGAGCAAAAGAAACGAGTAGAATCGAGATGGACCAGAGCAGTTCTCTGAAACTCACAGAATAATGCAATATTTAGCAATCTGGGAAATGACATTATGGAGGCTGAAACTGGGAGAATTGCAAACAGCCTTCCCTGCTGCATATGGTACAATGGGGAAAGAGGGTCAGGATTGGGTGACACCTGGAGCAGAATTTAGGAAGTTTCCTGCAGATTGCATAGGGGGATCCTGCCTACATAGCTGCACAAATTTGCACTACAAATCTGAGAGAGAGAGAGAGAGAGAGAGAGAGAGAGAGAGAGAGAGAGAGAGAAATTTCTGTAGATCTGAGCCACAGTCGTAGGATTCCCTGGAGTAAAAGGATGTCAATTACACAAACATGGATCAGTAGCATAGATAATGCCCTTAAAGACATTTGTCTATAAACCCAGGGTAAGTTTCATTGGCTCCAGATGCTCACACACATTTTGCGATGTGGACTGAAGCCATTTCCAAGGGAGAAAATAGTGTCATGAATCATGCATTCCCCACATCAGCAAAGTAGCCTTTGGGGGGCCATCTCAGTGTATTTCCCCTGACACTTGCAGGAAATTCCAGAGAGCACTTGTGGGTTGCATTCGTAATGTCATGTCAGGTTGTTCGCAGTGTGATGCTACTTTATTGGATTGTACCGTCAGGCTCAAGGGGACGGTCGCCGACACTTTCTGTTTTTTCCTTTTACCTCAAGAGATCATCTTACCATGGTGGCTCACAGGAATATCTCATCGGGACAGTTGTGTCATTCAAATGATTTAGGAACAGGAACTCACTTTTGATTGGCACTTGTCGGGAACCCGGAACCAGCCACGGAGCCCGTTAGGATCCGGAACGCCCATTCTGGTCTGTTCCCCCTGAATGACATCACTGCATCGGGACCATTCGTTCCAGGCACACCTTGCATGTGGGGAAGGGAATAGCCAAGTTGTGACAAAGCAGAGATTGAGGGCACAATCCTATACTGTGCTGGAATGGCAAGGCCAGCTGGCCAACGCCATAGCCTAGCGCAGTATAGGTGAGGCTGGAGCCTCCCCATAGCAAGGTAGCATTTGCTCCCTTACTGTGGGGAAGCTCCAGCCTCCCCTATGTGCTCCTCAGATCTGTGCTTGCTAAGGAGTGGGAGCAGATCCGAGGAGACCGCGCGGCCTGAATCGGGGCCTCGCGGACGAGCTTAGGACATGGCCATATGGCCACCTCCCAAGCCTACCCACGTCCCGCCAAAGTCACGCCTCTGCCTCCCTCCCTCCCTTCAGTCCCCGTGCCACCTCGGCGTGGAGCCTCCTTCGCGCCGACTGGCTTTGGTTGGCGTGAGACAGGTTCAGCTGCCTGCAGCACTGGTCCTGTTGCTCAAGCGCTGATACGGGGTACAGATCGGCACCCCCACGTCAGCGCTAAGTGCGCAGCGTCGGTGCAACCCTGTTGCACCAACGCTGCACAGTCTATAGGATTGTGCTGCCCATACTGGTTAAAAGGAGGAATGTATGACAAAGGTTATGGGCACAATCCTAACCTGGAGTTAGGCAGACACAAGTCCCTTGTGCCGGCCCAGGAGTGTTGCAAACGCACTGTAAAGTGTGTTTGCACCACTTTTGGAGTCAGGAAGGCCAGCACATGGATGTGTGCCATCCTCCCTGACTCTAAGGGCACAATCCTAACCTGGAGTTAAGCCGCACAATTAGATGAACAAAGTTTGGCCAGCCGAAGTGACGCAGAAAAGTATGCTTGAAACACTCTTGGAGTCACAGAGGCAGTTGCTGGTGGTGTTCTGCATTTTTTTTTTTTTTTTTTTTAGATTGTGAGCCCTTTTGGGACAGGGAGCCATTTAACTTTATTACTATTATTGCCTGTAAACCGCTTTATGATTGTTTGGTTGGGAGCAGTATTGGAGTTGTGTTGGCCAAACACTGATAGAATAATGTTAGTGTTGAATGCATTTTATAAGGTCACCAGAGTTGCCCCTTGTTTCACTTACGGTGTTGATCCCAAGTTGGTCGAACAAGAGATTGCAGATTTGGTTGGATTTGACAGGAATTTCTTGACAGGCATTCCAGCAAAATGGGACCTTTAACTGGGGTAATCTGCGGCAGCGACATTATTTATGGATCAGCAGTGCTTCGTATGCGCTCACAGTGGTGCCCTGACAGGCGCAAGGACCCTGTTGAGTCATCACAGCATGAGGCGCTTTAACTCTGTAAAAGTTATAGGTCAGTTATTCTGGAATCATACAACTGTGAATTCAATTATCTCGGATATCAGGACAGGTATAGATTGAAGTCTCTTTCTCTTTCCAGGGTAAAATGGAACAAAAAATTAAAAAAAAGATGTTGAGAGTGCATTGTATGAAGAAAACCCCAAAAAGTAGCCATAGCTGAAAAGTGTGAGCAATGATCTAAGTCAAGAGTGTCAAACCCATTGCATACAGCAGGCCGTATAGCATTCACGGTGCCTGCTGAGGACTGGAAGTGATGTCATTAAGCAGGAAGTGATGTCATTAAGCAGATGATGCCTGAAATAAACAGGAATTCATTAGCTGCAAACTACAGAAGAGAAAATATGCAAATTTTGATAATATTTTTAGAGGGTTTCTTCCATATTTTCATATTTCCATATGGAATTTTCATTCCATAATAAAATGTATGGGGCCCTGGGTGCCAAATGACCTTGATATGCCACTGAAAACAATAAGGTTCCATCTCAAGACCTCAGGTTGAGCAAAAAAAAAAAAATCAAATGAATGGGCAAACAGTTATATCCCTCTTTGTATCAATACAAATGATGCAAATCGTTGTTCTTTGGTTTGCAGTCTGGCAACCCTATGAGCTGATAGAGAGGTGGACTTCAGAAAGTTGATTTTAAAGCATGCATTCCTATCGTTGTTTAAGGTAAAACAAATGTATTTGATTTACAAAGGAATCTCATGAGTGAGCTAGATAGAGCTGAAACATTGGTTTTCAGAATGGCTGCCAAGTTGCAAATAGGATGAAACAAATAAGAAATGCATGTATTATCTTTGGGCAGACCTGATTCTAATAGCGCAGCATTTATTAAGGAGCTGCAGGCAAAAAAGGCCACGGTTTCAAATGTAAATATTATGTCTGTTATTTTCCTATTGCCCAGACGGTTCCAACTAGCTTTGCATATACATTCCAATAATTTTATTTTCACTTCCCTCTATCTAAATAAAATTACATGTTTTTGCTTTCAAGTGCAAGATTGGTTCTCACACCACATTTAGATGTAAACAAGCCCAATCTTTATTTGCATTTCCAGAAGTTAAATTGAATTGGGTGGTCAGCCTCCTACTTCCATGCGTTTGTTGCTGAAGGGAATGCTTCTTATTATGGTTTTCAGTTCTTCAGTAAACTCAGATTTAGAGCACAATCCTAATCTGGAGTTAGGATGGCGCAGTTAGGCCAGCAAAGTTTGGCTGGCGCAAGGGCCACTGTAAGGCGCATTTGGACCATTCTCAGAGTCAGGGAGGATAGTGCACATCTATGTTCTGGCCTCTCTGAGATTGGTCAAAATGCACTTTGCGATGTCCGTTGTGCCGGCAAAACTTTGCGGGCCTGACTATGCCGGCCTACTCTGTAGTCAAGTCATAGGACTGGGCCCAATGGCAGGTGTTTTGGGGGACCGCCACCCCTGTGGGCCCCCCTACTCTCTGGGAGAAGTGGTGGCAGTGGCAATTCTTGGGCGGATGACATTCCATGCAAAGCCAACACTTGGAAGTAGATGATAACATCACCAACTGCTTAGGGGGTGGGTGTGATTTTGCTGTTTTTGTACCAAGGGGTGGTTGGTCCGCACAAAATCTGATCTCAAAATGTCACTATATAGAACATCTCAGAAATCTACCCACATCACTTGAAGTAGAAGGAATTGTGAATGGGGAAAGCAATGGGTTTCACTTTTTAAGGCGCGACTACATGAAAGTAAAATTTTGTAAAATACTCTTGGTCTTTGACTTCTTTTTAGAAAGATGGGCATGCAACTCTACTGTTCAAGGTAAAAACATGTTGTGTAGATGTGTATTAATTGGGATGTAGGGCACATGGGGTAGGATGTGTTTCACCCCAAAGATATTGAAAATCTGTTGCAATCTCTCAAGGTGTGCCTTTATTACCCACGCACACTCAATAAAGACAGAAGACTGAGGTTGGATGTACACTGGCCATTTATTAAAATGACAGGTAAAAATAACTTGCAACGGGTAAACTACTCTTGACAAGGCTAGCTCTTTTCCTTACTATGATGCGGGGCATTCCCTGCACTCGGGAGAGAGATGTCCTGGCTGTCTGCCCCTCCCTTCTTCTCATTGGGCGTACCAAACAACTCGAGGAGGTGCAGCCATCTGGCTGAGCCTCCCTGTCTTCATTGCCCCCCCATTAAGGGGACCTGGGCAGCTGGCCATCGCAGCTGAAGGCAAACCTCTCAGCTTTGCCCACCACTGGCTAGGTCTGGCCAAGCAACTCTTTGAGCTGGGTGAGCATCACCTGAGCCGCCAAGCCATTCCTCTCCACCCTGCTGCCCCGGCATGGACAACGAGAGCTTCCCTATCTTCCCTTACCCTGCACCTTTCATGCCTGCCTGTGACCTAAAGACAAAAACCCACCGTCCCATGTATAACCCTCTCCAGTCTGGGGTAGTCGAAAAAACCCTCACCAAGTGCCAATCAGAGCCGCAATGAGGCTGTAACGAATGCTCTGTGCATGAGGCAATGGCCCGCCCACGGGGCGTTCAGCAGCCAATCAGCTGCAAGCCCCACCAGCCTGTCTGTCTCCAGAGAGGCGGGGCAACTACCGTTAGCGTGGGAAGGGCACTAACAGACATTTCTGTGCAAGAGATGATGCAAATGTGCAAATTTCACCCCCCAAAATGAAAAAAAGACCCAAAAGAAAATCCAATGGTTTCCTAAGGCAATATCATTTATTCTTGATGCATTTCAACTAAAGAACTTTTGCCACAGAAATGGTCTTGGCAAGGAAGTAACTCATTTAGACCTGCTTGCCCTCTGTGTGCTTATGGACAACCAATTTCTTCATGTCTCTGAAGATAAGGCAAGAGAATGGCAAAAGACAAAAGTCTTTTTTTTAAATGCACCTGCTTGCTGTTTCTGTAAATGTTGTCAAACCCTCTTCTGTTTATTTGATTTTATATATAACTGCTCAAGTAATCCTTGTTGTTAATTCAAGTGTCCCCACATGAGCAATTTCTGAAACAGCATCCATTGTATCTGCATGGGCAAAGATAAAAATTTGTTTTCCACCCCACTCCCCCAAGACACAGAAACATTTGGGCAAAGATCTTTTAAATGCTTTAAATGAGACATGTCAAAGAGAAAATAGAATATGCAGTGCTCAGAAATGGTTGAGGTTTACGCTGGGATTATGGCGTCAAAAGGAGTGTTCTCTGTAGAATAAAACACAAGCTCACAGATCTACAGATAACAAAACAACAACCAGCTCAGCAAACCCAGTCTCGAAGAAAATGAATGAGGGCATAGATGAAAAGTCAGCCCTGAGTGGAAAATGAGACTTTGATTACACTGGCCATATTGCATATATTTGTTCGAGATGAAAGGAAACAAGTGGAGATGATGTTAATTACAATCTTTTTGGTGTCTTGTATAAACAAATCAGCCTCAAATATTCCCCAAAGAAGCCCGCAAAGAAATCTGTACATGTGTGTTTTGATACTGAAAAAAGGAAACTGCCAAGGAAGCCACAAAGTCCCCTAATATATGGCTCTCATTAATAGGTCTAATAAATAGTTAATTTGTTCTAATTAAAATTAATTGAAAGACGGGGAAATAGGCGACGAGAGGCACGTTGGCAGAGTTGCTGCTTTGACTGTGGAATGAGCACTGCACGGTGGAAGTGTCCAAGGTGTCGATGCAGCTGCTCTCTCGAGATCCGAATGTGTGATCACGGTTGAAATGCAAGTGTTTCAAAAGCAAGTTATGAAGCAAGTTATGGAGCATTGGAGAAAGCACACATACAATGGCATCGGCATTGGGGGTTGATATGCCTTTGCATGAGGAGATAGATGGGCTGTGCATTTTCTGTTGCTCTGTGGCAGGAGTGGGACGTGGTGGCGCTGCGGGTTAAGCCGCTGTTGCTGAACTTGCTGACCGGAAGGTTGGCAGTTCGAGACCACGTGACGGAGTGAGCTCCCGTCGCTTGTCCCAGCTCCTGCCAACCTAGCAGTTCTGAAGCACGTACAAATGCGAGAAGATAAATAGGTACCACTTCAGTGGAAGGAATGGCGTTCTGTGTGCCTTGGCGTATAGTCATGCCGTCCACATACCACGGAAGCTTATCCTCGGACAAACGCTGGCTCTTCGGCTTAGAAACAGAGATGAGCACCGCCCCCTACAGTAGGTCATGACCAGACCGTTCAATTGTGGGGTTAACCTTTACTTTTACTATGGCAGGAGTCTCCCAACCCCAGGGACTGCCAGAAGCAGCCCCCAGAGAGCGTCTACCTGGCCCACAACAAGCCTCTGGTCCTCTATGAGCTTCTGGGCCTCCTGAATTCACAGGCATGGGCTACACCCTCCAAGCTGCCTTCCCGGCCCTCAGAATGCCTCTGGAAGGACAAAAACCATACCTAGCTTCCCCAAGGAACTCAGAAATGATGTTAGTAGGCCCTCTGAATGCCTTAGTTAGCAGGCTCTGGGTGTTTTCTGTGATCTGCTGGTTCTGAGATATATACTCCAGCAATCCTAACCTGGAGATAGGCTGGCACAGTTAGGCCAGCAAAGTCAGGGAGGATGGCGCACGTCTGTGTGCTGGCCTCTCCAACTCTGAGAGCGGTCCAAATATACTTTACTATGCCCCTCGTGCTGGCCAAACTGTGCTGGCCTAACTCCAGGTTAGGATTGCGCTCTCCGAAGTAGAGTAACAGCCCAATCATATTTGTGGACAGCCCGAGCACCCTGCACGCTGCCCCTGGCAACAGCCATTGCAAACATGTAGTAAAACATGTTGCAGTGGCTGGGCGTGGAGAGGTGCCAGCCGGGAGAACAGCATTAGTGAGCCCCTCTGCTGGATAGATGCTAGGTGGGCCCTGTGAAGAGCAGTTCCCGTCTGAGTGGCAGGGAGGCATTCCTGAGTGGGCGGGGTTGGACAGGGAAAGGTGGAGAGAGGGAAACTGGGTGGGGGGAGGTCAGGCTGGGAAGGTTAGGCTTGGGAGGGGGGTACAGCAGCAGCCTTGGCTGCCTCTGAATCCTGTCCCCCCTCCTGGGCCTCAGAGCCCGACACCAGACTCCTTGGTTCTGTGCCAGCTCAATATCTGATGCAGCACCAAGTAGACCCATAGGGGCTGCCCTTTGCTGAGCAGAACTCTATCGGCCTCCCTTCCCCCGCACTTTTTCGGTGCTGCTGCGTCTCAGGGCACCAGCCCAGAATCGGATTGGGCTCTGAGCTGCTTTCACAGCTGTCCAACAACCTCCTTCCCAGGGCAGTATTGTCCATTAGGCTGATCAGGCTGAAGCCTAGGGGCACCGCAGGGACTAGGGCCCATCAAGGGGGCATGTCTGAGTCTAATGCATGGGTCTCTAGATCTGGCCCCTGGGGACCATCCAGCCCACCAGCCCTCCGGCTGGCAAGAGAACTGCAAGCCCAACTAGCAGAGCTCTCCAAGAACCATTTGGGATGAGCCCCCCCCCCCCCCCGGGATTGAGCTGAGCTGCACATGGAGGCTGCACATCGCTGGCAAGCTTTTATGCAAGGTTGGGTCCGCTTCAGTGGTGTCATTCAAATGATTTAGGAACAGGAACTCAAACAGGGACTCACTTTTGATTGGCACTTGTCGGGAACCCGGAACCAGCCACAGAGCCCGTTAGGATCCGGAACGACCGTTCTGGTCCATTCCCCCTGAATGACATCACTGGTCCACTTCTGAATTTCCCCCCCCCTTTTGGAAACAATTTAGAAGGACCTAGCTTTTCTGGGTTTGGCCCCTCCGATTTCTGCAGTTTTAGGAGTGGGGTGGGTGGGAAGCTTCCGTGCAAGCCTGGGTCCATTTGTGAGGAGAGGCCCGCCTGCGGCGGGATTGCCTAAGGTTGGGGGTTGGCTGCAAAGATGTGTGTGTGTGTGTGTGTGTGTGTGTGTGTGTGTGTGTGTGTGTGTG
>JAJKFI010000099.1:3071910-3085102 GCA_029204185.1 Lerista edwardsae | reverse complement strand
ACACACACACACACACACACACACACACACACACACACACACACACAACGAGAGAGAGAGAGACAGTCTAAACAATATAATATTATGCAGAGTATAGTTAATTCCAATGAAATCAATCCTAAATCTGCATAGGATTGCAAAATGTAGATAGTTTTCTATATGGAGCCGTTTACAGAGATGAATGGCTCGTTATGAGCAATTACATTTTAGTTTTTAGGCTATTATTTAATAATGACTTGGGTAAGCAATAATTAAAAAAAATGATACATTTCAAATGGCTGAGTGATAATCCCTCAAGAAAACGTCTGGAAAATGCAAATCTATTTGTATAGCAGCTCATTTGAAACTTGAGACAAGTTCAATAGCAAAATAGTTGTAGGACAGGTTATTGGATCATTCATGGGGCTGTAATGAACATCAAGCCACTTTGCATATTTCATTAACTAAATTCAATGTTTGTTCTGTAATTAACAAAATGTTTCACCAAAAAGAGGCAATGAGGAGGAGATGAACCATGTGATCATATTAACCCCCTCACAACTGAATGATTACGGGGCTGGGGCACCTCCCGTATGAAGAAAGACTGCAGTATTTGGGGCTCTGGAAAAAAGGCACCTGAGGAGGGGACATGATTGAGACATACAAAATTATGCATGGGAGGGATAGAGTCGATAGAGGGGTGTTCTTTTCTCTCCCTCACAACACCAGAACACCAGCGGACATCCACTACAATTGAGTGTTGGGAGAGTGGGAATGGATAAAGGGAAATACTTTTTTGCCCAGCAGGTAGTTAATCTGTGGAACTCCTTGCCACAGGAGGTGCTGATGGCTTCTGGCTTAGGTGCTTTTCATGGAGGGAAAGTCCACCGTGTTGGGTTGTGCAACCTCCTTAAGTGAGTAGTAGGCTACTTCAGAATGCCATGTGCAAGGGATGCAGGCATCTTGTTTCCTTGTGTGCTCCCTGAGGCATCTGGTGGGCCACTGTGAAATACAGGAAGCTGGACTAGATGGGCCTTTGGCCTGATCCAGCAAGGCTCTTCTTATGTCCTTATGTTCTTAGGATAAACTATGGGAAACTGTTTTAACCAAAACCATGTCCTAGTTTGACTACAGTAACCTGGAACTAAGGGCACAATCCTAAACTTAGTTAGACTGGCATAAACTAAGCCAGCAAAGTTTGGCCAGCACATAATTTCCCCATCATCTTGGGGTGGGGAAATTATCAGAAGCTGGAGCAAACAGGATGGGGAAAGCAAGACATCTGTTTGCAACAGTAGGAGGAAGAACAGGGTGCAGTTTAAAGCCCTGTAGTTAGAGACTGACAGGCAGAATGGGGTTGAACTGGGGGCAGTGGTGCACACTGGATCTTATCCCCAACATTTCAAATCTGCTCCTCCGTGTTCCTTGGAGATATGCCTCCAAAAGTGGTGGCATATATCCAAGGAGACCCATAGGTAGGGATGTTTTTTCTGGTGCTATTTTTCCCCAAAATTTATTGATTAAAATAGCAAATCATGGTATTTTTGTTGCAAATTGTACGAACAGCACAATAAATAAGGGTGAATAGCCCTACAAAGGCAAGCAATTACTGGCACACACACTCCAGCCTGAAATAGCTTGAAAAAATTCCCATTGCATTCTGATTGCTGCTTGGAGTATCAAGAAACTGCTACTTACAAGTTCCACATTCCATTAAATTCACCCCAGTGTGCACTGGGAATGATGAACATGTGTGTTCATAGTTTAAGCAAGCTTCCTTCTGTTTCTGCCACTCCTCCTCCTGATCCCTTACTGAAAACTATTCGTGGATTCCTCAACAAAAGTGGTGTTATTTTTGTGAAATAGATCTAAATTTGTGTCAAACTGTAAAAAATAAGCAAAAGCAGTGTTATTTTGTGTGTTGACAAAATTTAGCTTTACATAGCTTTTTCAGTAGAAATTGTCATTATTTAGCATTCTGCGTTGATCATCAAAAAAACACTTCCCTACCCATATATGGTCCCAGGGCTTACTGGGAGGAAAATACAGGATCTCTTGTTTGGCACTGTATGTAGCTTGGGGGGATAGGATTTGGCCCTGATTGATTGATTGATTGATTGATTAAAACATTTATTGATGTATAGAGCTGAAACCAGAGGCGTCATCCAGGCGGAACGGCCCGGTACGCCGTTCCGCTAGTTCTGCGGTGGGGCCTGGGCCGTGCCGCCTCTCCGGAGGATGGGCGAGCTGCTGCTGGGCCCACCCTCCCTTGCGTCCTGAATCACTCTAAAATGGAGTGATTCGGGCGCAGTGAGACTTGGGGAGGCGTGGCAGCCCTCTGCCATAGGGGCGGAGGGCTGTCAATCATCCAGGCGTTCTGCTTCCTGGAGCACCCAGATGACATCACTGGCTGAAACCCCATTTTTTTTTCCTGACTAAATGCCATTGAACCCCAGCTGGATCTAATGTATGTCATCCATTGACCTCTGTGGAATAGTCAAGGCACTATGTAGGGATATGGGTCAGTTCACAAGCCCACCCATTTGTCCAGAAGCAATTTAGGTTAAACTGAGTTCATTTGAACTGGAAGGGAGAACTGAAGCACTTTCTGCATCTTTTTAGTATTCACTATCCATTGATTTGGAATTTTGTACTTTCTCAAGATGATATTCAGATGAATATAAATATGGAAAGTCAACATAACCTTTCTATGTACCCAAAATGCACTAAAAATATGCTGATGGAAATGGAAGAGATTTCGAATCGACAATGAAATGCCATTTATCTTAACTCGCAGATAAATGAAGTTCACCTGAGCAGATAGCGCTGTGTTTTATACAAGGAATGAGGAAGAACTTGGCATGCCAGCCTGCATGCTCAAACATATGCGGACTTTTGTGCCTGGCAAAGAAATTGCCAAAGGTCACAGAGAGGAAGTTAAAAGTGAGGGGCAACACTGCATGTCGCATGGAAATGAGTGTAAGTCAACTCCAACCGGGGTTTTAAAAAAATGAAATGTGGAAAGAGGAGGAGTGGCAGGGGTGTGCGCATGCACTTAAACTTTGCTCACAAAATTATGCCACAGCTACATTTTTCCCAGTGAGGTTCCAAATACATGTCTACAAAACAAAATAGAGGCCTGATCTTTTCTTCCCATACTCTTCGATCATAAGAACATAAGAATAGCCCTGCTGGATCAGGCCAAGGGCCCATCTAGTCCAGCTTCCTGTATCTCACAGTGTCCCACCAGATGCCACAGGGAGCACACAAGACAACCAGATATTTGCATCTTGCTGCCACTCCTCTGCATCTGGCATTCTGAGGTAGACTATTAGCCTTGCACTTTCCCCAAAGAAATGGGGAACAGACTGCAGCTAGGGTTTAACTTGGCCCACTTTAATAAACACAAGTAACCAATTTTTAAAACATGAAACCTACTGAACACACTGTCCCTCCCTTGCCAGTCTGGTGTAGTCAAAAAAATTGTCATCCATGGCCAATTTGGATGACAGAAAAAAAATCCTACCTGGCCCTCATGATAAGCGACAGGCTAATCTCAGACTGGACATAACCATCATAGCTTGCAACCTGTGATGGAGTTTTCCTCCATAAATCTGTCCAAACCCTTTTAAAGGCATCTATGCCATCACCACATCCTGTGGCAAGGAGTTCCACAGACAAATGACACACAGGGTAAAGAAATATTTTATTTTCTTTGTTCTAACTCTCCTGACACTCAACTTTAGTAGATGTCCCTTGGTTCTGGTGTTGTGTGAGTGGGAAAAGAGCTTCCCTCTATCTACTTTACCACTAGTATAATTGTGTATGTCTCAATCATGTCCTCCCCCTCAGTCACATTTCCAGCCCATAATACCTATCTGAATATCCAAAATCCAGACACATTTGTCCAAGACTTTAACTTTCTGTAATTTGAACACTAGAAGGTCTTGTGCTCATCCTCACATACAGTGTAAGTTCTGTTCTCTGCTCTGTGGTGTGTACCTGTTGAGACAGTTGAAAAATGTCAGAGGCCAGCAGACACCCATACATAGTATCATCAGTAGATGGTGCTGGGTGTGTGGGCTGCACTGGGTGACACCTTCAGGGGAGTGACAGCAATAGTGGCCGAAAAAGTGGCCACGAAAAAGTGGCAAAAAAGTGACCTTTTAGAAAAACTGCAATTAGGAATAATAACATCATGTTAGATATCATTGAAAAGGTACTTTCATGCAGAATGTAATGAAACAAAACCTTGTTGAATTATATGTGTTCTATAAACATTATGGCCAATTAACCAGAACAAAAAAAACACAACTGTCTTATGTAACAAAAAGGGGATTCTCTGAACTCAACACTGAGGGCACAATCCTAATCTGGTGTTAGGCCAGCACAGTTTGGCCAGCACAAGGGACACTGTAAAGTATGTTTGGACCACTCTTGGAGTCAGAGAGGCCAGCCCACAGACATGTGCAGAGTTGTATTATCCATCAGGCTGACTAGGCTGAAGGAGGGTCCCTGCTGGGACTAGGGCCCATCAGTTTGGCACGGTTATCTCTGCCCTAACCCACTGAGCACAAGGCTCGAGCAAGCCCTATCACTCATGGCAGATGGCCGCAAGTAGTCTGCCCCTGCCGCAGGGAGCCAAGCCGTGGCAACGCAGAGCTCCCATGAGTAGGGTTACCAGGTACAAACTGGGACAGCTTGCGTATACCTTTAACCATTGCATAGAAGAGGGAACTGGGCAGTGCAGCGCAATATGAAAGGGTTTCAAAAGGGTTTCAAATTGTCCCGGTTTGTATCTGGTGACCCTACCCATGGTGAGGGCCTGGCCCGGCCCTGCCTGCAGGACCCAGGGTGGTTAGCAAGCCAGGGCTGAGTGTTGCCTAGGTGACCAGATGCCCGACCCTGCATCCAGGAGAGGATGTTGCAGGACTGAACGTATTCAGTGCACCAGGGTCGAGAGGCCCTGCAGCTGCCGGCCAACCCAGCAACACTGACACGACACTGACACACACCTCCTTCCTCCCCAGCCAGCCAGGGCTCCCTGAAGTGCCAACTGGACCCATGGCATGAGCTGCCCACCAGATTGTGAGTCGGAGGGAGGCAGGGGAGGAGAAACACGGACCAGTCCCAAGGGATAGTAACAAGGGCTAGGAGCATACCCTCCTTTTCTTGAAGAACTTTAGAGGGGGCCCCAAATACCTGAAAGCCTAGGGACCTAGCCATGGGTTAATATGGCCCTGGCCATGTACCATCCTCCCTGACTCCAAGAGTGGTCCAAACTCGCTTTACGGTGGTCCTTGTGCCAGCCAAACTTTGCTGGCCTAACTGTGCCAGCCTAACTCCAGGTTAGGATTGTGCCCTCAGTAGTGCTAAAGGGACCTTGGTGGAAACCATCTCCCCTCTCCAGTTCCCCTCTCCAGTCAGGTGACATCTTTATTGCAAACTCCCCTTTTTGAATGGAAGACTTTCTGTTGTACTAGAATCCCCTCCTCATTCAGAATGGGGCCTTTACACTCCTCAGATTCAGAGTGCAATCCTAACCTGTAGTTAGGCTGGTATAGTTAGGCCAGCGAAGTTTGGCTGGCACAAGGGCCACCGTAAAGTGTGTTTGGACCACTCTCGGAATCAGGGACGGTGCATGTATGTGTGCTGGCCTCTGACTCTGAGAGTAGTCCAAACAAACTTTACGGTGGCCCTTGTGCCAGCCAAACTTCGCTGGTCTAACTGTGTCAGCCAAACTACAGGTTAGGATTGCACCCTCATTTGCACAAAAAGCAAACACCCTTACCCTTCTGATTTCATTTATGCAGGTTTTGCAAATAATTACTCCAAATATGTCACGTTAAAAATTCAGATGATAGTAATTATGATCATTGCTCCTTTCAACATGCTATAATTATCTTTTGATTCTTCATGGTTTTATGCCATTAAAAAAAGAACAAAACAATCAGGAAGGTAATCCGATGTTAGTAATCAACCCATGCAAAACATTCTTTACTTATCAGTCACAGACATTAGTCTTGAGTCTTAAGGTCTGCACAAGAGTAGATTTCTCACATGGAACAAAATGGACAGATTTTGAACACTTGTTCCTAAGACAAATTGCTGATCAAAGACAACTTTGTGACCTGAATGCAGTACAAAATGGTTAGCATGTAAGCAAAATTATCTTTCTGGTGTAAGGCCAATATTTCAAATTACAACCTGTTCTTATGCATGTCTACTCATAAGAAAGTCTTATTATAGGTAAATAGGGTTTACTCCCAGGCAAGTGTGGACAGGATTGCAGCCTTATTTACAAAACAAACAAAACAAAACAAAAACAAAAACAAAACCCAAACAGGCTGAAATGAGAGATACTAAAATATGAAGCAATTTAAACAGTGCTGGACAAAATCTTGAACACGCGAGGACTATTTTATTTCAATGGGAGAGTTAAGCACATGCTTAAGAGCACAATCCTAACCTGGAGTTAGGCCAGCACAGTTAGGTTTGCACAAGGGACACCATAAAGTATGTTTGGACCACTCTCAGAGTCAGAGAGGCCAGCGCACAGACGTGCGCCATCCCTGACTCTGAGAGTGGTCCAAACATGCTTTATGGTGAACCTTGAGCCGGCCAAATATTGCTGGCCTAACTGTGCCAGCCTAACTCCAGGTTAGGATTGCACTCTAAGGGTGGGCAGGAGAGCTCTCACAGTCAGGGAGGATGGTGCACGTCTGTGTGCTGGCCTCTCTGACTCCAAGAGTGGTCCAAACATACTTTATGGTGTCCCTTGTACTGGCCAGACCTTGCTTTATTTACCTCCTATTTACCTCAGAATTTTACCTCAGAATGCCAGATACAAGGGAGTGGCCTTTGGACCACTCTCGGAGTCAGGGAGGATGGCTCATGTCTGTGTGCTGGCCTCTCTGACTCTGAAAGGGGTCCAAACATACTTTATGGTGTCCATTGTGCCAGCCAAACTTTGCTGGCTTAACTGTGCTGGTCTAACTCCTGTTTAGGATTGCACTCTCAGGCTGATCAGGAGAGCTTCCCTCAGTATGTGAAAAACATGCACAGGAGTTCAGCCCAATGGGCTTCTAGCTCCTATCAAGGCCTCACTGCTGGCCAATTGGCCTCCCGCAACACCCTGGGGAGTGCGACAGTATAGGAGCCCCTGGTATGGCCAATACTGACATGGGGGACCAATAACCTGACTTAGCATAAGGCAGCTTCCAATACTCCTCAATAATGAAAGTACACTGCTTCTTATTGTATTTTATACCAGTTCTATGAGATGGTTAGATAGTGTCTACCAACACAATGAACATGAAATTGGGCGAAGTCCGGAAGCTAGTGGAGGACAGGGAGGCCTGGTGTGCTGTGGTCCATGGGGTCGTGAAGAGTCGGACACGACTTAGTGACTGAAAAACAACAAAGAAACAATGTAACTTTTAAATATTTTTAATCCTTGGCATGGACTTTTTCCTCTTCTTTGCCAGAAAGGAAGCAAACCATACAATATCCTTTGGAAAGTGTCCACAGAATCAGCCATTGTGATCCAAGACAATATGGTGCCTTAACATTTAAATAACGGATATGTGCTCAATGGCAGTTGCCCTCCTAGCATCGGAAAGAGCCCTACAGTCTTGCGGAGTGACGGATTTTCCCTGCTGACAAAGTGAAGGAACAATTAATTTCACCACTAATAGCATATTCTAAATTTTGTTCCAGCTGAGCCACTCCGAAATAGCTTATTCTCATCAGGTGTTAAGTGCCCATCCTTCTTGAATTGTCAGCCGGCATATGGTGGGATATGCATCACAGACAAACCTGAATGCGGCGTTGAAAGGCTCCTTTTATCAGGTTCTCACATGAGTATTTTCTTCACGGAAGACTTCAGACATTCTACTTGCTTGGCCTTTGCTTGGGAGCTCCCATTTTTTGTGCTCGAAATTTTAATTTGCAGAACTGTGGTCCAACGTTGGCTGAAGTGCAAAGATACCAAATGGGTACCGTTTTCGTCCCCAGACTTTGGTTACGGTTCTCTGTCTCGGAGAAGAATTGTCTCGGAGAAGAATGAGAACAAGAGAGCTCATGCACATCTCAGCTTGATAGGGGGAAGTGGTGAGCAATTCTCTCCCTGGGTTCAGTAAAAAATGAAGACAAAGAAGAAGCATTATTTGCTCATTCTTTTATAGCACTATCTTAACTTGGAGTTAGGCTGGCACAGTTAGGCCTACCAAGTTTGGCCAGCACAAGGGACACTGTAAAGTACGTTTGGACTACACTCGGGATACAATCCTAATCTGGAGTTAGGCTGGCACAGTTCGGCCAGCAAAGTTTGGCTGGCAGAAGGCATACTTTTCGGTGGCCCTTGTGCTGGCCAAACTTTGCTGGCTTAGCTTATGCCGGCCTAACTCAGTTTAGAATTGTGCCCTTAGCATATGTGCATTGCTGCAAGAGCTGGGACTGGTTGCAGAGAAAAAAAAACTGAATTGGGGGGGGATTTCCCTGCGTGAGTCCAATTTCTGAATATGATTTCCATTAGAATCAATGGCTCAGGACCACAGAGAGTAATGAACGGGCACACATAAATGGTCTACGTTAGAAGCTTGTTTGCAGCGAAGCTGATTCAGGTATACGGAAACACCTTGAATTTATCCTGAAGGCATTTCTCCCAGCTTAGAGTTCTCTTTAAACTGTAGTAAAAATTCACCTGTGGCAGTGTCGCGTAAATACATCTCTGGGTGATTATGAACTTGTCTAGTGATGGTTTAATCCATTAGGATTAAAGGAAGTTTTAGTAGAGATTCTAATAGCTTCTAGGTTTCTCAACCACAGGGACCCTAGGCCATAAGGCATCAGGTGAAACATGTGAATGCACTAGTTCAGGGTTTCCCAATCTATGGATCGCAACCAGTGATGGGATCAGCTAACGACTCGGGGGAATGCTGGGCGGGCAGCAGGAAGGCTGGGCGGGACTTCAGGGTGATTGACAGCCTGTCCGTCCGGGTCCGCCATCTGCCCTCCCGCCGCACGGGCTGCCCGGGCCTCAGAGGGGGCGCCTGCTTGCTGGGGGGACGGGTGGGGGCCCCTGGGTGCCAGGGCGTGCAGCGGAGGGGCGCCATCCAGGGGCAGCCCATGCGGTGGGTGGATGGGCGGCGGACCCGGACGAACGGGCTGTCAATCACCCGGAAGTCCCGCCCAGCCTTCCTGCTGCCCGCCCAGCGTTCCCCTGAGTTGTTAGCTGATCCCATCACTGCACCTGGTGCTCATCTCCCTCCCTTTCTATCCAGGGCCCTCATTAGCCTGCAGCTGTGTTCCTAAGGCAAGCAGGAGCTCTGGGATTAACCCCATGTACTTCAGATTGAGCAAGAAGATGAGGCCCCTGCTGACACCACAAGCTGATCTTCCGTTGGCCCATTACAAATAGGCAAGCTAAGAAGATTGACCAAGTAATGGGTGCACGACAACACTGCAGTGATCACAGTGCTGTGAGCACTCAGGGGGGCCTCTACCTCAGAAAGGGGGGTTGTGCCGGCCTCTGGCAGGGTCTGGGAGCCTGCAGCACCCTCTGCGAGCCTCCCTGATGAAGTAAAAAGCCCCATTTTTTTTATAGAAGGCACTTCCCACTACAGAATGCTGTATTACAAGAACTGACAGGAACTGATGGATCCCTAAATCACCCTGTTGTGCTGGTTTTTTGTGCCGACCAAATTTTCAGTACTGACACTGATTTTGAAATTTTTCAGGGAAGCTCTTCCTTCATGAAACTAAGGGCGCAGTCCTAACGTTGAGTTAGGCCGGCACAGTTAGGCCAGCAAAATTTGGTTGGCACAAGGGACACCATGAAGTATATTTGGAGTCAGAGAGGCCAGCACACAGACATGCACCATCCTCCTTGACTCCAAGAGGGATCCAAACACACTTTACAATGCCAGCCAAACGTTGCTGACCTACAGTAACTGTCCCGGCCTAACTCAAGGTTAGGATTGCGCATTAACACTGACGGCGCAATCCTAAACTGTGTCAAAGGTAAAAGTTTCCCCACGACCGAATGGTCTAGTCATGGGGGCGGTGCTCATCTCCGTTTCTAAGCTGAAGAGCCAGCATTTGTCCGAGGACAAGCTTCCGTGGTCATGTGGCCAGCATGACTATACACCAACGCCGTTACCTCCCCAGCAAAGTGGTACTTATTTGTCTACTCACATTTTTATGTGCTTTCAAACTGCTAGGTTGGCAGGAGCTGGGACAAGCGACGGGAGCTCACTCCGTTGCGTGATCTTGAACTCCCAGCCTTCTGGTCAGAAAGCTCAACAGCAGCGGTTTAACCCACAGTGCCACCACGTCCCCTAAGCTGCCGTAAAGTATGTTTGGACCACTCTTGGACACCATAAAGTATGTTTGGACCACTCTCAGAGTCAGAGAGGCCAGCACACAGACATGAGGCATCCTCCCTGACTCTGAGAGTGGTCCAAACACACTTTATGGGGGCCCTTGTGCTGGCCAAACTTTGCTGGTTTCGTTTATGCTGGCCTAACTCCAGTTTAGGGTTGCATTTAGAGGCTTTCCTTAAGTGACCCAAAGGGGAAAAATAAGAGAGCTGGGGAACTTAGTCCCTACACAAGATATTTATTTTTTTTCTTCTTAGTAGATTGATACTTAGATGACTTAGGTGCAAAATCACCAAATGGTTTGATCTGAGAGGGCAGAAGATTTAGCCGAGAGGGTTAATGCCTCCGCTTGCCTGAAGATAACAACTGAAGATCTCAAGGTCGTGAGCTCGAGACTCCCGGAAGTCTGTGTGAGCGGCAGACCTTGGAAACTGTGGCTGATTAAAAGCTGAGTTTCAGCTGCCTTGTGGGAGGAGGAGTGTGCTGAACGCAGCTGCATCTCTGGTGAGAGCAGGGAAGCCTCATCAGCCAGCAGACGACAGATGGGTGGCTAAAGAAAGAAGGCTAAATCCAGAAAGAAAGATCTGTAGGAGTGTTGTTCATGGAAGATAGAACATTCTGTGAGTTGTAAAAACCTTCGGGTTTGTGAAAAGTCTGCCTATGTAAACCGCCTTGAGTTGTAATCATTAGAGAAATCTAGTGACCTTAAGAAAGGCGGTATATAAATACATGTATTATTATTATTATTATTATTATTGTTGTTGTTGTTGTTGTTATTGTTATTGTTATTGTTATTGTTATCATCATCATCATCATCATCATCATCATCATCATCATCATCATTGTCTTTTCTTCTAATATACAATAATTGCATTTTGTTTTTTTCTGTACTAAAACTGTTACAAGAGAGGAAAATCTCATTTCAATGGCCATTTAGAGAGCTAGCCTGAATGCTTTGTATATTGGCTTATTAACTGCTGGGAATAGGTTGAGATGTCATTTACTGCCATTTCAAAAATATTATCTTGTTGGTGATTTGATTGGTTGCACATTGCCCTGAGGACTTCCTAGAGTCGTGGCTGCAGAGGGATATAAAATAGCAAATGGATCCTTCTCTTTCATATAAGAATTAATCAATAAATGCATGTCCTTTGCTTGCCAATTTGGATAGCCATGGGTGCATAAATAACAAAAGGTATTAAAACACATTTATCCAATTTCTTACAATACAATGGTGCATTTGTCACTGAATCCCAGGCTAATATTGAGAGCGCAATCCTAACCTGGCATTGCGTCAGTGCAGCACTCTTTTTTTTTTTTTAATAATTTTTATTTCTGCTATAAATTTATGGGACAGGGAAATGGGTGTACATAGGTTGAGGGGAACAAAGGTTATATAATAGGAAAATAATGGAGGGTTACAGCTATACATTATAGTTATAATCAGCTAAAATATCTTTCTTCTACAAATGTCAGTCATCAATCTTACAACCTCATGAATTTCTTATAATCTTACAATACAGCCAAGAAACAATCTCAGTAGTATGTGTAGATAATCTCAAGTATAGTCTCAATAACATATGTAAGTAATCTCTTATATTCAATTACTTATATCTTATTCCAATCTTACAATTTCATTTAAGCCTGTTTAGTCCAGTTATAAAGTAATTCCTACTATCATTATCATATCATTATCCTTATTTTTATCTTTTTGGAAATACAACTATTTCTATCCCTTACAGGCTTTTTATCTTTTCATCTTATCATCACTAAGTCTCCAAACTATCTCCTCTTATAACAAACATACACAGAAGAAAGCAATAGCTGCAGAGCTAATAAATGAGGAACAGTTACAAAATTTGCTTGCTTACAATAGTCTACAATGTCCTACAAATTCTATCACCATTTAAGGCCTTTATGTTTCTAAAATCAAATGATTCAGTCAAAATATAGTCTCACTGAACTGTATACAGCATCTCCTAAAATTTACTTACATTCTTGTGTCTTTTTTCTTTATCTTGCAATTTCATTAAATGATTTAAAAAGCCAGTGTGGTCCACTCATAAAATAATTCCTAATATCTTCACGTCTTATATATATATTTATTTATTTATTTATTTATTTATTTATTTTATCTCATATTTTATCTCATATTTATTTATTTATTTATATATTTATATTTATATTTATATTTATATTTATATTTATATATAAAACGTACATTCCTCCATCAGTCTAATATTTAACTGTAACATTGATCTACCAATATTAATGTTATAATAAATTCAAAAGTTTCCTCCTTACTACAATATTATAACCTAAGTAGGATTCTATAATATCTTTACTATAGTGTCACCTATTTCCATTACATGCCACCATTTATTTTATTTCAAAGTTACATTAATATAATCTAATTGAAGTTATTCCAAAACTTCTTTCTTTCTGAGCTTCTGGAGTCCTCCCTGGTCGCCTAATTTTTCAAAGTGCCAAAACAGCGCAGGCGCAGCGCTCTTGCGCTGGACCAGCGCTGTCACAAACGTGCCATCAGGTGTGTCTGCACTGCAGAATCGGCCGCTGGGCCAGCACAAGCAGCAGCGATGCTGCATGGGAGCCGCCACACCCATCAGCTGCTCCGGTTGAGCGCCGGCGTCACTCTGAAAGCGCAGGACTGTGCCGAAGGCAGCGGTGTCATGCAGCCGGAATGCTGGGCGGGAGGAACGGATGAGCTGCAGCCCGCCCGTTGCGTACCGCTCCGTTTCGCCGTCTTCCCCGCCCCCGCGGGAGGAACGGGTGAGCGGCAGCCCGCCCGTTGCGTACCGCTCCGTTTCGCC
>JAJKFI010000099.1:3043836-3066910 GCA_029204185.1 Lerista edwardsae | reverse complement strand
AATAATAATAATAATAATAATAATAATAATAATAATAATAATAATACTTGGATTTATATACCGCCTTTCTTAGGTCACCAGATTTCTCTAATGACTATAACTCAAGGCAAACATAGGTAAACATATTGACACATCCCCACCCATGTGCATTTCCCCAATTTGCTCAATGACAATTTGAAAAGTACAGCCCCCCCACCCTACAAGCAGTGGTGGGATTCAGGGGGTTTGCCCAGGTTCTATAGAACCAGTTGTTAAATGGCTGGGCCCCGCCCACTCGCTTACCTCGGCTGGCTTTGGTTTTTTTTTTTTGCTCCGGCTATGATGTCATAGAACCGGTTGTTAATTTATTTGAATCCCACCACTACCTATAAGTAATCTTTCTGTTGAACAATCCTTGCCAATATTGCTTGGAATAGGGAAATTTGATCAGTGTGTGTGTGTGTGTGTGTGTGTGTGTGTGTGTGTGTGTTCTCCCCCATAATTCCTTTGGGGCATCAGATAAGCTTGGAGTTGCAGCCAATCCATTTTCCATTACAATGACAGTCACAGGTTTTTTTTTCCCTCCCTTCTCCTAGGAAGAGAGAATTCCTGTTGCCTTAGGGAGGTCTTCTAACCTCGAATGCAGAAGATTAAAATTTACAACAGAATCCATCCATCCACTTGTTTAAATAACTCTATCTTTCTTGACATTATCGTGTGTCATAACTGTCCCTGAGGGCCAGTCCTGAAAGAGAAGTAATTGCAAACCAGACTGTTGGCTTTCCATTGCAGGCATGCAGGCATGCAAAAATAAAAAATAAAATAAAATAAAATGAGAGGTCTTCTAAAACCCACAGCATGTGGCTACTCCATCACTAAGAACAAATGTCAGAAGTAACCACAAGCACAGGCTGCAGAAAATTGAGCCCACACCGTTGAAAAAAGGCAGCCATGTGATAAGAAGACATTAAGTTTCCAAGATAATTGCTCATGACAAATGTTTGCAAAAAGGCAGTGGGCCAAAAGATTCAGTCCATTTAGTTTGAACTCCAAGGATATGTCTGTTTGTGCTGTATTAATTGATTGCTATTTGGCTGTTTGTTTTTAAGTTAGGGCAGTGTTTCTCCAACTGTGGGTCAGGACCCACTTGGTGGGTTGCGACCTGATGTCAGGTGGGTCATGGAAAGCTGGGAGCAGCCATTTGGAAGCTTACACTTGCTATATCTTTTTGTATGTGTTAATAGTTTGAATTTTCAAGTGAGGGTGTTTTAAATAGTTTTTAATCATATTTTAATTGAATTGTAGTTTTTAATTCAGTACTTGGTATTTTGTCCTCATCCTGCTTTCTGTCACAAATGTTTCATAGTTGTGCAATTGATGCATTCCAAGAATGACAGTTTGCATTCCAGGAGTGTCATTCTATTATGCATAACGATAGCACTTCTTGTTTGATGATGTCACTTCCGGCCATGACATCACTTCCAGGTTAATGACATCATCATTTCCAGTGTGTCCCAACATGAGTGTCATTCTAAAAAGTAGGTCCCAGTTCAAAAACATTTGAGAACCACTGAGGCATTATATAAACAGGTGCTTTACATTGAGGCAGAATTAGAAAACAAGGGAGAGCAGATTTCCAATGCCAAACTCCTTGCATTTCCTGCATCCTGGCCACCCTGTTAACAGGAGGAAAGGGGTGGTATACACTACTTTACAGCCCAATCCTATTTCCCACCACTCAAGAAAGTGTGTGCTGCATCCTATAGGGGGCGCATTTGGACATCTTGCAGGATATTTTGTTCTTACCTTATGATAGGGTTGCCCAGTTGCCAATGGGCCTCCTTGAATGTACTGTACAGCACCTATTTTGTCATGCCTCACACCCCCATATTATCAGAGCAGTACAGTGTTTCTTTTAGCCCCCTTCCCTTTTCCATTAGATCATAATTGCTATGAATTCTGATATATAAAACTATGGTAAAGGTAAAGGTTTCCCCACGACCGAATGGTCTAGTTGTGACCGACTGTAGTGGGCGGTGCTCATCTCTGTTTCAAAGCCTGTAGAGCCAGCGTTTTTGTCCAATCATGTGGCCGGCATGACTTTACGCCATAGCACACGGAATGCCGTTACCTTCCCACCAAAGTGGTCCCTATTTATCTACTTGAGTTTAGGTGCTTTCGAACTGCTAGGTTGGCAGGAGCTGGGACAAGCGACGGGAGCTCACTCCGTTGCGCCATCTTGAACTCCCAACCTTCCGGTCAGAAAGCCCAGCAGCAGCGGTTTAACCCGCTGCGCCACCACGTCCCTCCACAAAAAGTGAATGGTAGTCTTCACATAATATATATGCACATGTTTTCTGAGAACCCAAGAAATTTCTGGATCCCCTCTAGCTCCCAGGCCCCCTTTTCAACCCTGGGCCAAGGAACAATGTACCCCTGCATCACCATCTCATGGGCCATGAGGGATCAGAAAAGTTAATATCCTGGGAAATTTTTAGACTTCAGGGCCCTCTTTTTGACCCTGGGCCCTGGTAAATTTACCCCCTGCACCTCATCCTCTCATGGGCCCTGCTCATCTCATTGCTAGGAATGGTTCGACTGGCCCCAGAAATGAAGTAAGTTTCTATTAGTCTCACAAAGTTCCTCAAGGGGTTGCACATGCCCGTGGTCATGGAGACTGGAAGAACCGAAGTGATGATTTACAGGGAGAGTATTGCTGTCTGGACCAGTTGATACCAAGCCAGTGGATACATCAGAATCCTGCCAGTCTCTTGCTACGGTTTGAAATATGCCCGATTCTTTAATCAGCCATGGCATGATGATGAAGTCCGATTAATAATGTAAGAGACAATCTCTCATGTGACTTTTTTTCTCAGATTCTCTTGCATAATCCTGACAGTTCAAAAAGCTGTTGTGTGCACAGAGTCAACAGAGTTTTGTAGCTATAATAAATATCGATAATTGGAGGCCACTAGAAAAAGAGCTTGTACTCCCAGGGCAACGTTATAATGCACTGTGCTCCACATAAAACAATAATCAGACATGAATGCTATTTTAGGCTCGAGCCTTTCACGATCAGGCTAATTAGGCATCTCTGTCAAATATTCTTGGGCCTGATTCAGCGTTGCTGTTTGTGAACATAGCTCGGTTGCTATTTACCACGTTGCAGTGATTATGCAAAACAGGCTTGCTACAGAGCTGCTAACGTATCTGCTCTGATCGTTTTCCTGAGTCCAAAATAGACTCTACTCTCTGAGAAAGGCAGAAAAGAGTGGGGAATCACATTACTGCAGTGGCATAGCTAAGGTGTATGGCACCCTGGGCCCATAAATCCTTAATACGCTCATATACACACACACCTTAGGCCTCATAAGACTTGAGGAGGGTGTGTCTGGTCTCAGAACATCTCCTGGATGTGAACAAAAGGCCATTCTAGTCATGTCTTGGGAGGTCTATAAGGCAACCCCTCAAGGTGCTACACCGAAAGCCATGAACCCTGCGCCCCCACCTTAACTATGCTACTGCATTGCTTTCTGCTAGAGATTCAAATTTCAGTCCTACTATATTGAAAAAAACAAACTTGGGTTCCCTTAGGGAGAGAAAAGCGGGGGGAAATTAGATAACGAATGGGCAGCACCATCCTATAATGCACACAACGCTGACGCAACGTCGTTGCATCAGCAGTATGTCATTAGCGCCGACGTGGGGCACTATGTGGCACCCCTGCATCAGTGCTAAAGCTCTCAAGCCGACTCTATGAGTAGTGTTGGCTTGAGAGCGCCGATGGGGAGCCTCCCTTATGCTGACTGAAGCCCGTCGGTGTGAGAGAGGCTCTTTCCCACTCGGGGTGGGGGTTGGGTGGGGTGGGGGGTGGTTGGGGGTGGGACGTGGGTGGGCTTGGGAGGTGGCCATACGGCCATGCCATCTGAAATTTGGGCCGTGCCATCTCCTCAAATCTGTGCTGCTATTTATAGGGGAGCACATAAATGCATACGCATAGGGGAGCACATAGGGGATGCTGGAGCCTACCCTACAGTAAGGGAACAAACGTTCCCTTGCTGTGGGAAGGCTCCAGTCTCCCCAACCTAGCATTGGATTTGGAGCTGGCTGTCTAGCCGGCCTTGCCATTCCAGTGCTGGGTAGGATTACGCCCTCAGTGGTATTCAAACTTTTTAGATTGGGACCTACTTTTTAGAATGGCACTTGTGTAGTTGGAAGTGATGTCATTAACCTGGAAGTGATGCTGTGGCAGGAAGGATGTCATCAAGCAGGAAGTTCTGTCATTGTAACATAATAAAATGACACTCCTGCAATGCAAATTGGCATTCTTGGACTGCAGCAATGGTGCCACCATGAAATATCCCTGACAGAATGCAAGATTAGGACACAATATGATGTAAAAGCTCTAAACTAAAAGCAATTAAAAAAACAAAAACAAAACACCCTCACTTGAAAACTCAATCAGTTAACACTCACAAAAGGAATATAGCAAGAGTAAGGCTTACAGTTTCCAAAATGGCTGCTTCCAGCTTTCCACAACCCACCCGATATTAAGTCGCAAACCACCAAGTCGGTCAAAACCTACAGTTTGAACAACACTGAACTGGTTAGGATTGCGCCCTGAGACTTGTGCTGCAACCCTATATACATATTCCTGGGAGTAAGCACCATTGAATACAATGGAACTTACTTTTGAGTAGGCATGTATGGAATTGTGCTGTAAGTGGATCTTACCCTTTTGCATATGGCTTTAAAAAAGGATCTCTGTCATAATGCGATTAGGTCATTATGCGAACATTCTGTTATTTGCTGTCTAAGCAGACACTGACTGGCTGCAGCTGCAGGCTATGGATTGCATTAAAAGCCTCTCCTTTGTTGTGTAAACAGGCAGGCTACTGGATACTTGAGTGCCTTGTTAAGAGCAGCCTCTTTGTTGGGTGAAGATCAAGTCATCAAGTAAATAGTGTCTACTTCCTGCTGCAGGCAGGCTACTGGAGACTCAATTGTCTCATTAAGAGCCTATGTTGTGCTTTTTTTTTTTGATATATTTATATTTTATTAAAATTTCAGTTATGGGACACGGAAAAAAGATTACATTAATAGGAAAGGTAAGACACAGGATAGAACACAAGGTGTGTGTGGAGGGTTACAACATATCTAATATAATCACTAAATTATCCTAAAACATCTAGCTACTAAAATTCTAAATCTATTTCTACTTCTAAGGAGGAAAATCCATCTTAATAATGCTAACAAAGAAAGGAAAATGCCAAAAAAAAAAGCTTAACTCCATTTACAAAGAATTAAGAAATAAAAATCTTCACAAAAGGAAAATAGAGAAAACCTTCAAAAAAAAGAAAAAAATGATCTAAACAGCAATTATTTATCTTATTCTTTTATCTTACAGCCATAAATACCTTCAAATCTATCCTTATTCTTGTAATTGTTTCTGTTCTCTATAAATCTTCTAGAACCCTCTAAACTGCGTCACAGACTCACAATGATTCAAAGCTCTCTATAGCCGCCATTTTAACATCCGTCTTTCAACTCATTACAGTTCCATTATTATTACATTTCCGCAATCATCTTATCAAATTATAATAATTCATAATTTATAATTTATTTAATAACCAAATATAATTGTCCAATTGAAATCAAATCCTCTGTCTCACTCAGAGGAGGAGTGAACAAATCCATTTCTCTCACAAAGGGATTGTCCACTTATCAAATATCCATTAAAACTTCATTCTGTTTTTTCCTTGTTTTATGCTCAATATACAAGTCCAAAATAAACATTATTAATCCTTTAGTCCTTTAAATTTGCAGATTTCTTTTTCTTCTTCACTTCTCTAGAGTTGTCTAAACGTAATTCCTTTAATCACATAGTCCATCAGCTAATTAGAAGCCAGTTTTAAACCTTTATTACTCACGCCGTAAATCTTCCTTGCCATTTGAGAGTCTGAGAGTTCTTCCATACCATCTGAGAGTTCTTTACTAGCCTTCCACAAACGTTGTAAATCTCTCTTGTTGCCATGATACAGCTGTTCTGTTTTAGATCAAAGCTCTTTCCTTTTTTTCCTTGTTACACGCTTTGAAAAAATCATTTTTGAAATATCTTTTAAAAGTAATGCACACCTCAATTCGCAAGTCGCCAATAAAGCATCAATAAAATCTTACGTTCTACCGCTTCCAGCGGCCATCTTCCATACGAGGTGCTAACAATCTTGTAAATATCTTCTTTTGCCTGAAATTCATGGTCAGCATTCTCCTCAAACTGCCTCCTGCTTCTTCTTCTTATCTCTGCTGGGAGGCCACAGAGAATGAAACTTTCCAGTTGTAATCCATTCTTCACTCAAGCCTGATTGAAACCTCCAAGGCATGACAGCCAAAACGGCCCTGCGCTCCCGACGCAGGTTACTGCGCTCTGCCGTCTCATGGCGAAGCTCCTCTCCCCCCCGAAACCGGCCGAATTTCGAGGGTCCCGAAGCAAGCCGCCGACCAGCCAAAGTCTCTCCTGACATTCGGCTGCCTTTTCCTCCCTCAGGGAGGTCAGGAACAGTGCACAGTCTGGGTCGCAGCCACTCTGCAAAGAGACGCTGCGACCTGCCTGGCGGCCATCTTCCCCCCCCCCTATGTTGTGCTTTGATCTGGTTGTTCATTAGGCAAAACTCCTCGAAGCAATGCACACTTGTATATGTCTGAGAACATAGGTACTTGGGAAAACAGGATATAATTCAAATATGATCAAGTAGCATCATAACACAGGCCAACAAACATTTTGCTGTCTTAAAAGTTAGACATATTCCTGGGTATATTGGGCATAAGATTGGGGCTTGGATCCAATCCCGATAATAGTATTGCCTTATTAAAACTGAGTTATTGATATAATTGGGTTGGATTAGGTCCCCAAGTGGCAGACTGGGCAGACTGGGTCCCTGGATCAGAGCTGGGTCCTCAGACTCATGCATCCATGCATCCATGCATCCATGCATCCATGCATCCAACCAACCAACCAACCAACCAACCAACCAACCATTCATTCATTCATTCATTCATTCATTCATTCATTCATTCATTCAAGTTCATGCATGAAAAAGTTTGAAGACCACTGAACCACTCTTTGTTCTGTACCCTAATGCTAGTGGTTAACTTTTCTGTTCTAAAACAGTGGTTCTCAAACCTTTTAGCAACGGGACCCACTTTTTAGAATGTCCATCTGTTTGGGACCCAGCAGAAGCGAGGGCATGGCTGGAAGTGCCATCATTGTGACACCAGAGCCTGCTGCTTCCCAGAGGGTGCAGCAATACGTTGGGGCCGTGTAAGTGGCCCCTTCCTCTTGCCATTGTAGCCATTCTGGGCAGCAACAGCAACATGCAGGCACTCACTGAGCCAAACCACCCTTCCTGCACCTTGCTATTGCGGCTCAGAGTGGCTCTGACAGTGAGCGGGAGGGTCCGTTTACCCGGCGCATTGCAGAGTCAATCAATCAATCAATCAATCAATCAATCAAAAAGTATTTATATACATAAAGTTCACAAAGCGGTTTACAGGCAAATAATAAAGTTAAATGGCTCCCTGTCCCAAAAGGGCTCACAATCTAAAAAATGCAGAACACCACCAGCAGCAGCCACTAGACAAGACACTGCGCAGGGGTGAAGAGGGACAATTACTCTCCCCCTGCTAAACATAAGAGGAGCACCACTGGGAAAAGTGCTGGGAAGAGTCTGCCATGTTGCCTCCCCTTCTAGCTACGCTACCTGCCATGACTTAGGTGGACCGTTTGTCTGATCCAGTTAGGTACTTCAGGATCATTATAGCGACATTTGGGGATGCTGCCCAAGGCTGAAAAAAAATAACTTTTTCAGGTCATAGATAATATTACAATTTGCTTCACTGTTCCAGTTCAAATGTACGCTTTGTGGATCTGTGAAATTGGTTGAATTCAGGCTTTTCTGGCAATGTCAAAAGATGAATGTGTATATTCACTTCCTAGTTTTTTGTTCGGATGCCCCAGAATGCTCCCACCACCACCGCCACCACCACTACCATGTTTTAGTAATGAGAACAGCTAATAGAAGTCCTGAGCTGAATAGTTCCTCCTGTAACCCGATGCGGCCTTATTGCACGCCAGCCACAAGCCCTGGCAGTGGGCCATCAGAGCTTGTAAATGGGAAGCGTTCCGTTTAAAAACGTATCAAGCCAACGCAGCAACTTATCCAAAGTCTCGCAGAAGGTGTTCTCTGAACATATTCAGAGTTCAAAACACGTTTACCAAAGGAACTGGATTTCCCTTCGGCACTTTCCACGTTGCGTGTCAGGAAAACGACTAGATCCCTTAACGGACATCCACAGTCAATTAATCAAGACTCTCTTTCATATTAAGTAAATATTATTCGTCTATCCTTTTGAGATTTCAGATTATTAAGACACCAGTCAGATGTTATTCCCGTCTTCCCTTATGTGCCAATGGACTATGACAACCAGAAGACCCAATTAGCAAATGGTCCACCAAATGCAGGCACATGGGCGTGATAGCAATGTGTTTAAAAATAACCAGCCAAATTACCAGAAGGCCAAATGTTCATCATCGTTATCTAATGCACCACAAAGAGTGAAATCTGTTCACCCCTGCCATTTTCAGTGTGCCCATGGTCCAATGGTCCACATGTATGCTGCAGGCAAGGCCGGCCTTAAGCCAATGTGACCAATGTTGTCTCATTGGGCACCACATTTTGGGGGCCCCCGCATCAGCACAGTGAGATATCATCTGCTGCAGCAGCTGGTATCTCTATAAATTGTGAGTCAGTGGGGCAAGCAGAGCAGCTTGACCTTGGGCCCTCCCACCTGCCCCTGCCTCTAAACTGCCCAAAATGGACCTCCTGGAAGAAGTTGGTGGCGACATCATCATACGACCACCAACTATTTCCAAGTGCCACGTGTGGCACCGCAAGTGCTGTCCTTGGTGAGTGGAGGGCCCACAGGGAGGATGGCGGGCCCCACAGAATGCCCCACATTGGGCCCTGACACTCCTAGAGCCATCCCTGGCTGCAGGAGTTCGGGGTGGGCAATTGATTAGTTGAGTCATTGGGGTAGTAGGATGTTGTATTGGAAAAGGCAGGAGCTACCCCAAGGAGTGAGGGAATGGTATCAGCAATGGCCCCTTGTCCAACGATTATAGGGTTAATCCCAGAAGGTTTTGCAAGCTTCAGGAGCACAGCTGTAGGCTGTTGAGGCTCTCCAGCTATGAAGGGAGGCCAGCACAGGTGCAGATGGGCGTGGCTGATGTTAGAGTCTGCCCAGCAACATACATGGATTGGCTGGCCTCAGTATAAAGCTGGAGGCAGCAGAGGGAGAAAGAAATCTGGGATGGGACCTGGGAAGGTCCTAGGAAGGCACCTGGGTTGGTGCTGGAAGGGAGGAGTTGGATAGGTCCTGGAGGATGGTACCTGGATAGGTGCTGGAGGAGGGCACCAGGTAGGTGCTGTTTGGCTTACTAAAGGAAGGATGGATTAGCACCAGGTAGGTGCTGGAGGAGAAGCACCAGGCAGGTGCTGGATGGCCGGATGGGTGGAGTGCTGGCTGGACTGCCTGCCTGTTGGACGGACTGATGAACTGGCTGAAAGACTGGATAAGGTAAGCTCATTGTGGGGAATAACTGTGGGGAATTGTTGTATGTCTGCCACGCCCCTGGAGCCACCAAGTGGAGGAGGCAGTTTTGGCTTAGGCAAGCTGACTGCCTATTGTTTAGTGGTGGGGTTTGTTGATGTTAGGGTAGTTTGGAGCTAAGCCAGTGATGAGGGCAGTCTGGAGGAGGCTGACCAGCCAGTGATCCCAAGCAAAGCTGCTGGAAGAGAGGAGGCCCAGTGGATGACTGAACCCCCTCCCTCTTGCCTATCTCTGAGGCCGCTCTGTGGGGAAACTAGTTAGCCTAGTGTGGGCATTAGGGCCCTTGGGGTGGCCCGGCAGGGAATTTGACGGAACAGATGTAGGATTAGTCCTTATTTGCCTCTAACCCAGGGATTTCCAACCAATGTGCCGCAGCACATGGCTATGCTGCAAATGGTCCGCTGGTGTGTTGCAGGAGTTTGGGGGAGGGCCATTGGTTAGTAGGACTATTGGTGGTTGTGAGTACCACTGTCAGTGATGCAGGCAGCCTCCCCAGCCCTCAGAATGCTTCCGGAAGACTGAAAAGGGTCTCTTCTGATTTGCAGCATAGCTCATGAAAGTGTAGCCCAGTGCAGAGGGCAAAATGATGCCCCAGGACCGGAAGTGATGTCATAGTTGTGTTTTCATTTTCTTGGGGTTTTTGGCCATCATGTTTGATAGAATGAAGATATTACCCTCCAGTTTATTTCATTGCATTCTGCATGGCGTTCCACATCAAATGATATATAACCTGACAATATTATTCCTGCAAATCACAATTTTAACAAATAAAACCACTTTTTTTCCATGACAGTTATGTTTTCATTTTCTGGTTTTTGGGCCGTAACATTTGATACAGCAAAGACGTTACACTTCGTTTGTTTTGTTTCATTGAATTTTGCACTAAATTCACTTTCCAGTGATATAGAACATGATAGTATTATTCGTAATTACCAATGTTTTCACAATTTTGGCCACTAGTTTGGTCACCAGCTTAGCTTATTGCCCCCCTAAAGCTTGTTGCTTGGTGCAATTGCACCCCCCATCAGTGTAGCGATGCCTCTGATAAGAAGTGATTATTTTTCAGCCTCCCTGTCCCACAGAACACCCTCTGGACATGACCAGAGCATACAGTAGCTCTGGTTGCGTTCAAGGGACCCAGGTCCAGCCAAATCCACGGATTCGGAACCTGCAATCAGTTAAAACCACAGGTCTTGGACCACAAGTAAATAGGCTGGATTTGTTGTGTTGCCCCTCAAATAAGCACACGAGACCAGGGCTTGGACTTAGAGGGCCACTTTATTAATAAAATTAACAAACATATTGAACTTGCAGCTGAGCCAGGAACCACTAAGCGAGCAGGATCCTTGGGGAAACGATCCTAGCCTGCCTCCCCGGAGTGATCTGTATGATCAATGGGCGCACCACCTCACTCCAGACTCCAGCTCGTCATGCCAAGCTAAGTCCATAATCGCCGACCCGAAGGCAGCGTGACCACTCTGGCTCACCCTGGTTGGAGCCCAAGGGTAGCTTCGCTAAATCCGGTCAGGGGACAGCCCACCTGCCACACCTAGCCGGATAAGCAATGTTTGAGCGGCCCTGACGGATCCCCAACCATGCTGCCTCAGAATGGACGCCAATACACAAAACCTTACCTACCCCCCGTATGCTACCTGCCATTCAAAGTGACCATTATAGCACCTAACCACCGCCCAAACCCGCCACAGGCTGGGGTATGCAAAAAAACACCAGGTAAAGGCCGATTGAAGCTGGTAGCCAAAAATTCCTACCCGGCCCCAAAGCGACTAGCTAACAGCCTGCAGAACAGGAGGGCAGGAGGGAAATCGCTGGTTGGGGCCCGGATGAGGCAGGGTGGAGTGAGCGCTGCTAATATAGGCGCTCACCCTGGCCCTGGCCGGTGTTCCAGCTTATGGCCCGCAAGCCCTGCTCCCGCGCACCGTGAGGGGGCGGGGCAAACTGTGGCGACGTGCTACTGCACATCACCATGATTATTATGATTGACACCCCATTCTATTTCAATGTCCCTCACCCCCAAATTTAGTGTAGCAAAGTAGTGCAGCAAAAGTAGCGTCGCAAACTGGAGGTCTGCGAATAATTCACAATGCAAAACCAAATAAGTTATGCCGTTGTACTGATTGCAGTGGGGCTGGAATACCCAAGAAATACTTACAACGTATACTTAGAGCTCAATCCTAAACTGGAGTTAGGCCAGCGTAAACTAAGCCTGCAAAGGTTGGCCAGCACAAGGGCCACCATAAAGCGCGTTTGGAGTAATCTCGGAGTCAGGGAGGATGGCGCACATCTGTGGGCCGGCCTCTCTGGCTCCGAGAGTGGTTCAAACAAACTTTACAATGGCCCTTGTGCTGGCCAACCTTTGCTGGCTTAGTTTATGCCGGCCTAACTCAGTTTAGGATTGGGCCCTCAGGCTTCCGCCCCTCAAGATGAAGTCAACTGTAAGGAAGTCTCATGTGCTGAGTCTATTGCCAGGCAATTCTTTCCTATTCCTCTGTGCAGATGGCCGACACCTTCAACATGCGGAAAAGGTGCTCCACCACCATGCCACAGTGATGGCCAAAAGCTGCACTGATTACATTCCTGTCTATCACATGGCTGCAGTGGCACTGCCTGGATGGCTGGTGCCCAAGACAGGGTGATACAATGATACCATCACGTCACACCGCCCCACATCATCACGTCATTCTTGCCACCAGAATGGCTCAGATATGGCGCCAAATAGAGACTTGGGGAGCTGGAAAGAGTCTTCAACGCTCTGCTCGCTACTCTGAACATTCAGGCAGGAAGTGCTATGCTGTAGTTTACGGGGGGGGGGCAAAATGCAAAGTGTTGCAGGAGCCTCAGCTCACACAGACTCTCCCCCTCGCCTTCAGAGCCATTCGCGTCTCAGACAGCAAAGCCTCTAAGCAAGTTCTCCTAGCCGCGAATGGCTTTGGAGGTGAGGGGGAAGGGCTGCTTTACACAGGAGCTCAGGCTCCTGCAAAACTTAGTATTTTGCCACTCTTGTAGGAACTCTACTGCTGTGCACCACTCAGGGCACAATCCATGCCCACGTATTGCACCGACGCAATGTCGTTACATCGGTGCAACATCATTAGCTCTGACAGGGGGTGCCGAGGAGCACACCCGCGTCAGCACTAACTCTGCCAGACTGAGGGTAGCTCAAGCCCCAGTCCGGGAGCACGGGCAGAGAGCCGTCCTTGCGCTAGCCGAACTCTGCTGGCGCAGGAGTGGCTCTGGCTGAGAAGGAGGGGCGGAACTGAGCAAAGGGGTGGGCAGAACTGGGTGGGGGTGGGCAGGCTGATGGGCAGGCCGGCCCAGGGTGGGGGTGGAGCTGGAACATGGCCTAGGCCTCACCCCCAGGCGGTGCAGCCCCAGTTCAGGCCAGCAATTTCATGGGCGCAGATCCGAGGAGCACATTGGGGAGGCTAGCGAATGTGCACGAATGCACTCTTGCACTGGGAAGCTCCCCGCAAGCTGCACTGGATGATTGCTGCAGGAGGACGTGTTCCACCCCAGCCCCTGGCCAGGCTCCCTCATTAAAGGCATAAATCCCTCAGGAGAAGAACAATCAAATCCAACATTACGGATCCACAAGTGACAAACGCAAACACTGGCCGGCCCCCCCTGGAAGGGACCGACAGGTACCCAAACAGAACCATCATCCCAGAGCTCATTAGAACCAAAATAGCTGCTGTTATTTGACGTTTGCTTGCTTCGAGATCTGGTGACTCCAGAGGGAAAAGGTGGAAGAAAAAAAAGCACTTATGTAGGAGTGTGTTGCTGTCAGTTCTGGTTTTGTCAGGTTCCAGCACATTTTTTTCCCCTGTGGTTCTTTTGTTTACAAGCACACCGTCTGACTCCAACACACTCTGCAATTCATCGTCCAATGGAGCCCTCTCTCTCAAATAGCAATAATAATTTTTTTAAAACAACGCAACGGATACGAGAAGACGGATACGAAAGTTACCCCGGATAGCGATGGAAGCCATCGGGCACCCTGTCCGTCAGTGTGACTGGTGTCACAATTAAGCTTTCTGGGCCACCGCAAAGGGCTGTCTCCATCTGATCCAGTCACTCATCCCTCCGGGGCTGCAGCTGATTGTCACCTGACTAATTGAAATTCTGCTGCATTGCTGGCTGCTGTTCGGAGCCTGACATCATGCGTTTCTATCAGACGAGCAGATACTGTATAGGTCATTCCAAATGCGGCTAAAGTAAGTCACTCTAAGACACCTCCACATAATACCTGAAGGGTTCAGAGCACTGAAGTAAGGGAGGATATCAATCTTTGCCCCCCTACATTGGGGACTGCCTACCTGGCACAGCGCTCTCTCCATCCCTCTCCTTTGTGACTCAAAGGTTCAACTGTCATTGTTTGCCGCTTTCTTTGCAGGAAACCATTTATCTTGCATGGCCCATCCTGGTGGAATCGGGGGCCACGGTCATGTTTTATTTAAAATGCCTCCTTGCATTTTTATGTCGAGATATCACACCCGTGCCGACGGGTGAGAAGTCTGCGGCAGAGCATCAGGTAAAAAAACCCACCCTTCAAAACAAGTTATGGGGAAAAAAAGATATGATTCTCTGGAGCAAGTTTGGAATATGCCTGTCTATTTTTATTTCTTTTCTTCCTCCTGCCTCCTGCTTCGAGACCGAAACTTTGATATGCTGTAATAAAAGTGGACACACACTGCATCTGTCGTCGGTGTTGTTTCAATGACTGCTGCATGCAAAATCAAACAATCCGTCAATAAACATGAATGTTTACCACTTCCCCCGTGTTCAGTACTCTCCTAGAAGTGCTGTAGGAGGAACAGGAAGGGGAGGGAACGTGGCTCAGCGGCAGAACACAGGGTTGGCCTGCTTAAATTCTCGGATTTGATTCCTGGATGCTCTCATTATAGGACATCAAGAAATGGGGCTAGGAAAGACCTGCCCATCTGAGATTATAGAGAGGCATCGTTGGTGAGAGTCAACAATTGGTGGATCAAAGGTGTATCTAGGTTGCAAATGTGAATCTCTGTTGATAGTTCTGTGCAAATTTGTATCTGTATTGAAGGATCAAGTGTGTATCTGTCTGGATGGAATTGCATCTCTGAGCATGTTGCACCTACCTAACATCAGAACATCTGATGTTGGGTGCCTTCGGGCAGAAAGGCGGGATATAAATCCAATAAATAATAAATAAAATAATAATCTTCTTAAAGAGCCCTGCTGGATCAGGCCAAAGGCCCATCTAGTCCAGCTTCCTGTATCACACAGTGGCCTACCAGGTGCCTCAGGAAGCACATGAGACAACAAGATGCCTGCATCCTGTCGCCACTCCCCTGCATCTGGCATTCTGAAAGTAGTCTACTACTACTTAGGAGGAAGTTGCACAACCCATCATGGTCTATAGTCCCACAATGGATTTTTCCTCCAGAAATCTGTCCAATCCCCCTCTGTACGTGCCCCTCTGCTGCTCCTCCTTATCCCAGGAGAGAAATAAACTGTGGGGAGAACTGCCCACAGATGCACAGATCATAATTTTTTCCTTTGGCAACCTGGGACTTGAGTCCCAGGATCAGAGGCATATCTCTGGTAGAGCCTTAGGGACACATGCCTTGGGTGCTACACAAAGGGGGGGGGCACAAAACTGCCCCCAGGCTGTGCCTTGATTACTGAGGAGGTGTTGGCAGCTCTGTGTCCCTATTCATTCTCCTTCAAAAAGGAGTATCCACAGGAGAAGGAATGGAGGAGTGTGAAGCCATCACAGCAAATGCCCCCTTCTCCAGGCAAAAATGATGTCACAATGACAGGTGATGTTATGATATCACTGCTCTGGTGACAGGTCAGAGCATTATGCCTCTGTCCAGGATTCATAGTGAGAAACGTTCCTGTGCAGATTCCTGGGAAAACCTGAGGGTGTTCCACCTCCTCTGCGAACCCATCTCCAAAGCAGAAAACCTTATTTGCAAATCCCGGAATTCCCAGTTGGAATTAGTGCACTGTGTGACATTTTTGGCTGTTGAGGAAGCCTTGTGGAACCCAGACGCATGGCCCCAAACGCTGAAAGCAATCTGTAAAGCATCATTTTTTGCCTGGGATCTTGGGAATGGCCTCTGGTGGGATTAAAAGAGAACACCCCCTGGATCAGTGATGTCATGCACCCACTACGCACCACTACGGGAGTACTGGTTCCTAGAAGTTGAGCTGGCCCCACCCACTCGAAGCTGGCCCCGTCGGCTGGTTGGCTCAGCAGCTGCGCATGTGTACTGCATGCCCGCAGCCGTTGCCTGCACTTTCTGTGAGCAGGCAGGCAGGCAGGCAGGCAGAGTGGTGGTGGCAGCAGCGGAGCAAGAGGACCAAAGGTGGCGGCAGCGGCAGCGGCAGCAGCAGCAGCAGCAGCGAGGGAGACCCGGGAATAAGGCAGCAAGCGTGAGAAGGTAGGCTGCCTGGGGCTCCCGCTCCCTCCAGCCGCGCAGATCCAGCGTCCCGGTTCCTCCTGCAGCCTCCCCCCAGCCCCAGCCCCCACGCAGTCTTTTTTGGGTCGCCCATTCCCCCTCCTGCTCCTTGCCGGCTGGCCTAGCACTCGGTTGGGAGCCCACTTGGTTGCGCGGCCCAGTGGGCGCCCGTTCCCCCTCCTCCTGCTTCTCGCCGGCCGGCCCAGCGCTTCCTGCCATGACATCACTTCCGGCTTATGACGTCACTTCCGGTGGGCAGACCCCGACAAGTGCCAATCAAAAGTGAGCACCTGTTCCTAAATCATTTGGATGACACCACTGCCCTGGATGTCTGGAGGTCCTAACCACTGCTGCCTCCTACTGGTTACAGTATTTTCAGGGGTGGGGTGGGGTTGCCTGGTGGAAGAGATTCATTTCAGCCCATGCATGCTTCTACTTTCTTCCCCTTCTGTTAGGGATGTCTTCTGAACCTCTCCTTTGAAGTGGTGAGAGACCAGACAACAGGCTTCCACGGGGATTTCTTGCTCGAGAGAGTGCGGTAATAAACTCCGAGAACTCGAAAGAAATGGGAAATTCTGCACTTTGTGACCAATTTAATTTATATTACTCAGCGTTTGAAAACCTAACCAGGCTTGCTGCCGAAGTGAAAACTTCAAATCTGCACAGGGCGCCTTTAATAGCCCATATGTTCTCATTAGCATCTGAAGCCATGGGAAGCAAAGAGCTGATGGTCTTCCAGAATAGCTCCATTTTTGGAGAGAAACAGAGGTGGCCGCAGGTGGGAGGGGCCCAACCTTGCCTTTACTTGTGTTTTTACTTTGCTCCTCTCCTTATTTTGCCATTACTGCTGGTCCTTTTCCTCTCTGCCGCTGCCTGTGAGTCTGCTCCCAGCATCCTTTGCCCCTCCCCTCCCCCGGTGCCTGCCCTCCTGTACCATACCCAAGTTACGCCACTGTGGGTGATATATTGTCTGTCCCAAGGTCGGATGCTCTATTGTAGGTAGGAGTGTTTGAAAATGGTGTGGGATTTTTTGCAGGTTTTGTGATTTGGAAGGAAGAAAGTGATGTCATGTGGTGATATTTGTTCTTATTCAACGTTCACATTCCAAGTCCATCATTTTTATTAATTTCAAATGCTTTAAAAATGTACTAGGTAGATAATACAGGTGATACAGTGCCAGCAGATGCAACCATAGTATTATTTCTAATTGGAAAAGTAGTATTTTTTTTTTCTGGAAAATATCTTCAACACCAAAATCCGAATACTGTTGATTTTTTTTTTTTGCTTTTATTCAGATATTTTAACCCAGAAAACACAGTGCTGTTTTTTTTAATGCATTCATAGCAGATAAAACGAAACACCCCTACCGATAAGGCCTTTATGATATACTAAGTAACAACTTCAAGGATTTCTGGGAGAAGTAGTTTAGGTGCTTTTGAGTGCCCCCAAATCCTGATAGTACTTTGCAGTCCATAGAATCCATAGATAAGTCCATAGAATCCATAGATAGGTCCATAGATAATTCCATAGAATCATGTGGTTTCACAAATCTCACTCATCATTAAAAGTTAAACAGAACACATTTCATTCTGCAAGACTACCATTGAAAATACAAGATGCGTGCTACAATATACATTGAATCAGGGAAAACAACTATCAGCCATCCCACGATACTTAAACTGCATAGTTCTCTCCAATTGCAGATTGCATCTCTTTAGTTAATTAAAATACTCAAATGCATGGCAAAATGTATTTCTTTATGACCATGTAGGCTAGTTTTGTCTGTAGCAGGGGGTTGGAAATCTTTGGTTTTTGTTTGACTAGCTGAGTGTGAAAAGCTGTGTTTGTCCAGATGTTGCAGATTTCCAGAAACTCAATTATTCATTGAACAAAATGAGTTAATTTGATGAAAGCGGGGAAAAGAGAAGCTTGAGGATGGATATTTCCAAGAAAACCCTTGGCATGGTAACTATTCTTGAGGATTTTGGAGGATGACAAATGTGACATGAAACCCTTCACTGCTGCTATACTACTATTCTCTTCCATTAAATCTGCTTCCCCATGTGCTCATTCCTATTTTCTGTTCCGCGCACTCCTGCTGAAATGAGATCCTATTGCAGCAAAGAAGGACATTTTGATGGCACATGATGGCATGGCTGATTATCTGCAGAAGTCTACCTATTACTTTAAAAACAACAATGGGCTTGCAGCCAAATACAGCAGTCCCTTGCTAGTTTTCCCCTTCCTTTCCGAAACATCTAAATCAGACAGCCACACTCTGGCATCATATAATGTATTTTTACTCATTTCCCTTCACTGGCTGAGGACGCAGGATGAACTGCACACTATGAAGAGAGACAGAGGTGGTGTCAATGTTTGGGCAGTTTGCCCGCTAGTTCATAGCAGAGGCGGATCTACAGGGAGGGCAAAGCTCTAAGTGTTGCAAGAAGCCTTACCCTGCCATGTAAATCCCTTCTCTCCCTTGCTGCTGTAGCCAGTAAGCAACACCAAGATGTTGCTTTTCCCTGTGAGGATTGGCTAAAACGGTGCAGGAGAGGAGTGATGTCCACTGCAAGGTAAGGCTTCTTGCAAAACTTAGAGCTTTGCCCTCCCTTAGATCTGCCTCTGGTTCATAGTCACCATCTATCAAAGTGCTCACCTGATCAGTTTGATCCCTGAACCCTCAGTAACACTGGTAATGGCTGGAAGGGAGCCAAGGGAAGCCCAGTGCATGGCAGTTTCCCAGGGCCCCCAGCAACCTGGTGTGGGACTGCAGGGATAGACCCGTTCTGCTCCCACTTACGAAACAGTGTTTGAGATCCTTGCTGCACTCTGCAATGCAGAGGCGTAGGGAAGGTTCCCCGGTGGTGGTGGGGAGATGCGAGCACAGCAGGTGCTGGCTGTGGCTGGGCAGAGCAGTGCAGAAAAACCAGCATGCTTTTCAGGCCTCCCTTGTCCCTTCCATCTTGGAAGCTGCAGACCTTCCTCTTGCTATATTCCTTTAGTGAGTGTTAACAGTTCAAATTTTCAGGTGAGGGTTCTTTTTTGAAAAAAAAATGATTTTAGTTTAATGCTTTTAGGTAACATTTTGTCTTAATTTTGCTTTCTGTCAGAGATGCTTCGTGGTTGTACAATTGCTGATTGTCAATTTGCATTTCAGGAGTGTCATTTGATTATGCTACATGATAGCACTTCCTCCTTGATGATGTCACTTCCTGCCACAGCATCACTTCCGGGTTAATGACATCACTTCTGGTGGGTCCCGACATGAGTGTCATTCTAAAAATTCTGGCCCGGTACATGCATTGGCCCAACTGGCACTTTGGTTTGCGCCCTCAGAAACCTCTGGAAGGTTTTATTTGGCATGCAGAGGGTGCACATGGAATATGGCTGGGTGATGGAAGGGGCAGGGTGGTGTGCAGGGCCCAGAGACTTGTCTGTCTGCCTCCCAGCAACCCAGAGTCCTTGCCGGCTCTATTGCTATGGGAGGCAGCAGAGACTTGGGCACAAGCCAAGGGACCTGTCCACCGCTGGTTGGACAAGGCCATCATGGGCCTGATTGATGGCACCTGCAGCGGAGGCCCACTCTCCCTGGCCATGGGAATCTCCTGGTTGCTACCTGTGCACATGCTAAATCACCCCCGCAACAGCCCTACCCCTCTCCCACCATTTGTTGAATCTGCACCAATTAGGCACCCATTAAGACAGCACTTTCCCATATAGCCTGGCACTAGCGCAGCGAGTTAATCCGCTGTTGCTGGGCTTTCAACCGCATGGTTGGGAGTTCGAGACTGCGTGACGGAGTGAGCCCCCGTTGCTTGTCCCAGCTCCTGCCAACCTAGCAGTTCGAAAGCACCTAAAAAATGCGAGTAGATAAATAGGGACCACTTTGGTGGGAAGGTAACGGCGTTCCGTGCACTACGACGTAGAGTCATGCAGGCCACATGATCAGACAAAAACGCTGGCTCTACAGGATTTGAAACGGAGATGAGCACCGCCCCCTACAGTCGGTCACGACTAGACCATTCGGTCGTGGGGAAACCTTTACCTTTACCTCACAGTACACGCAGGCCCCGACCCTCGACCCCTTCACGCCGTCCGGCAGCACTCTGTCAGTTTCCTTTTGCTTGTCTCATTTTGTCTGTCTTGCAATAAACTCAGCCTTGGACTGGACTTGCTCCTTCCTCAGATCACGGAGAACCTTCAGCCTGCTGTGATAGGCTGGAACAGATAGCCGCGCTGGGGGTGTAGTGCCATCGCCCTGCCCCAGGCATGCTGTGAGCCAAGTTCGGCTCTGCTGCAACATCTAATACAATTGATGGCCTCACTATCAGACTCACAGGTGGCGGACAAGGAGCAGCAGTGTTGGCAAGAGGAGAAGAGCTGCTCTACCCCTTACTCCAAGGAGAACTGACGCTGCTTTTGTTTTGTTTTGAAGAACATATACCCTGCCTTTTCCATGCCAAAGCAAATGTCCAAGGTGGCTTACATGGGCAGGCTAGTCTAAACCACCACTTTTTCAATGGTTTTTTTTTTTACAAATACACAGTATTCTGTGATTCACTGAATCTTCAGTCCCACTCAGTTCACAGTGTGCTTCTCTCCTCTGGCCGTGTGACCTCGAGCTTCAGCAGGTGATGGTAAGTCCAGCTTGGACAGGTCCTCAAGGTTGGACTCCATTCTTTTGCCAGCTGGCCTTCTCACAACATTCCTGCACTGGCTAATCAGCTCCACAGTGACTCCGTCCTGCCACCACTGGTACACAGCCTGGCATTCTGTCTCCCATCCAAAAATAGACCACAAATTCTCCTGCTTAGCTTCTGCTTAGCTTCTGCTTAGTTACAGTACCAGTAACTCCACCATCAGTTTACTCCTTCTGTCCCCATAGGATATAGTGGTTGCCATCTTAACACTGTTGCATCTGGGCACCCGGAAACCTTTGGATCCGGCTGTCTGATATGATGCAGGAAAATTTAAATTCATTACAGTGTAATCCTGTTCATCACTTCTCAGTATGAAGATGCATTGATTTCCATGGGACTTCTCAGCTTTGTGTGTATGTGTAGGATTGCAGCCTGAAAATCCCATTGGTCTTCTTAGCATGTTGCGTTGGGCCACAATGTGCAACAGTTTCTAGCATACATGCTCTGTTCTTAGGTAGGTATGAGACATACAATAAAGCATACAAGTATATTAAAATATACTTGTATTTTTCAATACTGACAAAAGAATCAGGATGCAATCCTAACCTGGAGTTATGTTGGCACAGTTAAGCTGGCAAAGTTTGGCCGGCACAAGGGCCACCATAAAGTATATTTGGACCACTCTCAGAGTCAGGGAGGCCAGCACACAGAGTGTGCTAATCTGACGCCAAGTGTGGTCCAAATGTGCTTTGTGTTGGCCCTTGGGCCACCCAACTTTGCTGGCCTAACTTCAGGTTAGGATTGTGCCCTCAATCTCCAGTAATGTGCATCTCTATGGCATTAACACAAACAGAAAAGTTCCAAGTGACTTTTGTGTGTTATATGTTTGACCAGCCAAATAAAGTCTATAACGCTCCAATCTATATGTCATCGCCCATCATCCTAATCTCTTAAAATATGTTCAAAAGAACATCTCACAGTGGAAAAAAAGAAATATTCTTATGACAGGTCATCAGCCCACGTTTTTATCTTGTGCTCCCAAGATCTCGTCAAGCTGGCTTTACATTCATTTATCCTAGGTAGCCGAGTGAGACGTGGGGAAGGCAGAAAATTAGTTTTCCCACTTTAAGATCTGATTGACCTGACTGGCTTCTCCTGCCCCCAGCCTCATGTGCTTCCATTACAAAAATCAGCCCCTATGTATAGTTGATAAATGACTCCTTGGGAGTTTCCTGAAATGTTTGATTAAAAGTAGTGATGGGAGAACTTCCCGCATCGCGATTCAGAATGGACTTAACAATTCCATGCTTTCTTAGTGAAAAGTACAGTTCTTCCTATTTTACATACAGTCAGTCCTCATTATCTGCCAGGGGTAGGATCTTGGACATCCTCACAGATAGCAAATTCACAGATAACGAACCTATGGGACCAATGGGGTTAGGTGCAAGGGGTACCTTATCTGTCATCAGCAGAATCCATCAGAGACTCTCAGGAAGCCAGCAGAGTGCAGCAGGAAGTGCCAAAAGATCTCTGAATGCTGCAGAGACCTTCCAGAGGCTGCCGGGATCTTCAGGATGACACCCGTGACCAGCATGGACATCTTAAACATAGCCAATGGATGCTTCTGCCAGCCATGTTAAAGGGATCAGCGCTGATCGCAACTGCCATTCTGAAGGTCTTCAGCCTTTGGAAGGTCTCTACATAGTGGATAATGAGGGCAGAGGTGCAGATAACAAGGTAAGTAGCAATTCTGCCCCTTGCAAATAAGCGAATTTGCAGATAGCAAGGTCCCACAAGAAAGGGAATGACTGTAGGCCTCTCCCAGTGATTAGAACCAATTGGGAACCATGATTTGGGCAGAAGTTCTAGTCGAGAGGGTTAAAGCCTCCGTTTGCCTGAAGATAAGATCCGAAGGTCGCCAGTTTGAGAACACTGGAAGCTTCCGTGTGCGGCAGACCTTGAAGAATGTGGCTGATAAGACTTGAGCTGTTCTCCAGCTGCCTGTGAGTGGGGAGTTGCTGGGGCAGCTGTTTCTTTCTTTGGTGAGAGCAAAGAAGCTGTCTATCAGCCGGGGGAAGGCATTCGTGCGGCCAGATAGAAGGACTGGATATGAAAGTGTCATCTGCATGTAGTGGTTCTTGTAAGATTAGAACATGGTTGTTGTGATTTGTAAAATCCCTTGTGGTTTAAGAAATGCCTGCCTATGTAAACCGCCTTGAATTAAAGTCAGAGTAATCTGATGACCAAGAAAGGCGGTATATAAATACCAAGTATCATCGTCATCGTCATCGTCATCGTCATCGTCATCGTCATCGTCATCGTCAT
>JAJKFI010000099.1:3011081-3034655 GCA_029204185.1 Lerista edwardsae | reverse complement strand
TCAATCAATCAATCAATCAATCAATCAATCAATCAATCAATCAATCAATCAATCAATCAAACAGGTACTTATATACCGCTTTTCAACACAAAGTTCACAAAGAGGTTTACAGGCAAATAGTAATAATAATAAAGTTGAATAGCTCCCTGTCCTTAAAGGGCTCACAATCTAAAAAGAAAAAAAGGCAGACCACCAGCAACAGCCACTAGAAAGACTGCGCTGGGGTGTAGAGGGACAATTACTCTCTCCCTGCTAAACATAAGAGAAACACCACTTGAAAAAGTGCCTCTTGCCCAGATTCAAGGTGCTGTTTTTGACCTTTAAAGCCCATCATGGTTCAGGTCCAGGTTCCCAAAGGGACTGTCTTCACCCTTACATTCTGGCCCGCCCTCTTAGGTCATCCGAAGGGACCTTCCTGCAAGTGACGCCTTTCTCCCAAGTTAGGGGACGTGGCTTCTCAGTAGTAGCACCGCAATTATGGAACTCCCTACCGGAGGCGCTAAGATCTTCCTCCTCCCTCCTGGCATTTTGGCGGGGGCTCAAGACTTCCCTGTTTTGTCTAGCGTTTTAATGTTGATATGTCTGTCTCTTGTAACTCTGCAGCAAAACCTGCATTGTCAATAGTTTTGCCCCCTCCACTCAATTTCTTTTTACCTTGCTTTTATTGCTTATTTTATTGCTTTATTATTTTGATATACTCTACTTTTTGTTTTCTCTCTCTCCAATAATTGGAAGCTGCCTTGGGCATCTGCCTTGGTAGAGGAAAGGTAGGGTTCTAAATCAGGGGTCAGGGAACTTTTTTACCTTTTACCCCAAAATATATTTAGATACGCCAACGTTACCCCCCACCCCTGCCAGAACAAAAGAAAAAAAAATTACATATTGGAACCCATTGCTTTTTTTTATTAATTAATGAGCTTAATTAATGCTATGTAAATATGAAGTTGTAAAGGGCGGAGCAAAACAAACAAAACAAAACGGAGCCAGCCAGCCAGCGACGGAACCGGAACGGGGGTAATGGATGGTCGTGCTGCCAAGACACAGCCGGGCATGCATATAGATTCATATGCATGCCTGGCTGTGTCTCGGCAGCGTAACCGTCCATTACCCCCAGGAATTTCATTTTTACCCCATTTGGGGTAATTTACCCCTGTTCCCTGACCACTGGTCTAAATCTATTAAATAAATAAATAAATAAATAAATAAATAAATAAATAAATAAATAAATAAATAAATAAATGGTGCTACTTTCGATGAGGTTATGGGAGGGGGAAGGGGAAGGAGGCCAAGGGACACTATTGGGGAAGAGGCAGACAATGAGGGGTGAGAGAGGGAGAGGCTACCAAGGATAGCCCAATTCTCACACAGGCTGCCATGTCAGCAGCATTGCTCCTGTTAAATTATCATATCACTTTGCAGAGCTGCTGAGCTGCGAAATGACACCTAGGCAGAAGCGGTGCTGCTGAAAGGGCAAACCACCTGGTAATTGGGCTCTCCTGTATCTGGGAAATACGGTCAAGATTTGAATATTCTCTCTTCTATCATTTGCAGCTAATGAGCTCCTACTGGAGGAGAAAGTGTCATCGTTTGCTTTATGACATCACTTCCTGCTTGATGACGTCACCTGTGTCCCTCTGCAGGCACAATGGATGCTGTTCGGCCTGCTGTATGAAATGCGTGTGACACTCCTCTTGTAGAGAGTCAGGTGTCACACAGAAAAGGGCTCTAGCTTCGGCTTCGGCATGATAGCTAATTTTCTATGCCTAGGTTTTTGTTGTGGTTGTTTTTAAATGGCTATATCTATCATTTGACTCCCCCCTTCTCCAGCTGCCAGAGGAGCTGCAGCTCAGAACACAGATTTACAACCACAGCAAGAATGAGGCCGAAAGGTCTGGTTCAACTCCCTTCTTGTATCAAAGGGAGGCTTGCTGTGGATTTAGTCAAGCAGGAATAGTATTTACTTCAACTCCCTCACGTTTCCAGTAATATCCTAAAAAGAAATGTGTGCATTCATTGACAGATAAATGTTCACTATGCAAGCACTGTTGCCTGGCCTATTTCACAAGGGGAGAGCAACAGTTCCTATTCACCCTACACAGCAGAGGCATACCTAGAGGGGGGTCACAGCACTAGGTTTTGCAAGCAGCCGCTCCCCCTCCTCTTCGGAGCCAATTCCCAGCAGCTAGAGCCAAATGGAGGCTACATTGGCTATGAATGGCTCCAAAGAGAAAGGGGAAAGGCTGCTTGCAAACTTAGGGCCCAACCCTAACCAACGTTCTGGTGCTGATGTAGCTGCAATGCAGCCCTAAGGTAGCAAACAAATGTCCCCTTACCTTGGTGATGCCTCCATGAGGCCTCACACTACAGAATGTAGCACAGACCCCATTGGGTCACTTTTTCAGACCCTCATCAGAGCTGGAAAAGTGGATAGGATTTGGCCCTTAGTGCTGTGATCCCCCTCAAGGTACAACACTGCCATGCAGTGTCATTTCCTATGAATATTGCCCACCTCCAGCCCCCACCACCCCAAGGACTGGCATGATGGTTGGTGCAACCTCCTTACATAAGAAGCAGGCTACCTCAGAATGCCAGATGCAAGGGCGTGGCAACAGGATGCAGGCTTCTTGTTGTCTTGTGTGCTCCCTGAGGCATTTGGTGGGCCACTGTGAGATACAGGAAGCTGGACTAGATGGGCCTTTGGCCTGATCCAGCAGGGCTCTTCTTATGGTCTTGTGTTATTGAAAGCACACACACACACACACACACACACACAGAGAGAGAGAGAGAGAGAGAGAGAGAGAGAGAGAGAGAGAGAGAGAGCGAGAGAGAGAGAGCTACTCATTTACAGAACACGCCTGTGCATGTCTACTCAGGCGTAAATCCCATTGTGTGCAATAGGGCTTTCTCCCAGGAAAGTGTTCATAGCTGAAACAATATGCATTTTGGTCTCAGAATCATCCACTGTCAGATAAGGTCAGCAGAGGTAGCTCTAGAACAAATGTCTTGCAGGAAAGTAATTGTCAGAATATTTCGTACCAATACACCTTTCAGCAATGTCTTGCTAAAGCCCAGACTTTTTTAAAAATTACAAATAGTTGTTATTCATTGTTGTAAGAGAACACAGTAGGAGTGCCAACAAAACAAACCATTGCAAAACAGAAATGGAGATCCATCTGTTTTTGAAACCAATATAAAGAGGAACTAATGAAAAGAAACCTGCTGAATCCGAATGCAAGTCCCATGCTGCAATCCAGTGGATCTGGGACCAGCATAGGACAAGAGCCTGATGGAGGTCTCCTCAGAGTAAGAGGACATTCATCTTTTTACCCTGCGTAAAGTCCCCAGCAGCCTCTATGGGATCCATGCCACAATATCGCTGGTGCAAATCCAAATCGCCCCATGTTGGCATAAAGGAGTGGGGGAATAAAATATGGCAGAGACCTCCTCCAGCATTTCCACCCCTCTTGGACTTGATTTGCACCTCCCAATCCCCCCACCCAGTAATGCCTCCCTGCCTTTGTTCCACCCTCACTCTGCCCCACTCTTATGCCTGGAGGTGCTCCTGTAAAGTTGGTGTTCTTAGCTTTTCGGCAAAGGGTGCAATCCTAAACTGAAGTTAGGCCAGCAAAGTTTGCCCGGCATATGTGGCACCGTGAAGCACGTTTGGACCACTCTCAGAGTCAGGGAGGATGGAGCACGTCTGTGTGCTGTTCTCTCTGACTCCGATGGTGGTCCAAATATGCTTTATGGTGGCCCTTGTGTCGGCCAAACTTTGCTGGCGTAAGTGGGCTGGCCTAACTCCAGGTTAGGAATGCACCCTATGATTTACATAGGAATAGATGTGACAGCACCCTGGATAGCGCTGAAACCAATAATTGCTTCCTTCTCAGATCCTAAAGAACTTCCAGTCCACAGCCAGAGTGAGGGCCTGGAACATACAGTCACAGTGGTGTTCCCAATGGAGGGGCCTCAAATGCTCAATTTCTCAGGTGCCTTAACGCCTGCCTGAAGTGGGCCCTCCCCCTAGCTTTCACAGCCATTTGGGGCTGTAAAAGCAAAGCAGAGGAGACACCACTGCTTGGCTTTCACAACAACAATTGCTCCTAAGAAGAGGGGGATGGGCCGCTTTACATGGGAGTTCAGGCTCCTGAAAAACTTAGCATTTGCCCCCCTCTACGAATGCCACTGCACAGTCAGCCAGCCAGTAATGCACACAGTATTTCTATTTTTACCTTGTTCTGCAGTGGGTTGGGGTGGGGGAAATACATTGATGTTTCATTGCCTGGGGGGGGGAGATCAAAAATTGATAGATTGTTGCCTGGGGGGGGAGGAGAAAATGCATAGTGTTTTGATTGGTCAGGAAATGGGGAGAGATAACTGAAGGGTTTTTGCCTACATCAGTCAGTGGGGGAAAGAAAACTGAGATATTTTTGCCTGAAGGGAACAGAAAATTGTTGGAGTTTTTGTGGGAGGGGGGAGGAAGTTTAATGGAGAGAGCTTAGGTGGGGGAAATGATGCATTTTTCCCACAATGGGGAAAGGATTGATTTTTTTTTTACTGGAGTGAGGGAGGGGTGAAACAAAGCTGATGGATCTGATGTTAAAACTTTAAAAACAGAAATCTATGGCGTGTGTACGTGTAGATGCGTTTTGTAACTGGCTGAGAGGAAGAAAAACTGGAAGGACTGCTACCTAGGACCTGGGCATGGAATAGTTGAAATGTCTTTGCTCATTTTTTGTCTTTTTTTTGTTATAGCACTGCTTCTCAAAACTGTGGGTTGGGACCCACTAGACGGGTCATGAATCAATTTCAGGTGGGTTACATAGCATCTAGCACTGCCATCGTTAAAAATATGGGAAGATGGGATGCTGGAAAGAGGGAGGGCTGTGTGGTTATTTTGCTTTGTCAAGGTTGAAAAAAAGGCTTTTTTTTCCCCTTTCTGGTTCACTTTGCTATTGGAAAATGGCTGAGACATAACCCAAGTTATTGCTGCTCTGGAAAAGCAGCAGGTTCTGGCATCACATTGATGGTACTTCCGGCCATTACATCACTTCCTGTGGGTCATGGATGGATTGTTGTGCTTCGAAGTTCTAGTGGTAAAAAATTTGAGAACCACTGTATAGTATATGAGAGGCTCTGTGACTATAAACAGGAGTGATGTACCTATGAGGGCATGGCTATGGCCACTATTGTACCACTATTGTGAAGCAGGTTCAGGAAGTTGTAGGAGAAAAAGAACATTGAGGGAGGTGCAATTTAGTCCTTCTCAACCCCAGCATTCTGCTTTCCCATCTTCTTTTCTTGATCCAGATTCATGTTCCAGACTTGCGTTTCAGATAGGAAAAACAAAACTGATACAAAACCCATTAGGGATAGCAACAATGAGGGTGAGTACCATCTTCATGGTGGGACGTAGTGGCGCTAAGTGACGTTTAAGTGACGTTTAAGTGACGTTTAAGTGACGTTAAACCGCTGCTACTGCGCTTTCTGACCAGAAGGTTGGGAGTTCAAGACTGTGCGACGGAGTGGGCTCCCATTGCTTGTCCCAGCTCCTGCCAATCTAGCAGTTTGAAAGCACCTAAAAATGCGAGTATAAAAATCGGGACCACTTTGGTGGGAAGGTAACAGTGTTTCGTGCACTACGGTGTATCATGCCAGCCATATGACCACGGAAGCTTGTCCTCGGACAAACGCCAGCTCTACAGGCTTAGAAACGGAGATGAGCACTGCCCCCTACTGTCAGTCATGACTAGACCATTCAGTCAAGGGGAAACCTTTACCTTTACCATCTACATATGTAGGTGAGTTCAGGACCTGTGGTTCTAACTAACTGTGGTTTCCCAACTTAGAAGCCAGATGCTCTCCAGTGGTGTCAAGTAGCCTTTTAGAGGCCTGCAGAGTCTTGTGTGGCCTCTGCAGGCCTCAGAATCAGTCTGGATGGTAAGTAGAGAACATAATTTGTTTATCTGCAGATTTCAGTATCCACAGGGGTTCCAGGAATGGATTCTCCGCGGTTACCAAGGTCCAACCTGTAGGCGCATTCTTGTATAATGTGAAATATAGTAGCAATGAAGAAGCAAATGCTAAATAATTTCCCTCCCAAAACCCAAAACACACCTGTTATGTCATGTCTCAGAGCGCAATCCTAACCTGGAGTTAGGCTGGCACAGTTTAGGCCAGCAAGGTTTGGCCAGCAAAAGGGACACCATAAAGTATGTTTGGACCACTCTTGGAGTCAGAGAGGCAGGCACACAGACATGCGCCATCCTCCCTGCCTCCGAGAGAGGTCCAAACAAGCTTTATGGTGGTCCTTGTGCTGGCCAAACTTTGCTGGCCTAACTTGTGCTGGCCTAACTCCAGGTTAGGATTGCGCTCCCAGTAGTAGACAGATATGATGAAGTTAAATTGGAATTTCTCAACATTTTCTTGATCCTAAGATGCACAAATATTGTAGCACCGAAAGTGAAAAATAAGCTCGTTGACTGGAATAATATATCTCATTAGCATTACCTCTTTCAAGATTATGCTGAAGTGGAAACAAGATAAAAAATAATCAAATTGAGTATGCAACATAATTAAGAAGCACAATATCAACTGTGTTAACCTAGAGCAATAGAAGAAATTGAAATACTCCAGTGAACAATTAGGACAATTTTATTTGTCACACAATAGAAGGATGTTTCTATTAGTGTACAAAAATTATATTTACTGGCATCTAGAATGATGTATAATTTTCCTGAAAACATACTCTTCTTCTGTGGAACACTTCTGATTAATGAATAAATAAATTCCATTAATTCTGAAAAAGAATTAGAATGCACTTTAAATCACGGTTTATCATTCAAAATCTCAGGGCATAATCCTAATCTGGAGTTAGGCCAGCACAGTTAGGCCAGCAAAGTTTGGCCAGCATCATGGCCACTGTAAAGCACATTTGGACCACTCTTGGGGTCAGAGAGGATAGTGCACATCGGTGTGCTGGAGTCTCTGATTCTGAGCATGGTCCAATCATACTTTACGGTGGCCATGATGCCAGCCAAACTTTGCTGATCTAACTGTGCTGCCAGTGGCATAGCTATGGGGCCTCAGGTACCATCGTCAGAGGGGGTGTCCACACTGAACCCCAAATTTTGAAAATTGCGAGTTTATGGAATACTAACCTCATGCGTGAGTTTCGAAACCTTTATTGGCATATAAATAAACTTCAACAAACATAAATACAATTGCAACAATGATTAGGGTAAATAGAGCAAAAAAAAATAGAGGAATGAGCTCGAAACAACAAGCAAAATAATAAGTTATGGGTTAGAATGGAAATTTCCAATTAAATAGGTATCCTGCAACAGCAGATGTAATAGAACAGCAGTTCTCAACCTGGGGGTCCCGACCCCTTTGGGGGTCGAACAAAAGCTTCCCGGGGGTCACAGAAGACAGGGGGTTTCCATTGATTTAGTAAGTCAATAAACGCCTCCGCCCAGGCCGGACCCAGCCTTGCCGGCTGCCTCGCTCACCCTCCCTTGGTGCTACGGCGTTATCCCCGCCAGCCGCGCTGTGCTCTGGCCTCGCCCGGCGACCGCCTTCTCCTCCCCCCCGTGCGGGCCTGCTCAAGCCGCTCCCGCGGGCTGAGGCCTTGCCAGGGCAGCGGAATGTGCCGGTAGCGAAGGCAGGCAGGGCGAGAGAGATGGGGGAGGGGAGGTGCCGGGCATGGGGCGGGGGGAGGAGGCAAAAGCCTCTTGGACGACGGCAGTGCCCGCTCGCCCGCCTCGTGTCTCTGAATGCTGTTCCGTGTTTGGCCGGCGCGGGGCTGTGGGCGGGGACACCTTGCCGGCACAGTGGAGAGACAAGGTGGGCGGGTAGGAAAAATATGCATTAGAAAGAGGAAGGCGAGAGCGGAAAGGTGGGGCCGGGAGGACAGCCAGTTCCTGGCCGTCTGTGTGCTGCGCGTGCCCTCCCCCCCCGCCGCGCTCTGCTCCACCCTGTTTGGGGAGTCCTCAGCCGCGGGAAATGACAGTTATGCCTGTTTGGGGTTCTCCCCCGCCTCCCCATGGCGGTTTATCCCATACGTGACAACAGATTTATGCACGTACTTGTAAAAATTCGCCTCCCGCTTTCCCCCTGCCTTTCCCAAGGCAGCCCAGCCAGGTGCGGCAGTGGAATGGGGGTGCCCTCCTGCTGGTGCGGGGCTGCCAGAGCCCGTTCTTAGGTTGTATGTATTGTCTACTCAGAAGTAAGCCCTGTTGAGTCCCCTGGGAGTACTCTCAGGTAGGTGTGCATAGAAACGCAGCCTAATAGGAGCTAATGCCTGTGAACCTCTTTCCAAGGTTACGCCTGCCATTCTGCATGCCTTTCTTGGGAATAAGCCCCATTGAACCCTGTGGGACTTCACTTCCTTGAAATCGTGTGTAGGGTTACCCAGCACTGCAGGCCGTATTTTCCCAACTGAGGGCCCAATCCTGTCCAACTTTCCAGCACTGGTGCAGCTGTGCCAATGGGGCAAGCGCTGCAGCCTGTGGTGGTGGGGGCAGTCAAGGAGGCCTTCTCCAGGTAGGGAAGGTTTGTTCCCTTTCCTCGGCGCTGCATGGCCTTGAGTACTCTCTGTTCATTTGGATAGAAATATTCAGTCTTGGGATAGAAATCTATGTATTTAAAAACGTCTGTGCATGCGTGTGTGCCATGTATTCCACAAGACAGGTGTGTGTTTTCTCCATCATGTCTGCAGGTCTGCATCATGTCTGCAGGTGATAATAATATAATAAATTACAGCTATGAAGTAGCTATGAAAATAATTTTATGGTTGGGGGTCCCAACAGGCTGTCATTATAAAAAGTGGGTCCCGGTGGAAAAAAGGTTGAGAACCACTGTAATAGAAGGACAGAGATCACTCAGGAACAAGGAAAGGGAATTGGGAAAAAGAGAGAGCCACGGATCAAGGAATAGCTGGCGAAGGGAGAAGTGAGCCGGGCAATGAAATAAAATATGATCCAAAATATGATCACCAAGTGACAGAAAAAACAAAACCTATTGGCACGGGGGATATTGGAAAAACGGCCTACATGGACCGCAGAAGGAAAAATATTCAGGCGGGCTAACATAAAAGCTCTTCTCTGACCAGGGTTGATTAATAGAGAGAAATAGTTAGACGGGCGTCCTAAGGAGGGAGGAAGGCTAAAGAAGAGGGGAGAACAGGTGGACTACCCTCATGCTATATACCATTGGATGTGGAATTTCACCTGGAATTCAATGGAAAACCAGAGTGTAATATCTCTATAGTAGCAGAGGCAGATCTAAGGGAGGGCAAAACTCTAAGTTTTGCAAGAAGCCTTACCCTGCAGTGGACATCACTCCTCTCCTACACCGTTTTAGCCAATCCTCACAGGGAAAAACAACATCTTGGCGTTGCTTACTGGCTACAGCAGCAAGGGAGAGGAGGGATTTACATGACAGGGTAAGGCTTCGTGCAACACTTAGAGCTTTGCCCTCCCTGTAGATCCGCCTCTGTATAGTAGCAAACGTTATGCCCCAAAAACAAAAAAAACAAAAGTAAAACTTCTTTTGTACAAATTGCGGTTTTAAAAATTGTGGTTTTAAGGAATGCTGTATACCATTGGATGCAGAAATTCATTAGGAATTCACTAGGAATTCATAAACTAAGCCAGCAAAGTTTGGCCAGCACAAGGGCCACCATAAAGTATGTTTCATAAAACTACTCTCAGAGTCAGGGAGGATGGCTTACGTCTCTGTTGGTCTCTCTTACTCTGAGAGTGGTCCAAACATATTTTAAGGTGGCCCTTGAGTTGTCCAAACATTGCTGACTTAGCTTATGCCGGCCTAACTCACTTTAGGATTGCGCCATCAGTGAAAAAAACCCAGAGTGCAATATCTTCATTCTAGCAAAGGTTATGGCCAATAATCATAATCATAATCATAATCATAACAACAACAACAACAACAACAACAACAACAACAACAACAACAACATTACTACTACCACTACTACTAGTAGTAGTGTCTTATGCAGGGGTGTCAAACATACAGCCTATGGGCCTCCATGATGGGTCCATAAATTTTGTCGGAGGGGGTGTCAAAAATGTTGGGCCTCGGGGGCAAAATGACCTAGCAATGTCACTGTGCACCGGCCTAACTCCGGGTTAGGATTGCACTCTCAGTCCCAGAATCCTTTGCACACACATCTGGAAATGCCACCTTCTAGCAAGAGAGCAGAGGCTCATGTCTTGAGTCCGTGGCTCACTGCTGCAACTCAGCATTAAACATTCTCTTTGGTTTCCAGTTCGTGAAATTGGCGGTTTTATTTTGTTTTTGAAGCCAACAAACCATGAAGCCGTGTCAAGGTATTGCTCAAATACCCCTGATGTCTCTCCGTTTCATGTTCCAAGTGGGAATTCTCAGTCTCTTTATTCAACCAAAAAAACCAGCACCACTAGAGTGAATCTTTTGCAACTTTCAGTAGAAAAGACTATCTGTTCATAACAAATACTGGTGCGTGCGTGCGTGTGTGTGTGTGTGTGTGTGTGAGAGAGAGAGAGAGAGGGTGCTGCCTTCCTGCCAGGGTGTTCCGAGGTCTTTGGGCACCTGTAGAGAGACATTGGATGCTCTCTGCCTTGTTTGGTGCTCTTCCAACAGGGCGGCAGGAAATGAAAAGAAGGTTGCCGGCAGCCTCATCTGAAGTCCCTTTCAAAAGGATGACTTCTGCTTGCTTAGAAACGGCGGCTGCAGAGGAGGGCAACAGGGGCGTCCTGCTTTGCTTCCTTGCTGGGAGTGCTTTTCAAAGTCTGCAAACGTCCCCTGCAAGGGCTTCACGCAAGGAGAAGACACAATCAGCAGCCTCCCCGCTGATAAAATGGACTGGTGTAACAGCACCAGCCCTCCTCTTTCAGGAACAGGATAGGAAGTAGAGAGACAGTTTCATATTCAGAGACATATTCACAGTTTTTAGATAAGCTTGTTTTAAATAGGGATATATGCAGTGGTGTCATCTAAATGATTTAAGAACAGGTACTCACTTTTGATTGGCACGTGTCGGGACCCGCCCACCGGAAGTGACGTCATAAGCCGGAAGTGAGGTCGTGGCAGGAAGGGACATGAAAAAAGCCCTTTTTGAGGCCTCAGATGATTTTAAACTGACCCAACAGTTGCAACAGTATTCCACAGCACCCCCAGAACATGTGAAGGAGGCCTGGCATCATGTTAAAACCCCAGAGCCACTCATTTTTCAGTGGCAAGGAAAGGAAAGGCTCCACTCGCTGCCTGCCTGCCTGCCTGGCTCTGAGAACATGCAGGCAACTCAAACATGCAGGAAATTCAAATGTTGCAGAGGGCGGAGTCGACGAGTGGGCGGGCGAATGGGCGGGGCCAGCTGTAATCCTAGAAACCGGTACTCGCGTACCCCCGCGTACCCCCTGCATGACATCACTGGATATATGGAACTTCCGCTTCCAAGGTTGCCTGACTGCCTGGGTGCTGGGATGCAAGGGGTGCATTAGTGCAACGCAACGGGACATGGTGTATTGGACCACAGGGTTTTATTTTGGGTGCAATCTTAACCTGGCGTTGCGCTAGCACGCCGCTCATGCACCAGACCAACATTGTTGCAAACATGCTGTAAGGTGTGTCTGCACTGCAGATTTGGATTGTGGACCAGCTCAAGCAGCAGTGACGGCGCATGTGGCCGCTGCACCTGGTGGCTGTGCCAGCCATATGCTGGCTTAGTTCTGCCAGTGCAGGGCTGCGCCAAGGGCATGCCAGAGGCGGGTGGGCAGCATAACAGGGTAGTGCAAGGGTGAAGAGGGGGCAGGGATGGGACATGGTCATTGGACCATATCTTAACCCCCATCCCCCATCTAGGTGGCCCAGATTCAGGCTGCTCTGGGCTGCATTAATTTGTACCTGCTGATTTTGCTGGTGCAGATCCGAGCAGCCCCACAGCATGCCACCATGCTAATCTGCTGCCACCTCCTAAGGTGAGCTGTCCTGCCTTTTCCAGTGCAGTTTAGGGTTGGCCTGACAGAGAGCATTCCTGATTGCGCCTGCCGCATTGTGCTCTCCAGGTGTCCCCTTGAGGTCAGCATGCAATCTCCTTACCAGTTAAACTATTTTTTTCCTGTGGAGGATGTACATTGGCACCGCAATCTGATACTGGTGACTGCTGGTGCGACAATCAGACATCCTGCCTCAAAATGTGGCATAGGGCACATTGCGGCACCATGGAGGATTATGCCAGCCTGCCAGTACCAGCTGGAGACAAGGGCCCTCTGGGTAGGCTCACTGTGGGAGGGCATAACAGAAGTGGGAAGGGGATATCATAGAGCAGGGCAGGGCAGGGATGGAGGCATATTGGGCTTCGGAGGGGACAGGGATGTTGGCAGGGGCTCCCAGCAGATCCTATCCCCCCTTCCAGGCCCAATTTGCAGACATGAGGTTCCTCAACCAGTGATTTTGATGATGCATGCCCAAGTAATCCCATTCTGTTGGTTGGGGTTTACCCAGGAGGAGAGGAACAAATTCTGGTTTGAATCCTGGAAGAGGCGATAGGATCTGGGTTTACCCTGGGGGAGGGGTATTCAAGCCTGCGGATTTGGGCCATCCTCTAACCTACGAACCCCACCAGAGCTGTGCTCTAGTGGGATCTGGAAGCTTCCCTGAGGCTGCAGAGGCTGCATATGACCATCCATGTTCTCTGTGGGCTTCAGAATGCCCACTAAGGCCAAAACAAAAACTGGTATTTTTCACCAAAAACTGGTATTTTTTTTGGCCCTAGAAGCCATTCTGAGGCCAACTGAAGGCAGCGCAAGACCACTGTGAATCTCAGAAAAACCCCAGACTCAACTAATCCAGTTCAGAGGGTCCAGGTGGACCCTCCCCAGGTTAGGGCATTCACGGATTTTCAAATCTGCGGATGTTGAATCCAGGGGCGGACCTAGTCAAAATGGCGCCTGGGGCACCCAATAGAAGTGTACCCCATGGGAGCCCAGGTCTACCCATTAGAAACGACCGCAGGTAGACCTGGGCTCCCTTCGAGGGCCACACAATGTTGCAGGGGCCACTGGCGCCCCCCTAGACAGCCCCAAGACGGCACCCAGGGCTCTTGCCCCCCCCTGCCCCCTAGTTCCGCCACTGGTTGAATCTGCAGATAATGCAGGCCCACCTGTAATCCATTTGGATCAAAGTCTTTGGCAAACACAAGCTCTCCCTTCAAGGTTGCCATCCCCCAAAAGGTTTATATAGCACAATAAAACAACAGCTTCCACTGATTGCCACTGTTCCTTTGATAGCCGTAACGTACCTCCCTGTAAACTGAGCCAGAAAACTCAGCTTTTCTGATGAGTTTCATTTCATCCTGCAGCTCTAATTCCCCTAGAATACATCTTCCCGAATGAAAATTTATTGCAACTCCTTCGTAATCTTGTTAGAGAACTGAAGGTAATTCCAGTAATTAGAATGGATGACAAAACCATGCCCTTCACTCTGAATCACTCATATGTTAGTAGAATTCTAAGAATAGAGCATGGGTGGAATAATTAGACAGCTTGATGCTTTCTAAATCATTGAAAGTGTTTTGGTTGATGCAACCATGCTGCTTTCTTTTAAAATTATAGTTAAGAACATAAGAAGAGCCCTACTGGATCAGGTCAAAGGCCCATCTAGTCCAGCTTCCTATATCTCCTAGCAGCCCATCTGATGCCTCAGGGAGCACACAAGACAACAAGATGCCTGCATCCTGTTACCACTCCCTTATATCTGGCATTCTAAGGTAAAATTCTGAGGTAAATATGAAGTAAATAAAACAGAATTTGCTACCCTGTCTGTTATTTATGTTTATGACATTTACTTGCAGCTTTGTCCTCTTATTGCCTTCCCCTTTGAAGGAAAGGTAGACAGGCCCATAAGAATATATGAAGAGCCCCACTGGATCATGCCAAGACCCATCTAGTCCAGCTTCCTGTATTTCACAATGGCCCACCAGATGCCTCACAGAGCACACAAGACAAAGGCACCTCATTGCCACTCCCCTGCATCTGGCATTCTGAGGTAAATTTCTGAGGTAAATATGACGTAAATAAAACAAAATTTGCTATCCTGTCGGTGGATATTAGTAGGGCCATATTGGGACTTTGAGGAGGGCAGAACTATTTTTGTTTTTCAGTCAGCTGTAAAATAACTTTCTTTCACCTTAGTGCAAGAGTCTACTGCCCAAATAGGTCTCTGCACTATCCATTTGGCCACCACAGAACCAAGGAGAGTAAGGAAGAGGGGGAGGAGAGGGAATGGGGATAAGATACTAGCAGACCCTCTCTCCACATTCCATCCCCTGCCCGACCCCCTCCAAACCCATATATTCTCCTGTCACTCCCCACCCCATTTTTTTCACTACCACCACCTATGTTGCCTTACCTGTGCTCTTCCATGTGGCGGCGGGGCCACTGACACCACCCCCTTTTGTGACAGGTGTTCCAAAGTGACTGCAAGTGGCACATAAGGCCATATGGCACATAAGCCATAAGGCCATTTACAACTGTTTAACTTCTGTTCCCTTAGCACCCAATACTATCCCACTATCCCTTAGCACCCAATACTATGCCAATGGGGCAGGTGCTGCATCTTGGGGTGGTGGGGCAGTGTTGTGAACAGCAGGGAAACAGGCCGGCTCGGCTCCAGTCATTTCGATGGCGTGGGTTCGAATCCCACCGCTGCCACCATATCATGATACACGGCAGTCTGGAAGGGCCAGGCTCCCAGATATTGTGACAGGCAGTCACAGAGGAGCTCCTCAAGGCAAAGGAACATTGGTTCCCCTACTTCAGGGCTGCATTATGGTCATATCACTGCAGGAAAGTGGAATAGGATTGGACCGTGATGTTTTGTGGCATATGCTTTTATCATTTCAAGACAAATTAGCTTGATGGCCTTTGGACCATCCACTCCACACTTATGTTGCAGTCATTTGCTGGTCTTTATGGTGCTATAGGAATCTCTGGGTTGGCAAATGCATCTTTTCCATCTTCATCCTATTTTATTTATAACCTGCCCAAAATTATTAAGGCTACCCAACACATGTTTTAAAGGTTCTCACAGAGAAGCTTCAAGGCCTCAGGTTTTCAAATGTTTTAGCACCAGGACTCTTTTTTGAATGACAATTAGTCTGGGACCCACTGGAAGTGATGTCATGGCCAGAAGTGCCACCATTGTGATGTCAGATCCTGCTGCTTTCCTGAGAATGCAGCAATCAAGTTGGGTTCTTTCTCAGCTGTTTTCCAATAGCACAGTGAATCGGAAAGGGGGAAAATAAGCTTATTTACAATCTTGGCACAAGCAAAATGACCACACAGCTCTCCCCCTTTCCAGCATTCCATCTTCCCATATTTTCAGTGATTGCTTTGCGACCCACCTGAAATTGGCTCACGACCCACCTAGCGGGCCACAACCCCCAGTCTGAGAAACACTGCCTTAGATCAACAGATGAACTGAGAAGTGGAATGAAATGATTGGGAGAGGTGTGAAAGTACAGGAAATATGAAAAAGGTAGCTTCTGAATTAAAAAAAAACAGGGCAGGTTGCGATTTTTCAAAGGAAATGCTGTGTGGAATAAATGGTGGCTCCAGCTGCTTTAACAGGCAAGGTGAAGATGTTGCTTCATTTTAAATAATGGAGATCTCTCTTTTACTGCGATAAAAAATTTATATATCACGTTTCAACAAAACGGTTCATAGTTTGGCTGACAAAGCAAAAGAGGTTGTACAGCTCTGGTAATTACACTGTCTTCTTGTCATTAAAATTAATTACCAAAGAAGAGAGATTTGTTCCACTTCTTCTCCCAGGTATACCTTTGGATTAAAGTATCTGTACAAATGTACAATTCCATTGTGGCTTCATTGGAGCCAGCATATGTCAAAACATGAACATGTTCCACTGTGATTTTTTTTTAATCAGATTGAACCTTGATTATGTTACATGGCATCTAACAAAGTGCTTCACAGCTTCCTACCCCATGTACCACAATGTACTTTAAAACAGGGAAGGAAAGAGTGCTCTCAGTAGCAGGTAAGAACATGAGAAGAGCCCTGCTGGATCAGGCCAAAGGCCCATCTTGTCCACCTTCCTGTATCTCACAGTGGCCCACCAGGCGCTTCAGGGAGCACACGAGACAAGAAGATGCCTGCATCCTGTTGCCACTCCCCTGCATCTGGCATTCTGAAGTAGCCTACTATTAATGTAAGGAGGTTGCACCACCCATCATGGCCTGTAGCCCACAATGGACTTTTCCTCCAGAAATCTGCCCAATCCCCTTTTAAAGGCCCCTCGGCCAGATGCCCTCACCACCTCCTGTGGCAAGGAGCTCCACAGCTTAATTACCCACTGGGTCAAAACATATTTCCTTTTATCTGTTCTAACTCTCCCAGCACTCAATTTGGTGTTGGATCCTTATTTGACACAATCCAGTAACATTTTCATCATACCCATAATGGCAGATGAAGACTTCTGGCCCTAGTGCAGCACTTCATCTCAGGGCTCCCTGACAAGGCACTAAGGACACAATCCTAACCTGCACTGGAACAGGAAGGTCTGCACTGTATCCAATGCAGGTTGGAACTATGCTGGAGCCTCAATGGGACAAGGGGGCAAACATTCCCTTACCCCAAGGTAGGCACTAGCCACCCCAATGAGGTTGCTCTGATTTGCACCTGTTATTTAGCAGCCTGCACGGCCTGGTTTTCACAAAAACCGGAAGTGCCTTTCAGGTACTTCCAGGGCCTGCTTCTGAGGCCCACAGAGGCTGTGCATGGCTTTTCTGGGTCTCAGAATGCAGAATCCTCTCAGATGCAACCAGAATGAGCTTCTGGTCATGTCTGGGAAGTCCTCAGTATGTCCTCTGCTGCAGGTTTCAGAACTTGTGGTGGTTCAAATTTGTGGGTCCTGAATCTGCAGATGAAGTGGCCCCACTAGTATGTTATTTTAAAAATGCTTATTAAGAAATAGAAATTACAAATACATTAGAGCAAGTTTATGCAAAATAACACATCCAATCTGAAGAAAGGCTGACTGAAGAACAACACTGATTCTGCCCTCCCTCAAAGTCCCAATATGGCCCTACTAATACATGACCCTCCCCCACACTCCCGCAGCACACCTGCAGACCATTCTTGGTACACCAATGTGCTATGACACAGCGGCTAAAAATAGCTGCACTCATGGCAGGAGGTGTAGACTGATGGTTGAGCTGCTGGTACTGCCTGAAGCTAAGCAGGAGAATCTGTGGTCTTGTTTTGGATGGGAGACTGAACCACCAGGCTATGACAAGCTGCAGTACCCGTTGTGGCAGAACAGAGTCGCTATGGAGCTGATTAGCCAGGAATGTGGTGATATAGCCGGCCGGCAAAAGAATGGAGTATGACCCTGAGGACTTGTCCAGACAGGACTTATGATCACCTCCTGAAACTTGCTGTCACATGGTCAGAGGAGAGAACCACACTGTGAAGGCTACATCTGGGACTGAGAATTCGGAGAATCGCAAGAATACTGTATATTTGTAAAAAAAAAAAAATGAAAAATGGTAGTTTAGACTAGGCTGCCCATGTAAGCTGCCTTGGGCGTTTGCTTTGGCATGGGAAAAGGCAGGGTATAAATTCTTCAAAATAAATAAAGAAATGTAATGGAGTTAGGCTATTTTACTATATTTTACTATATATTTACTATAACCAACCTGCTAACAATCAAATTTCCATTGAAATCAAGAGGTCTAATTTGGTATAGGTTCATGGGGGGGGGGGCATGTAGCCAGCTTTTTGCTAAGTGACCTGGCTGATTGAGCAGTGGCCCTTAAGTATAGACAGAGGCATATTTTGGGTGTTGCAAAGGGGCAGGTGTTTTGGGTGCCAGTTGCAGAAGGGTATGGCAGAGGAAAAAACCTAGGCACTTTCCCCCTGCGCTCGTATGGTTCTGAAATGGAGTGGGTGCAGGGAGCAGGGCAGTGGTACGGGGAGCACGGTGACACAGGGGGTGACGTCATGAAGTCATCTTGCCCCCAACACAATCAGAGAGTGCAATGCTATCCTATGCCAGCCTAGTGAGGCCGACATAGTAGGGCCATATCCCAAGGCTCCGTAGCAGACAGCAGCAGCAACATGCAGGACAAGGGGAGGATTTCCCCTTGCACCTGGATAAGCCCCAATCACCCCTATGGGCCTGCTCGGATCTGCACCAGCAAAATAGCTGGCTCAGAGGGACGTGGACAGGAGCAGCCCGAATTAGGGCCGCCCTGGCCGGGTCCGGGGTTTAGGATTTGTCACTATAGCCGTCCTGCGTCACAACTGCTGTCTCTGCCCACTGAGCCTCTCAGTTACACCCCCGGAACACCTCTGGAATACCCTCATGGGGGCCCGTTTGCAACAGAGTTTGGCCAGCGCGAGAGCGCAGCACCGGCTCAAGGGGGTATAGGATTGCACTGAGAGCCCGTTACAGCTCTGCGTATAGGCAACAAGTGGTTTCTCCCAAGACAATCTGCCCTGCTCAGAAGTCATTTTCATGTCGGAAGCAATCTAAACCTCCCATGTAGTCAGACATGTCATGTAGCGGGTACGCGGGGGTACGTGAGTACCCATTCCTAGGATTAGGGCTGGCCCTGCCCATTCGCCTGCCCACTCGTCGACTCTGTCGGTGCTCCACTCCGCCCCCTGCAACATTTGAATTGCCTGCACGTTTGAGTTGCCTGCACGTTCTCAGAGCCAGGCAGGCAGGCAGGCAGGCAGGCAGGCAGCGGAGCGAGGGAGACCAACGGCAGCAGCAGCATGAGCAGGTAGGCTGCCTGGGGCTCCCTCCCTAGGAGGCGCAGCGGTTCCTGGGGTGGTTCCTGGGTTCTGGCTATGACCTCACTTCTGGTGGGCGGGCCCCGACACAAGTGCCAATCAAAAGTGAGTATCTGTTGCTAAATCATTTAGATGCCATTACTGCATGTAGTTCATCGCAATCCACCCCATGAATACCAAATGAAAGACATGTGTGTATTCATGACATGTGACAAGCTTTACACCAGACTCATGCAACTTCCCTGTAGGACAGAACCCTGATAATTATTACTATCTAAAATTGTAGAAAAGCATAAAGCATTAGCATTTGGTGCGCCTTGCTTTTGTTTGCCTTATGCGCTCTTTTGCAGCAGATGTATCCAATCTGACCTGGAATCTGATCTTTTGAACAGATGAAAGCCATCAGCATCAGCAAAATGGTGAATTGGCAATTAAACTCACTGGGAAGGTCTTAGCCTATTAGGACTCTCTGGGACCAGCTCTGGGGTATGTGAAAGTACACTTTGTTCTTTGCTCCTGCTAGGGCCTGTCAATTAAAGATGAAGGAAACAGACGGCTCTTCAATCTGGCCTCATCTTGCATGTCTCACCTGCGCAGGTGTCCCTGCATAAAAGCTGACTGGCATAAAAAGCAGGCGAGAACATTTCTGCAAGTTGAACATTAATATTTACGCTGAGAATTGGGATTGTACGGAGGTTGCAAGATGGATCCAGAGGTCCACCTTGTTGCTTTGTGAGTCATTTTCCATGCCCGCAAAGCAGAAGTCTACTCCAGGAGAAGAGGAAACACGGTAATTACACGCTGTGCTAACTTGGGGCTGCTGACTCAACAATCCTGCATTATCTGTACCTTCTGCTGTGGTGGGAATATGAGAGAGAGAGAGAGAGAGAGAGAGAGAGAGAGAGAGAGAGAGAGAGATCAAATATCAGGATATTGGAACAAGATGCAAATTAGATCCTATATTTCAAAATATGGAGATTTCACAGAGGGGGGAAGGCAGATAACTATGGTTGCCATCATGACTTCAATAGCTTATGCTTCACACAAATCATCCGCTTTAATTAGGGCTCAACTTGCACTGCCAATGCCTGGCTTTGGTAAGCTGCTGATCACCTGATTCTACTCGACACGGCAATGCTGTGAAAATCGAGCACTTGAAACTTTTCTTGCACTGCTCCGAGCAACCAAGTATGAGTCATGTGGCTCGGATGACTTTCCTTCCACTCTGCCCAGGATCAACCTTTCTCCCTGGGGCAGGAGGAGACAGAGATCGGCTGTAACCGGGTCCTGTTTGATCCAAGTTCAAGTCACTTACAGGACTAGTTTGCACTGTGCTCCAGGGTAGACCCAGCAGGCAGTGGCATAGCTAAGGTGGGGCTGGACATTACATTTATGGGCCCTGGGTGCTGGGTGCCCTAGCTATGCCACTGTCAGCAGGGTATGGGTGCAAAACCTTGCCTTCCCCTTCACCCAAAGCAAGGCTCCCACACACATGCATTTTAAAGCTCTGTAAACTAAGCTCTCAGTAGAGAAAGAGACGACATCTAAATCCAAGGAATACAATGTAGAACAACATTCTGGGAAGGCTCATCCACACCTGTTCATGTGGAGGGAAGACGGTCCTGGGTGAATCATGATACCTGGAGCATCTCCAGGGTGTGCAGCCAGCAATTTTGGGGGCTAGATTGAGGTGTGTCCTTCCTGGAGGGCACAAAGGCATGGTTGCATCCATATTGGAAAGGCTCCAACAACTCCAGAGGTCAATACAGAGGTCCAACCTCTGTATCCATGGGGAATGAGGAGGTAATTCCAAAATGGGGAGCCTGAATTTGTCAAACCTTGGAGGAAGATGACACACATATACCTCACATTGCTACAGCAATGCTACATTGCTGTTCAATGGCCATTAAATGCCATGGGATGGGCTTCTGAGGGGACAAGCGTAGGATTGCACTGGAAGTCTCCATGTTGGCTAAACAGATGGTGCCTGAGGATTTGTCCGCATGTCAAGAGCCATTATTGGAAGCTAGTCTAATGAGACTTCCATGTTATTCACATACCATTGCACAGGGCCAGTCTTAACAGGGCCTATGTCATCAAATTAGGCCCTGTGCGGGGGGGGAGGGTGGCATTCTGTTGTGGTGAGCAGATCAGTTGCTGATCCCTGTGGGATCTCTGTGGGATCTCTGTGGGATCTAAGCCATTGGGGTGAGTGGAGAGGCTGCTCATTAGACCATCCCACCTGGTCCTGCCTCCAAAGGGCCTGAAATGGGCCTCCCAAAAGCAGTTGAGAGCAGCGGCATCATGCAGCCGGAACGCTGGGCGGGAGGAATGGGTGAGTGGCAGCCCGCCCATTGTGTACCACTCCGTTTTGCCATCTTCCCCGCCCCCGCAAAACGGAGCGGTACGCAACGGGCGGGCTGCCGCTCACCCATTCCTCCCGCCCAGCATTCCGGCTGCATGATGCTGCTGGTTGAGAGTTACATCAGTATGAATGCCTCACTTCCTGTGCAGCACCGCAAATGCCCTTCTTACCATGTTCTGTGGTGCATGGGGGGGGGGTCCGGTGGGGAGGGTGGGGGCCCATGGTAATGCCCCACATGGGGCTCTGCCATTCTCAGGCAGAGGTGTCATGCCCAAAAGGGTAGCGGTTGCCATGGATACCAGCGAGGGAGCTGGGCACGTCAGGGAAGAAAGCATTGCAGAGCCGGGCCCTTCTGACCGTTCCTGCTACTGTGATGCTTCGAGAGTGATTCTGGAAGCAAGGGGCCTGGCGAGGCTGCTCAGAGGGTGCTGCGATGTCTTTCTACACCACCCACCCCAGGTGCGATCAGAGCCTGCTCTGGCTCTGCCCCTGGGCCCAGCCCTACCACTCTGTACAGATGTTTCACGGAGAGCGCAGCCCTATACTGTGCTGGATTAGCGAGGTGGGTGGGCCTGCGCCAAATCCAGCAGTGTCTGGGAGGCTGGAGCCACCCCGCGGCAAGGTGTTGTGATTAGAACACAAGGGCATGTCCGTGCCCTTACCATAGGGGAGGCTCCAGCCTCCCCTTTGCGCCACTCCGATCTGTGCCTGTTGAACAGCAGGCACCGATCCGAGGAGACCGCGTGCCCAAATCAGGGCCACGTGGCCTCCTGATGGGGCTTAGGTTTTGGTCTTATGGCCAAATCCCAAGCCCACCCACTGGGCCGGCATGCCTGCCAGCATGCCCACCACCCACCCACAGCCCGCCCAGAACTCCCTCCCCGTCCTCCCCCACCCACTCCCTCCCCGTCTCAACATGGCGCCTCCCTTGCGCCAGCTGGCTTTGGCCGGCGCAAGGGAGGCACTGAGAGGGTGCAATAGGGACTGTTGTCTTAGTTCCGATGTGGGGGTGCCACGCAGTGAGTCAGAGTGCTGTGAGTCAGAGTGGGACCTGCAGTTAGCTTGGTGGCTGTTTCTTACAAAGGTGGTGGCACCTCCTTACAAAGGTGGTGGGCTACTGGTACTGGGTGCAAGCAGTGGCGTTTCTACAGGGAGGGCAAAGCTCTAAGTCTTGCAAGAAGCCTCACCTTGCAGTGGACATCACTCCTCTCCTGCACCGTTTTAGCCAATCCTCGCAGGGAACAGCAACATCTTGGCGTTGCTTACTGGCTACAGCAGCAAGGGAGAGGAGGGATTTACATGGCAGGGTAAGGCTTCTTGCAAAGCTTTGCCCTCCCTGTAGAAACGCCTCTGGGTGCAAGGGAGTGGCAACAGGATGCAAGCATCTTGTTGTCTCATGCCTCCCTGGGGCACCTGGTGGGCTGCTGTGAGATACAGGAAGCTGGACTAGATGGGCCTTTGGCCTGATCCAGCAGGGCTCTTCTTATGTTCTTATGTTTAATGGATATCACAATTTTCCATTTGTCTTCCAGGCAATGTACCACTAGGAAAGCTAACCAAAGCACTTAGTCTCTCCCTCCCTACTTCCCTTCCCTTCCATCTCTTGAGAGAATCTGTCAATTAGATAAGCAAACTAATATTTTGACCCCTATAAAAAACTGTATGGGAAGATATAGTACTATCAAAACTGAAAATACACAACATTTAAGATTGGTTTGTGTCACCAGAACAGTGTATCACAAAAGGAGCTCATCTTTAGCAGGATGAGGAAAGTGCTGAAGTTGGAATTCACAAAATATTATGGGCACGAGAGCAGCCAAAGATAAATGAGAGCTCATTACTAATAAAAACGAAATGTGGCAACATTTAGGATAATGCATTTGTGATTATTTAAAATTCCTTTTATGAGACTTTAACTGTACCCATTGGGATTTTAGCTGCAGCTAGCTGGAAAAATAAAAGAATTCATAAAAAGACAAATGGAAAAAAAATCTCGGGGGGGGGGGGGGCAAACGTGACCCAGGAGAACTTTTCAAGTGTGGTAATGTGCCAAATAGAGCCGTGGTTTCCAGTCTTTTTCGCACTGGGACCCACTTTAGGTATGACAACTTATCAGGACCCCCCAAGACCGGAACTGATACCATTAAGCAGGATGGGGCATCACTGGGTCCATAAAAAAAATGCGTCTAACCTACTGTAGGTTACCAAATGCAACAGGTGTATGTAACAGGTATGTTTTCAGGTATATGGAAACACCCGGAGATTTTTTTCAAAACCATGTTTCTCTGTTGGGAGGTTCCCTAAAAATGTTGTAAAAACAAAACTTTTTGAAATGTTCTGTAAATAATAATAATAATAATAATAATAATAATAATAATAATAATAATAATA
>JAJKFI010000099.1:2994665-3011071 GCA_029204185.1 Lerista edwardsae | reverse complement strand
TAATAATAATAATAATAATAATAATAATAATAATAATAATAATAATACTTGGATTTATATACCACCTTTCTTAGGTCACCAGATTTCTCTGATGACTATAACTCAAGGCGGTTTACATGGGCAGACTTTATTCAGAAACCCAAAGGTTTTTACAATTTATACAGAAATGTTCTATCTTTCAAGAACTACACACATACAGATGGATCTTTCTGGATTTAGTCCTTCTTTCTGGCCACCCATTTGTCTTCTTGCTGGCTGATAAGCGGCTTCCCTGCTCCCACCAGAGAAGCGCCTGAACTTCGGCACAACTCCCCCTCACACAAGGCAGCCGAAGCTCAGCTGTTAATCAGCCGCAATTAACGAGGTCTGCCGCTCACAGAGACTTCCGGCTGTCCCGAACTGGCGACCTTCAGATCTTCAGCTCTTATCTTGAGGCAAATGGAGCCATTAACCCTCTCGACTAAATCTTCTGCCCTATATTAGTAAATGAGTTCTTTTCGACCCCCTGAAAATCAGCTCGCAACCCTCCAGGGGATCACAACCCCAAGATTGGGAACCACGGCTGGAGAGTGAACCACGGAAAGTGTAATAAGCATCCTACAAGAAGCACCGCTAACAGCCAGTGCAAGGCCTAGCAACCTGGACAATGGTCCACCTTGTCTGCCAGCCATCTTCAGGGTGTCTCCCAGTTCATAGGGAACTGTCTGCTGTTCCCAGGAGCTGTTCCCATGGGCAAGAAGCAAGAAAAGATGGACTCAGACCAATGACCTCATCAGCTGCACCTGCTCGATGTTATGAGAAAGGGTGGGGAAATCTGGATGGCAGCCAATCTGAAACAGTGCTGAAACAACTGGCCTGCTCCGTATCCAGCACAGGTTTGGGTTTGGCCACAGCACAACCCAGAGTAAGGGGAATTACTTCCCCTTGCCTGTGTTGTGCCACAGTCACCCCAATAGGGCTACACGGATCTGTGCCAGTGAAATTGCGGAGGCAAATCCCTTTGTGAGGATTTGTCCCTGACACATCTGGGGATGGGGGATGGATCTGGCCTAGGTCACCTTGGCAGGTCCCATCCCCTTCTTGGGCCCAGTCCTCCTATGGGCCTGCCCTCTCACTGCCTTCCCCCACCCTGACCTGCTTTCATTTCACCCTTCCCCACCTTCCCCAACCCTTCTGCATTGATTCTGGATTTCGGCTGGTGAGTTCACCCCAGCCAAGGGCGGCCAGTGCAGAGGGTTGGCACATGTCTTTGCGCCAGGCTTCCGAACTCAGAAGGAGGCAGAAACATGCCTCACAGTGCATTTGCTACACTCCCTGGCTGGTGCAAGGGTTTTGTGCTGGCCAAAACCCAGGCAGGGGTTGCGCTCTGAGGCCCCAATCCTAACCATTTTCCAGCACTGACATGGCCATGCCAATGGGACATATGCTGCATGCTGCAGTGGAGTAGTAATCGTGGAGGCCCAGTGACATAACTACCTATGGGGCGGAGGTACAGTGCCCCAGGTGCCATCCTCAGGGGGGTGTTACCACTGAACCCCAAATTTTGAAAATCGCAAGTTTATGGAATATTACCATCATGCTGTATACCGTTGGATGTGGAATTTCACTTGGAATTCAATGGAAAAAACGGAGTGTAATATCTCTATTCTAACTAACATTATGGCCAACAAACTAAAAACCAAAAATAAAACTTCTTTTGTAAAAATTACGGTTATTAAAATTACGGTTTTAAGGACTAATAGCATCATGCTGTCAACCATTGGATGCAGAATTTCATCTGGAATTCAATGGAAAACCTCCAGAGTGTACTATCTTTCTTTTAGCAAACATTATGGCAAAAAAAATAATTACAAGTGTCTTATGCAGGGGTGTCAAACGTACAGTCTGCGGGTCTGCATGATGAATCTACAAATTTTGTTGGGGTGTGTGTCAAAAATGTATGGGCCTTGAGTGCAAAATGACCTAGCTACGCCACTGCAGAAGTCTCCTCAAAGTAAGGGAATGTGTGTTCTCTTACCTTGCATTACCTTGTCCCATCTAATCCAGAAATACACCAAAAAGGCAAGACTTAAACTATACATAGCCTTTCTGGATCTAAAAGGGGCCTTTGACTCTGTCGACAGGGAACTACGCTGGAGCAAACTAGACCAGCTACATGTCAACAAGAGATTGCTATTTCTTCTAAAGAGACTACAGCAGAATACCACCTGCCATGAAAAAAATGATCCTCTGTGGGGAATTCAACAAAGAAAATTGTCACTAATAAGGGAGTCAAACAGGGTTGCTTACTAGCCCCAACTCTATTTACCCTATTCATCAATGACCGGGCCCCCTTTTTGGCGGATGTGGATGGGCACTGCCCCAGACTGGGAGCTGTTTGGCTCCCAGTCCTCCTGTATGCAGATGACGCTGCGATACTATCTCGCACGCGTATGGGTCTAAAACATCTTCTGAAAAATGCACCGAGTTCCCGACAGCAAATAGACCACAGCTTAATTTTGATAAATCTAAAATACTTGTGTTCTCTTGAACATGGAAGCCACTTACTTGGCAACTAAATGGCCACCAACTAGACCAAGTCAAACAGTTTAAATTCCTTAGTCTAAACCTATGTTACAACTCCTCCTGGGCTGCCCACTGGAAAATGGCAATCAACTCAGCTAACATAACTGCCCAATCCATAGTGCGTTTTTTCTTTGCGTGGGGAAATCGTTACGTACCTGCAGCCTTGAAGACCTTTAGTGCCATGGTAATCCCTCAGTTACTCTGTGGTTGCCCTCTCTGGATTGGGGCTTCAAATAACGCTCTGGAGTGCATTCAGGGTAAATTTTTACAGAAAGTCTTAGGCCTACCTAACTGTGCAACTTATGCGGCCCTGTGCCTTGAAACGGGTCAGTCTTTGCTGAAAACAAGGGCCTGGCTGATGGCTTTTAAATATTGGATTTAACTATATTGGATTTAACTATATTAACTAATATTGGATGTAACCAGTGGTGTTATTCAAATGATTTAGGAACAGGAACTCACTTATGATTGGCACTTGTCAGGAACCCGGAACCAGCCACGGAGCCCGTTAGGATCTGGAACGCCTGTTCTGGTCCGCTCCCCCTGAATGACATCACTGGATGTAACTATATTACAACTATGATCCATGTAGCTAACTCTACCAGATGCTTCTCGAACTTAATCAGTTATCTCCAGTGGTGCAATTCAAATGAATTAACAACCGGTTCTATGACATCACAGCCGGAGCCAAAAAAAAACCCAAAGCCAGCCGAGGTAAGTGAGTGGGCGGGGCCCGGCCATTTAACAACCGGTTCTATAGAACCTGGGCGAACCCCCTGAATTTCACTACTGGTCATCTCCTATAGATGTGACAGGTATCTTGGACAAGAAAATCAAATCCCTTTGGCTCTCTCTGGAGACACTAGGTGTACTCCCTTACCAAGAAGCATTTCAATGTGTTAAATGCAGACTCTTAGACATTGAAAGGCAAGATCTTTTTAGTGCAGTGAACAGAGCCTGCTCTCTTCTAAGCTTGAAGATCCCAGTAGTCTACAGACAAGTCGCTCCATATTTTTACTCGCTGCACTGCCTTCAGAAACGGAGAGCTTTTTTTCTAGCCAGATTTGATGCCCTGCCATCTGCTGTCTTTTATGGGAAATTCCATAAGATTCCCCATGCAGATAGATGCTGCCCTTGTGGACAGGGGCATATCGAGACAATTGCCCATTCTCTTCTCTACTGCCCTTTCTATGTTGAGATCTGCCAAAGTTTCCTGGTCCCCATTCAGAGAACAAGGCAGGGGCTTTCTGATGTGGCTAAATTATGCTATCTCTTATCGGACCATTTGGTTGAAATAACTGAAAGGGTGGCAACCTTCCTGCGTAAGTAACCTGATTTGCACATTTGAAAAGCTGAATTATGCCCTGGATGATTTAATGTATGTGTTTGCTTTTGTTCTTTTTGTTCTATGTTATGCCTGTCTTATGCCAATAAAGGATCTATACTACTTCCATACCTTGGAGCTGCATTGCTCTTATACTGGTGCTGCAAAGTTGCTTAGGATTGCACCCTGAGTTATCTATTTTGCTTTGTGAAGCACTAGTGTAAAGCAGGCTGGTGCTTCTAAGGGGAAAGAAAGGATATTTAAACCTGAGTCTCATCACTTTGAAAAATGCTGCTTTTTTTCCTTTATCAGGTTAAATACTGTGGCAAGTGCTTAAGAGGTGGCTTAATTGATGTCTTTGTATCCACCCACTCACAGTTTTGCTGAAGCAAAGAAATTTTTCACACTGTTTATTGTTTTGCTGTTCTTGTTCCTCTTTTATCTATTTCCACATAATTGTTTCCCTTTAATCACTCCTCTGACAACCCGTATCTTTGCACTTCCATGCCTATGTCTCACGCCTCTTGTTGCTTAAGGAAAAGAGCTTTGGGGTGAACTACTTACTGATGGGTAATCAATGGGGTTTGGGGTAGAAATAAAATCAATAGGATTACCAAGGAGTAAGAAGCCTGAGGATCTGAGTTGTGTTTTATGGTAAATTCTGGAGCAATGTGATTTTCTTTCCCTTTTTCTTTTTGCTAGCAAACTGTCAAGTATAAAATTCTTGTCTGTTGTCTGCTAAATAGCCAGGTCAAATCTGGTCTCTGTAGTGTGTCTGTCTATAATATTATCTCAGGCTGTCAAGGTATAATCCTTTTGGCACTCTAGAAGATCTAACTGATTGGACGTCAAAGAAGGAATCTACAACAGTGGTTCCCAAACTGTGGGTCGGGACCCACCAGTGAGTCATGAGCCAATTTCAGGTGGGTTGCGCTACACTTAGAGTAGTCATGTTGAAAATATGGGAAGAAGGGATACTGAAAAGGGGGGGCTGCCAACTCATCTGGGGTCTTTCTTTTTCTTGCTTTTCATTGCCACCCTTACCATGTGACCACACATGGTCACATGTGTGACCATCCTCCAATGACAAAATGAGAAGTAAATTCCATCTCCAAGACCCTCACTGGCAAGCACTGTTAGTGAGACATGCACACTTTAGACCAGTGGTTCTTAACCTTGTTGGCGGTACTGAACCCTGCAAGTTTCATACGTGCATTCATCGAACCCTTCATAATTGGAAAAATAAAATGTATTTTTTTTTCAAATTCAAAACATAGATATATATATTTTATTAGTGCACAAAATGAACCACAAAGTGCACAAAGAGGAATTTGGGACAACTTATTTTCAGCAGCTTTTCCCAGCATGATATTCGCCATCTTCAACGCAGCTGGTTTTACGAGTATTTCACCAATGGTCAGACACACTTTGCGATCAGGTACACAACTTTGTATGATGCTATTAAGATTGGTTTGTCGATGGGTACAAAGCTGAGAACAGGCAGAGTGGCCTTTTCATCGAATCTGGCTCTCTTCACTTTGAATTCTGCAAGCATTGTTCTTGTATTTCCCATCTCCATGCAGCTTTAGGAAGTGTTCCCTTAGTTTTGCCGGTGCTAGACTAGAATTGCTCAACTTGGCATTGCAAATCATGCATTGAGGACGCTGACTTCCATCACATTCCGTTATACACGTGAATCCATATTGTACATATTCGTCGGACCACTTTCTTATTTTGCTTGACGTAGTACGAAGGGATTGGAATATTAAAAAGGAAATCACAAATGACATACAATCACGACAGTCACAAGTCGACTACTGAGCGCACCAAGTTCCCTGCAGCACAGGTATCAAGGCCAAGCGAGCAGCCAATGATGGCCATGCTGAGCATGACGTCACGAATCATACGAGTGGGGTGAACGGCTCTGCGAACCGGGGAGGCACAAGGCTTCTCCTGGCTGCCGCTTGGGCACTTTAACCCGAGCATCGGCCAGGAGAGGAGACGCCGCGCGCCTGCCGGTTCAGTTTAGCCTTCAGAATAGCCTTCAGTTTCTTATGGTGAAACATTGAAAACGCCATAAAAGTACTGTGTGAATGCCAAAAGTATATTAATGCACCTGGCAACCCTGGCGAATGGAATGGACACACCCCTCCGCCCAGTGATGTCATCTAATGGGTGAACAACCAGAACGCTCTGTGGGCAGCCCCGCCCACCTGTCACCATTCGCCGCCGCTCCGTGATGGACGCGGCGCTGCGAGGCGCTCCTGGCCTCGGAGGGGGCGACTGCTCGCCAGCAGGGATGGGTGGGGGGCGCGTGAGCAGGCACCCCCTCTGAGGCTGGGAGCGCCTTGCAGCACCTCGTCCATCATGGAGCGGCGGCAAATGGCGACGGGTGGGCGGGGCTGCCCACGGGGCGTTCCGGTTGTTCACCCGTTAAATGACATCACTGCCTCCGCCGAACCCCTGAGAATGACTCACCAAACCCCTGGGGTTCGATGGAACTCAGGTTAAGAACCACTGCTTTAGACGATAACAGATTTATGAGTCCTGACAATCTAATTTGCAGCTAGGCTGCTTACATATTCAATCTCTGGTCTGTGTCTATCAGGAGCTTGTATTAATTATCACATGAAATAAAGTCACAGTTTTCTAACTCAGTCTACAGCATGTAGAAAAACAGTGAAGAAAAACACACACACACACACACACACACACACACACACACACACAGAGAGAGAGAGAGAGAGAGAGAGAGAGAGAGAGAGAGAGAGAGAGATTTGTTAGTTTTCACACATGGATGTTCAGAAACGATGGCTGGGAAAATGTGATAATATGTTCTCGCTTGGGCCTGATGAAGCTAGGTGCAGCCTTGTTTCTGCAGACAACAATCTAGTGCACGATCCGGTTGAAACAAGGCACTTGATTGATTTCCATTTGAGAGTTAAAAATATATGCTTCACTGTGAAATCCTATGAATGTCTACTCAGAAGTAAGTTCCCAGTGTTCACTGGGAATTACTTTCCAATAAGCGTGTATTGGATTGAAGCCCAAGGAAAAAATGAAAATACAACTGTCATGTCAAAATAGCAGTTTGTTAAAAATCGCGGTTTTTAGAAATAATGCTGCCATGTTTTATATGTCATTCATGCAGAATGCAATGAAATAAACGGAGGGCAATATCTTCATTCTATCAAAAGTTATGGCCAAAACACCCTAGAAAATGAAAATGCAACAATGACATCACTTCCTGCTGTGACATCACTTCTGGGACATCATTTTGCCCTCTGCAATGGGCCACACTTTCATTAGCTATGCCAGTCTCTGTTGTAGTAATAACAGTCTCTGTTGCAGAAGCCTAGGAGCACTATCCTAACCAACTTTCTAGCTTCGGGGTAAGGGCAATGCAGCTCTGAGGTATGGGAACAAACATTCCCTTACCTTGAGGAAGCCTCTGTGACTGTCCCCCAACTGTGGAATGCAGCACATTTCCAGAGCTATGTCAGTGCTGCAAGGTTGACTAGGATTGTGCCCTAAATCTCTTCCAGTGAAATTAATGGGAGTTTAGGAACTACTGACTTCGGCTGTATAATTCTTTAGACATTTAAGTGAAAAAAGTAATCACATAAGCATCTTGTGTGATTATTTTGCTCTCTGAGTCCCAGGATAGCAAGAAGCTTAGGGGCAGAACTACAGGGTCAAGCTTCTTTTCAAATGAGTGATCATTAGAGACATGTTGCATTTTGTAATACTCCATATTGAGTACTCCAAATCCACAATTCCAAAATATGGACTATTCCGGCATACGGAACTTTTTTGCATGCCACCATGTCTTTTTCTTTTACCTTTTTCCTAAATAAATAAGATCGCAAACAGTGTTTCATGCACAAACTCATATACAATACTGTATAAAATTATCTCCAGGCAGGGTGACCAGATGCCATAACCACAGGGAAGGACATAGCAACCCAAAAAGTAGGACATGTAAGAAACAATGTAGGACTTTACAAAAAAAAAGTTAACTGCACTCATATATATATTGATTTTGGAGTCTCTTGTCCTCCTTTATGGTTACCTAAGCAACCTACATACTCTGCCCCTATACATGCAAGCAAGTGATGTGGGCAGCCCCCCCTTGATGCTGGCATCCTGTATCCAGCTGTGTTATGCTGCCGGAATGCTGGGCGGGACATCCGGGTGATCGACAGCCCGCCCGTCACATTCTGCAGCGTTACGCTGTTTGCGTAACGTACGCAAGCGGTGTAATTGGTTACGCAAAGGCGTAACACTTCGGAACGCGACAGGCGGGCTGTCGATCACCCGGATGTCCCACCCAGCGTTCCGGCAGCATAACACCGCTGCCTGTATCTGTCTTGAAAGGTAGGATATTTTGAAATTTACTTAAGGCAGAAGGTTGAAATGTAGGACTTTTCCTGGAATTGGAGAACAGCAGGTCACATTGCCTTCAGGCAATGTATATGAGGGATATATGAAGGATAAATGAATTGTCTGTTTAGACTTGGGCCCCAGGATATCTCATTATATGCAAATATTTCAAAATTTGGGAAAAAAAAAGCCATAACAATTCCAACCTGGAGTTAGGCCGGCAGTTAGGCCAGCAAAGTTTGGCTGGCGCAAGGGACACCATAAAGTGTCACTGATAAGCTATCCTGATACTTGATCTCTCTCTCTCTCTCTCTCTCTCACACACACACACACACACACACACACACACACACAGAGAGAGAGAGAGAGAGAGAGAGAGAGAGAGAGAGAGAGAGAAAGAGAAAGAGAGAGAGAGAGAGAGAGCGCAAGGAGGTGTGTCCTGGCTAGGTAGTAACTGCCAATTGTAATGGGCCATCAGAGAACCATATTCTAGACATCATTACTGCCCACCAAAGAAATATCTTTCTGCCAAACCTAAGTCTTGAGCAAAGGTCATTTGACACCACACATCATTCTCATTGCAATATTTGAAATCAGCCTGGTCGAAATCCAAAGCTCTATTTCTTCAACTGTCCGTTACAATAGCCAGAAAAGGACTGATGGCACCTGAGTTGGAATTTACCTTTTATTCGTTTTATTTTGTGAGAACCAAACGATGAGATGATAGATATGACAAACGGGCCTGTGTCAGCGAATGCGATTCCAACTGACTGGTGTATGTACAGTGATTGCCATCAGCTGTTCATTGCAGACTGTCCAATCTAAATACTCCAACTGATCGTGTTAGACAATGCCATTTGTCATTCCGGCACTGACACTCAATTGCTGTGCAGTGATTTTATTTCAATGGATGTGAGGTTTCCTTGCTATCAAGCATGGATAAATGGAAGGTTTTTATGGGCACAATCCTAACCTGGAGTTAGGCAGGCACAGTTAGGCCAGCAAAGTTTGCCAGAACAAGGGACACCATAAAATATGTCTGGACCACCACCATACCACCACCAGACATGCACCATACTCCCTGAGTCGGAGAGTGGTCCAAAAGTGCTTTACGGCGGCCTTTGTGCTGCCCAAACTTTGCTGCCCAAACTTTGCTGGCCTAACTTCAGGTTAGGATTGTGCCCTATAATCCCGCACAATTGTTTGTCACAAAAAGGGTGCTGGTGGTCCTTGCTATCCATGGGGTTCCAGTCCAGGAACCGATGCAGATACCAAAATCCGTGGGTATTCAAACCTGCAGATTTGAGCCACCTTCACCCTCCAAGGCTGACCGGAGCTAAGCTCTGGCCAGGTACTGAGGTTTTTCTGAGGCCAACAGAGGCCACCCATGACTCCACCTGGCAGCCTGTATAGGCCTCAGAATGTTCATTTTGAGCACGCGTGCACACACACACACACACACACACACACACACACACACACACACACAGGAACGTACCCTGCACCCCCAGAAATAACCGCGCAAGACCAGGGCTTGGACCAGCGGCGGCATTCAGCCGGTACGCTGGGCGGGAGGAACGGGTGAGCGGCAGCTCGCCTGTAGCTTTCCGCTCCGTTTCGCCGTCTTCCCCGCCCCCGCGTTCGCTCCTGCTGCCACTCACCCGTTCTTCCCGCCCAGCATACCGGCTGAATGCCGCCGCTGGCTTGGACTAACAGGGCCACTTTATTAAGTATTTACAACATTTAAGAAAAAAAAGAACTTGCAGCTGAATAACCCCAAGCGTGTGGGACTATGGGGAAACGGCTCTAGCCGTCTACCTCCCCAGGTGATCTGGATGATCAACGGGCGTGACACCATCTGACTCCAGCTCGTTGCTTCAAGCTGAAGTCCATGCTCGCCGACCCGAAGGTCGAGGCAACGTGCCCACGCAGGCTCACCCTGACCCACGGCCATAGGGTAGCCATTGTGAATCCGATCAGGGTACATACGACCCACCACTCAACGAGCTGGAAGAGCAACTTATGAGTGGCCCGGCTGATCCCCAACCAGGTTGCCTCAGAATGGATGCCGATGCAGAGCCTACCTGCCTACCCCCAGCACGCTACCTGCCTCACAAAGTGACCGTAACTACCAACACCCTGAATCCCGCCTCAGACTGGGGTAGGCAAAAAAAAACAGCAGCTAAAAGCCAATCAAGCTGAAGGCAAAAAATTCTTACCTGGCCCTGAAGCGACCAGCTATCTCAGCCTGATGATGGGAGCCTGATGACTGATCGAAGCCCGAATGAGGCGGGCGGGGAGACCACGCGTACCAAAGCTCCCCCGCCCCCTGATTGGCTACCCATTGGCCCATTCAAGCCCTGCTTGTGCCTGTCCGAGGGGGCAGGGCAAATTAGGCTGTGTGCCTGGAGCGCAACCACTATTCTGGAAGTGAAGTTTTTTATGCCCTTATAAGTAGGGGTGTGCTTTTTTGGTGAAATTTCTTGATTAAAATAGCAAATTGTGGTGTTATGTGTTTTTATTCTACATTCTGAATCCAAGATCTCATTTTTATTAATTTTAAATACTTTAAATAATTTTAAAATTTTATTACTTTTAAATAAATAAAAATGTACTAGGTAGATCGGTGGGATTCAAAGTGGTGGGTCACAACCAGACATGTCATGTAGCGGGTACGTGGGGGTATGCGAGTACCCGTTCCTAGGATTTGGGCTGGCCCCGCCCATTCATCCGCCCACTCGTTGGCTCCGTTGTTGCTCCAGTCCGCCCCTGCAACGTTTGAATTGCCTGCATGTTTAAGTTGCCTGCACGTTCTCAGAACCAGGCAGGCAGGCAGGCAATGGAGTGAGGGAGACCGATGGCAGCAGCAGCGTGAGCAGGTAGGCTGCCTGGGGCTCCCTCCGAGGAGGCACAGCGGTTCCTGGGGGTGGTTCCTGGGTTCTGGCTATGACCTCACTTCTGGTGGGCGGGCCCCGACACAAGTGCCAATGAAAAGTGAGTACCTGTTGCTAAATCATTTAGATGCCATTACTGGTCACAACCCACCATTGAAACCGAAAAAGGGCCATTTCCCCTTAAGGGGAGTGGCCCAGGAATAAGTGCCCCGATGGTGACATACCTGGAGGCTGTGTGAAACCTTCCGGAGGGCTCCTGGAGGCTCACAGTCCCCTGCGCGACCCTTCTTGTGCTGCTGTGAACTCCGTTTTTTTGTTGAACCTAACTTCCAGTTTGTGATCAATTATATTTTGTGGAGCCCATCAGACAAAGGAAGGAGTGGAATTTTCCATTTGTGGTGTCATGTCACCGCTCAAATACCTATCTATTTTGGAATACTTTGGATTTTAGAATTCCAGATAAGGGGTGCCCAACCCTGATGGAACATAGTCCAACCTCTCTAAAAGTTAAAAAGGAAACTTCTGTTTGTTGGCAATTGTAGAATTTCCTTCTGATGTCAATCAGGTTATGAGAGCAATCCTAACCTGAAGTTATGCCGGCACAGTTAGGCCAGCAAAGTTTGGCCCGCACAAGGGACCCCGTAAAGCATGTTTGGATCACTCTTGGAATCAGAGGCCAGCACACAGACATGCACCATCCTCCCTGACTTCGAGAGTGATCCAAACATACTTTATGGTGTCCCTTGTGCACATAGATCTCCTCAATTTGGAAGCCAAAAATTAGCAAGCCTTTATTTAAGCCCCAAGTTCTTTTAAATGTACCCTAAGAGTAAGGTCTACAGTTTCCAGGATAGCTGCTCCCAGCTTTCCATGACCTATCTAACAGGTTGTGACCTACCAAGTCAGAAAGTCCCTGTCTTGTTCTCAGAATGGGGTCCAGATGTCTTTGATTGATCTCAGCACAAAAGGGGCAAGAGAGGAGAGAATGGGCAGTAGTCTCAATATGTCCTGCCTGCAAGAGCATTGTCTGCCAGTACAGTATGGGGTATCTTATAGAATTTCCCATATAGGACAGGACATTCATACTGAGCCTTACTGACCAGCTAATCTCGGACTGTACATACCCATCATGGCATGAAACCTGGGATGGAGTTTTCCTCCATACTACTGCTGCTGCTGCTACTGTTGTTACTATAACAATAATTACATATGCAACTTGCACTTCCCCCTTGGGTGACACCACCCTGACACCAACCTGAGATTGCCCCTTGCCACTCCCAGGTTTTCACCCAACCCTTGGAAGGGGAGTCAAGGCAGTGGGATTGCCCTCCCAAGCCTGGCTGTCTTTGAGATGAACTTTGCCACTCAAGTCTAAGGGGACACCAGCCAGCATTCCCAAGCTAGGCAGCCTCTTCTGGTTCCACTTCTAACTCTGGTTCCATGTCTAACTCTTGGTTACCTTAGGGTACCCAGAGTATCCTTGAATCCACTGGTTCCCAAACATTTTTGAGAAGTGTCTCCCTTGATTTACTGGGCCATTGGCCATGGCTCCATGGTTATTTTGGCAGAAGCAAAACAACCACACAGCCCTCCCCTTTTCCAGCATCCCATCTTCCCATATTTTCAATATGGTGCCCTGATGCTTCACGACCCACCTGAAATTGGCTCGCGACCCACTGGTGGGCCCCAACCCACAGTTTGGGAGCCACTGGTCTAAAATGTTGCCATGTTTGAAGCAAGCACGAAACACTTTCCTTTGTAAAAAAAAAAAAAAAAAAAGATCTATCCTCTCTTTATAAAATCAGGACCACTCAACTTTTCTTCAGCAGTAATTGTTTCTTGGGAAATTAACTGTTGTTTTTATCGCAGAAAGTGCTGCTTGGTTGAACACGGTGAATTGCAGTTCAGTTACACGATCCAGCTTATTAAAGATTAAAAGCGGAGGTGCTTTCTCTTCTCAAACCCACACTTTGGTGGCTACACTGGGCCAAAAAAAGAAGAAGGTTTCAACTCAAGGAAACATGCCAGTTTGCATCTCTTTCCGATTCTTGGCATGTTCCTGAACAAAGGTGGGCTTTAATTATTCATATGGCGGAAGCATGGGGTGACTTCGTTTCTCAGTCTCAGAAAGAAACTTGTTTCCTCCTTAGCCAAATTCTTTGAAAATGAGCATCCTTTGGTGCCATGGCTTTGATTTCCTCTGTCGTTTGCAAAAGTCATTTACAGCACTTGGGTACCGAAGCACTGACTTTGGTAGCTGAATGAGGGAAGCATATTTAGTATATTCCACTGTCTTCTTCAAAGCAGCTCTATGATGGGGACAAGCTGTGTTTGTCAAAGGTCTCCTTGCACAAATTATGCTGCCATTTCTTGGAATGCGTTTTCTGCACTAAGGCAAAAAACAAATATTCTACACAATGCTTTAAAAAAACACCGCTCATACACATTGAGTATCCCTTGTCTGGGCTGCTTGGGACGGGGAGATGTCTAGATTTCGGATTTGCCTGGATTTCAGAATAATTACATAAATATCATGGGAAATGTTTCCTCTTGCTCTTTTCACTGTTACTTATAAGCAGTGGTGGTATCTAAAGAGGGAGGAACCGGTACGCTGGGCGTACCCAGTTGGCGCGCCCCACCGCTGCTCGCCCAGGCACCCGGTGCGCCCCCCACCCATCCCCCCCCAGTGAGCAGGCGCCTCCTCTGAGGCCAGGGCAGCCCACGAGGCGGGCAGGCAGGCAGCGGAACCGAACAGATGGGCAGCCAATCACATGTAAGTCCCGCCCAGCGTACCGGTTCCTCCCTCTTTAGATACCACCACTGCTTATAAGTAACAGTGAAAAGAGCAAGAGGAAACATTTCCCATGATATTTATGCAATTATTCTGAAATCCAGGCAAATCCGAAATCTAGACATCTCCCCGTCCCAAGCAGCCCAGACAAGGGATACTCAACGTGTATGAGCAGTGTTTTTTTTAAGCATTGTGTAGAATTTTTGTTTTTTGCCTTAGTGCAGGGCCAGCTGTAATCCTAGAAACCGGTACTCGCGTACCCCCGCGTACCCCCTGCATGACATCACTGTGTATCATGGTTGTGCCATCCTTGCAGTCCAAGTTTGTATTCCAAGAGTGTCATTTGATGGTACTTCCTGCTTGATGATGTCACTTCCAGCTATTACAGCACTTCCAGGTTAATGACATCACTTCTGGTGGGTCCCGACACAAACGCCATTCTAAAAAGTGGGTCCCATTCTAAAAAGTTTGAGAACCACTGACATAGGGCATATACCAGCATTTCTCAATGTTTTTCCCCCGCAGAACCACTTCTCGTGGTCCACCTCTTGGAGTACTACCAAACATACCTGGTGACGTCAACGCTAGTAACGCCTGGATTGGAAGGCCAGACATGATGCAACCAGCATCGATAAGAGGCTCAGTGCTGACAGGAGGGCTTTTCTGAATGTGCAGAAGTGCATGCAGAAGCTCTGCCCACTGAACCATTGCTGCTTGTCATGTTGTATTGCTGGTCTCACTGCCCGGTGGAGGGGATCTGGGGGTCTCACAGGTACCACCTGTCACTATCTCAGCCACCACCAGCAGGGCTTCTGAAAGGAATTTCATCAGGGGGTACAAAGCTTCTTTTGGTCACTTTCCCAAAGGGGGAGGGGCAAAACAGAGTGGGGGAGGATGACAACAGGGGTGGGCAGGATGGGGGGCAAAACAGCAAGAGGTGATGGCCGCCAGAATTGTTTTAGGACCCCAGGTCTACCTGGCTTCCTGGAAAACACGTCTACCTGCCCATGTGCCAGGGCCGGCTCTAGCAGCGGCAGGGCCCAATGTGGGGCATTCCTGCGGGGCCCCCAACCCTCCCTGAGGGGCCTCCCACTCACCAAGAAGAGCACTGTTCGTGCCAAGCAGTGTCGGGGCCCAATGTGGGGCATTCCTGTGGGGCCCCCAACCCTCCCTGCGGGGCTCCCCACTCACCAAGAAGAGCGCTGTTCATGCCACGTGCAAAGCATGGCAGGTGGAAGTAGTTGGTGGTGATATCATAACATCACCGCCAACTGCTTCCAGGTGGCCCATTTGGGGATGTTCAGAGGCAGAGGCAGGTGGGAGAGACCAAGGCGAAGCTGCTCTGCTCGCCCCACTGACTTACAGCCCATAGAGATCCCAGCCGCAGCCACAGGCAAGATGCTCACCCTGCTAGTGCGGGGCCCAATGTGACGCCATTGGTCACATTGGCTTAAATCCGGCCCAGCCATGTGCTGTCAGCTGCTAGGTAACGGTGATACAGAAAACACACTCCTAAGTCTCTGTAAAATCTTTTACATACAGAAAAGCATTGCAGAAAATAAGTATTTAGGCTCACACTAGAATGGAAAGTGTACTGTGTGTACCAAAACTTCTGCCACAGCTTGGCCCAGTGCTTGTGGCAGTACTCCACAGTCCATGGTACTGCCCCCAGCATCTTATGAGGGCAGCGAGTCTGGGTGAGACTGGAAAATGTAGGATCCCAGGAAATCCCCTCTCTTTGACTCTGGGCCCAAGTACGAATTACCCCTTTACCCCCCGCTCTCATGTGCCCTGACCACTGGTGGTACGAGTACCACTGATTGAGAAATGCTACCATAGACAAGCGGCCAACCTACCACAAGGTAAGAATAATATCTTTAGTTATCTCCTGCAGACTGTACGATTGCCCCCACCACCATAGCAAGCAGCATGTGCTCCATTAGCCCTGCGGCGTGCTATAATGTGGTGAGGGATAGGATTGGGTTGCAAGTGAATAAAAGTGTGCATTGCAGTTGAATATAGCACACCCCAGTAGCCAAGCTAGTTTAATTCTCAGTTTAAACTCTGCTGGTTGGAAACTATTTCTACTAACGAGGTGTTTCATCTTCAATGATAATGCTCTACAATGGATGCTGGCACAAATTTAAACAGATCCTTCTACATGAATTTATAAGATGCGCTGTTGCTTCCTTTTGAATCGCCCCAGTTCTACCATTCTTTCAGGTGGATAATAGCAGTGTTTTTCTGTTACATGCAGTCCAGGGTTCTTTTTTTGAACACTGCGCACAGGTGTCTCAGGGATGCGTGCCAAGATTTTAAGTGCTTTTGAGTACGATTGCCTCTGAAGTATTATGCAAGTTCAATATTACCTTTATTTGTAACCAACACACACACACACATAAAGAGAGAGAGAGAGAGAGAGAGAGAGAGAGAGAGAGAGAGAGAGAGA
>JAJKFI010000099.1:2957156-2994655 GCA_029204185.1 Lerista edwardsae | reverse complement strand
AGAGAGAGAGAGAGAGAGAGAGAGAGAGAGAGAGAGAGAGAGAGAGAGAGAGAGAGAGGAGTCATGTGGAACTTGAATCCAAACCAAATCTGGATCAGGACGTTCCCCCCAGTGATGTCATGCAGGGGGTACGCGGGGGTACGCGAGTACCGGTTTCTAGGATTACAGCTGGCCCGGCCATTCGCCCGCCCACTCGTCGACTCCGCCCTCTGCAACATTTGAATTTCCTGCATGTTTGAGTTGCCTGCATGTTCTCAGAGCCAGGCAGGCAGGCAGGCAGCGAGCGGAGCCTTTCCTTTCCTTGCCACTGAAAAATGAGTTGCTCTGGGGTTTTAACATGATGCCAGGCCTCCTTCACATGTTCTGGGGGTGCTGTGGAATACTGTTGCAACTGTTGGGTCAGTTTAAAATCATCTGAGGCCTCAAAAAGGGCTTTTTTCATGTCCCTTCCTGCCACGACCTCACTTCCGGCTTATGACGTCACTTCCGGTGGGCGGGTCCCGACACGTGCCAATCAAAAGTGAGTACCTGTTCTTAAATCATTTAGATGACACCACTGGCGTTACCGTGTGTGGGATGGCCCAGTGAGGGGGTGGAGCTTGGAGGCAGCTGTTAGGCAGCATCCAAACTCTGTTCCCCATGTCACGTGACCCCGTTTCAGGCCCCTGTGGCCTGCTCAGATTTGCACCTGCTAAACAGCTGGGGCTTGCCCCTTGCCCTGCAGTGAGCTCCAAGGGCAGCAAACCTGTGTTGAATATACAGCACAGGCCGGCCAGCCTGCCTGTTCCAGCACAGGTTAGGATTGCGTTGCCAGCCTTATAACAGAAGACACAGAGAGGATCGTGCTGGAGAGACCTCCATAGACGTTGCATTTCCTGCTAGCTGCAGCAAAGCCGTACAAAATGTTCAGTGACAGATGCCTTCCCTAGTTATGCTTTATGACCATATACTGGCATTGTAACCCTGCTCAAGCATTTGTTTTATTAGGAGTCACCTAAAATGGGACGTGGCGGCGCAGCGGGTTAATCCGCTGCTGCTGGGCTTTCCGACTGGAAGGTTGGGAGTTCAAGACTGCGCGACGGAGTGAGCTCCCGTCACTTGTCCCAGCTCCTGCCAACCTAGCAGTTCGAAAGCACCTAAAAATGCAAGTAGATAAATAGGGACCACTTCGGTGGGAAGGTGACGGCGTTCCGTGCGCTACAGCGTAGAGTCATGCCGGCCACATGACCATGGAAGCTTGTCCTCGGACAAAACGCCGGCTCTACAGGCTTTGAAACTGAGATGAGCACCCCCCCCTACAGTCAGTCACGCCTAGACCATTCGGTCGTGGGGAAACCTTTACCTTACCTAGGAATAGTTCTTCTATAGACTAAGAATCTTGCTGCACAAATAAAAATAGAATTAATCATTAGTCAGGAATGTTCTACACACAGTGTTTCTGGACAGAGAAAGAAAACAAAAAAACCCCACGTAGATTGTCACATATAGCAATTGCCCAAGCATCACTGCTGATTGTGAAATTCCCAGAACCCCAGCAGATGCAGAGAACTGTGTTGAATAAAGGCAGTTAAATTATTTTTAAAATGTATTATTTTACAATCACTGTTTAAAAACAGCTTTCCTTACTGTTGTAGAGAGGGAGGGAGGGAGGCAGCCTTCCAATGATTAGAACAGCTATTTTTAAGTTGCTCGGAGGCAAATGACCCTCCCTTCACCCTGGCTCACCGAAGAATGGAATGCGAAGCTGCCTGCCTGCCTGCCTGCCTCTCTATACAGCTTCTCCATTGTTGCATGGGTACAGGTGCTACACCACATTCAGCCACTAGATGGAATGAATAATGGACTCTAATGGAATGTAGGAAGGTAGAAAATGGGATTTTGGCCCCTTTGGTAAGGCATTTAAGGATGCCCCCCAGAATCAGTGGTTAGTCAAATCACTAGATACCAAATCAGTGGATACCAGGATCTCACTCTACTTCTTAAAACTCTGGATCATTTCAGTTCTAGTTAATTAGTTTCAGGTTTGAATTAGTTTAGATGACATTTCAGGCAGAATAAAATTAAATTCTGGTGTTTTGCTAAGTAACCCTGTGAAACATGTCCAGTGATAAAAATAGCTGCATTGACTGGTCTGGTCTTGTGCTTTTCTGCACTGTTCCAACTTACATTAGTTCTGACTTCCAGACAAACATCCAGAACACAATCTGGATGTGATCAGGGGACTACCTGCATTTAACATCAGAAAAAATATTATTGCTTTTTTTTTCTTCATTTTTTGTTTTTTAAATAAACAAAATAAACAAAAAAAATCCATCTAGAAGAATTAAAAAGATAGGATAATAAAATACTATCAGAGAACTGAATTTTGATCGCCTGATAACAGAACCCTTTTTTTAAAGGAGTTATGCTTTTGTTATTATTAATTATTATAATAATAATTATTATTAGGGGCTTAGTGTTCATGGGGGGAACCAGTGGTATCATCTAAATGATTTAAGAACAGGTACTCACTTTTGATTGGCACATGTCGGGACCCGCCCACCATAAGTGATGTCATAAGCCGGAAGTGAGGTCGTGGCAGGAAGTGACATGAAAAAAGCCCTTTTTGAGGCCTCAGACAATTTTAAACTGACCCAACAGTTGCAACAGTATTCCACAGCACTCCCAGAACATGTTAAGGAGGCCTGGCATCATGTTAAAGTGACCCAACAGTTCCAAAACCCCAGAGCAGCTCATTTTTCAGTGGCAAGGCAAGGCTCCGCTCGCTGCCTGCCTGCCTGCCTGGCTCTGAGAATGTGCAGGCAACTCAAACGTGCAGGAAATTCAAACGTTGCAGGGGGCGGAGTCAACGAGTGGGCAGGTGAATGGGCAGGGCCAGCCATAATCCTAGAAACCGGTACTTGCGTACCCCCTGCATGACATCACTGCCTATAAGCAAATGAACTCGAAAATATTTGGGGAGGGCATGATGGATGATAGCTAATCCATTAGACCCTGAGCATCATGAATGCTTCCAGGAAACAAACAAACAAACATGAGCTGTGTTTGCACATAGAAAACAATGAAGGTGTTCACTGAGTTTTATTGGAAAATATGCAATTAGCAGCCTCACCATGCTATAGCATGTAGTCATGCCAAAAAGTGTTGGGAGAGTTAGAACAGATTAAAAAACATACTTTTTTAAAAAATCCAGCAGGTAATTAATCTGTGGAACTCCTTGCCACAGGGTGTAGTAATGGTGCCTGGCATAGATACATTTAAAGGAGATTGAACAGATTTCTAGAAGAAAAGTCTATTGCAGGGTACAAGCCCTGATGGGTATATGAAACTGCATGGTTTTAGGCTACCTCAGAATGCCAGGTGCAAGGGAATGGCCACAGGATGCCGGAATCTTTGTATGCTCCCTGATGGTTCCTGATTCAGGAAGCTGGACTAGATGGGCCTTTGGCCTGATCCAGCGGGGCTCTTCTTATGTTCTTAAGGCCCAGATTGCGTTGCAAGTTATTATAGTGCCCTCCCAACAGACAGGATAGCAAATTCTTCTTTTATTTCCATCAGTTTACCTCAGAAATTTACCTCAGAATGCCAAATTCAGGGGAGTGGCGGCGAGATCTGGTTGTCTCGTGTGCTCCCTGAGGCACCTGGTGGGCCACTGTGAGATCCAGGAAGCTGGACTAGATGGGCCATTGGCCTGATCCAGCAGAGCTCTTCTTATGTTCTGGTGTTCTTATGTTCTTAAGCCTGTGCAACTTTGCTCAGAACTGCAGTCACTACTCACTGCTCACACGAGAGTCAGGGGATATTGACAACTCTCTTAATGAAAGCTATTAGCTGTTGTCAAATAAGAATTTCCAATGCCCTCTTTCAGCCTTACAAGGTTTTTTGTTTTTTGTTTTCCGTTTTGGGGACGGTTTACGAATGCCGTTATGTAATAAAAAAGTTGCCGTTTTATGCACTTCAAATCCATTATCGCAATGCAGCACTCATTTCCTCCTTTCACCACACGCCCTGTGAGCAGGTCCTAAGTGTTCAATATTTAAAGCGTACATCGCCGCATAGAACATCCAGGCAGCTGACCGAACCCAGTGGAGGAAGATCCCTCCTCTTATTCTGCTCCCAAACATAGCCTGCAATGTCCTGGTAAATCACGTCTATAAAACTAAGAGAGCATATATCATGCTTGTGAAATTGCTTCCATTTATACAAGAGCGCATCACCACATATGGTTCAGCAATTCAGTGCTCGGAATACATAATATGACCCATGATGAAAAGTTATTATCTAGTTATTATCATAATTATCTAGAAGCTACAGTTCATTAGCCAGGAAATGCCACAGAAAATTAATGATTTTAATATTTAAAATTATTAAATATTGCGCTGTCTCCCCTATTTCCTCTTTCTGCTGCCCCACATCACTGCCAAGATTCATATTGTCTGCTGTTCATCAGCTATACCTGAGGGACAGTTTTACAGGCATGCCCCAGTATCCACTGAGTCAGTAGCCACGGTTTCAGTTATCCAAAGATACCATGGATACTGGAACGCCCATTAAAAAGATAAAAAAGGTAACAGTTTCCCCACAACCGAATGGTCTAGTCATGACCGACTGTAGGGGGCGTGCTCATCTCCGTTTCTAAGCCAAAGGTGGTGTTTGTCTGAGGACAAGTTTCCATTGTTATGTGGCCGGCATGACTATACTCCAAGGCGCCTTCTGGCCAGTGATCTACCAAGCCAAGGCCCACCTTGCCACAGTGCACCCTGAAGGGGCAGGACAATGGCCACGATGTGCAATCGCATTGTCATGGTCTTTATTCAGGCTCCATACTTCACACTGTATTGCTTTTTCTCTAGCCAATGGGCTTCCGGTCACCCATCCCAGGCGAGACCCCAGCTGATCCTGCTTAGCTTTGTTTCAGACAAAGTGATAGCTCTACTTTCAGACCAAACCTTGCCTCTAATACTATATAGTTGCAACCAGCAGCAGCATTCAGCCGGTACCGTGGGCGGGACTTACCTTTGACGGGCAGTTGCGTAACGGCACGTTCCGGGGTGGGCGGGAAAGTGGCAGAATGCGACGTTATGCAACGGGTGGACTGCCCGTCAAAGGTAAGTCCCGCCCAGCGTACCGGCTGAATGCCGCCACTGGTTGCAATGTTATCACTGCTATGTTGTATTGTAGCAGCTCATTAGTGCAGCTGTATTGCAGATCATTGATACTGCTTTTGATGATTTTGTTGTTTGCTCGAGAGAGAGAGAGAGAGAGAGAGAGAGAGAGAGAGAGAGAGAGAGAGAGAGAGAGAGAGAGAGTCATTGATTCATTGGCGAGTGCTTTAAAGTTTATTTTTATATTGTTTTATGATGATTGCATATTTTGGTAGCCATCTTGGGTGCCTAACAAGTGTGCGGGTGAGATGGGTATAAATAAATAAATACATGCATAAAATATTGTAAGCCAAGCATGTGACAGTTTGCACACAGACTTTCCAAAATCTCTGCAGTGGATCACTGGAAATTGTATTTCTATATTGGCTGACTGATTGCCTGACACTGATATGTGAAATCCTGATATAGACAGAGGAGAGTCCATATTGCATTTCTTCCTGGATAAAAAAATGATCTGATAGGCAGGTAGGCTGCTGCTGTCTGGGGAAACACATGACTAGTGCGAATGAAAATGTGCTGGCTTTATGCATTTGAAAAACCTGCAGAGATGCTTGTAGATGAACCTTAATTTTCATTATTTGCCCTGGAAACCTAACAACTGATCAGTCCTTGCTTGAACTTAATTTTTAACACTCACCTTCCCTTACACAGGGGACATAGTGGCTCTGCGGGTTAAACCGCTGAGCTGTTGAGCTTGCTGACTGGAAGGTTGGCAGTTTGAGATCACATGATGGAGTGAGCTCCCATCGCTTGTCCCAGCTCCTGCCAACCTAGCAGTTTGAAAATACGTAAAAATGCAAGTAGGTAAATAGGTACCACTTCGGTGGGAAAGTAAATGGCATTACGTGCACGTCAGTGTATAGTCATGCTGCCCACATGACCATGGAAACTGTCCTCGGACAAACAGCTTAGAAACAGAAACAAGCAGCGCCCCCTAGAGTTGGTCACGACTAGATCATTCGGTCGCAGGGAAAAACTTTACCTTCCGTTACACACACAAATAGTTTTTCTATTTCTAATCATCTGGTCTCTTCTTGACTTAGAATATGTTAGGCTATTTTCATAGCCCAGGAAAAGGACTCTAAATGAACAAAAATGCATAAATTAAAGTGGAAAAGGTCATGCATTATTCGAGACCCAGCGAATGATAATGCCTCCTAAACTCTGTGGATTCAAGGCACATATAGGTGAGGTGCCTAGAACTCCATTCAATAAAGCCAGGCTTGTTATGCCTGTAACTCAAAATAAATAGAAGCTTAGCAGCTAAATGATGTGCTTGACAATATCTCTGGAGATGATGGGTCTGAAAACACATTCGCGTACTGAATGAGCGATTGCCTTCAGTTCATCTAGCTGTAGATGGATACTTAATCCATCTGCTGGGGAAGTGAAAAGGAAAGAGACTGATAATATACTGATCGCTTATATAAGACTTGCACTTTGCAAAGTGCTTTAAAATCTTTATTGTGTCCTTCCAACAAGGCAAGTTACTATTGTGTGATTATTAATGGATAAAGAAAGGAGGCTTGGAGATGGTGACTGGCAGCCCAATCCTAACCTGGTGACTGCCGGCGGGACAGAAGTGCCCATCATAGCAAATGGGCCATAAGGCATGGTGTGGCAGTGTGAAGGATAGTCGCTATTGTGGTAAAGTTGGTGCCTGCCTGTTGCCACAAGTTGTGTCTGCTGGAAAAAGTAGGCACTTCACTGTCTGCCTCTGTGTGAGTGCACGTGTATGTGCGCGCGCAATCCTAGCCTGGAGTTAGGCTGGCACAGTTAGGCCAGCAAGGTTTGGGACACCATAAAGTATGTTTGGACCATTCTCGCAGCCAGAGAGGCCTGAGAGCCAGACTAGTCCCATTCGCCCTGACTCCAAGAGTGGTACCAACATACTTTACAGTGTCCAGAGAGCGAGCGAGCGAGCAAGCGAGCGAGCGAGCAAGTGAGACAGACAGACAGACAGACAGACAGACAGACAGACAGAGAGGAACATAAAAACACATGAAGAGACCCACTGAATCAGGCCAAAGTGTATCTCACTATGGACCACCCAATGCCTCAGGAAGCACACAAGACAACAAGATGCCTGCATCCTGCTGCCATTCCATTGCACCTGGTATTCTGAGGTAGCCTACTTCTAAAACCAAGAAGTTGCACATACCCATCATGGCTTACAACCAGTGATGTACAGTGATAGTCGAGAGGGTAAATGCCCCTGTTTGCCTGAAGATAAGAGCTGAAGATCTGAAGGTCGCCAGTTCGGGACTACCGGAAGTCTCTGTGAATGGCAGACCTTGTAAATTGCGACTGATTAACAGCTGAGCTGTCTTCAGCTGCCTTGTGAGAGGGGGAGTTGTGCTGAAGTCAGCTGCTTCTCTGGTGGGAGCAGGGAAGCCGCTTATCAGCCAGCAAGAAGACAAACGGGCGGTCAGAAAGAAGACTAAATCCAGAAAGATCCATCTGTATGTGTTGTAGTTCTTGGAAGATAGTATGTTTCTGTAAAAATTGTAAAAACCTTCGGGTTTCTGAATAAAGTCTGCCTATGTAAACCGCCTTGAGTTATAGTCATTAGAGAAATTTGGTGACCTAAGAAAGGCGGTATATAAATACAAGTATTATTATTATTATTATTATTATTATTATTATTATTATTATTATTATTATTATTATTATTATTATTATTTTACATTTCCTCCAGAAATCCTGTGGTAAGGATTCCACAGATTAATTGCCCACTGGGAAAAAAGTTATATTTTTTTTATCTGTTCTAACGAGGGCAGAGAGGGGCTACAACAGCGTGGAGGAGGGCAGGGGGAAGGATGGATCAGGCCAGGAAAGGACATTACATTAAAATTAAAATACAGGCTTGCCTCTGTATCTACTGATTCGGTATCCATGGTTTCAGTTATCCCTGGATACCATGGATACTAGGATGCCTATTTAAAAGATGGGGGAACATTAAACAAATCTCTTTTTTTTTTACCTTGTTGCAGCAAAACCACTGATGTTCCCCCATCTTTAAAAAGGCGTACCTAGTATCCACGGTTTCAGATATCCATGGTGGGGTCCAGAATGGAAACCCAGAGGATACCGGGGCAAACCTGTACAAAACACCACCTTTTTGGTGTTAAAATATCCACACAAAAACACTGCATTGCTGTTTGGTGTTAAAATATCCACACAAAAACACTGCATTGCTGTTTAAGATACTCTCCCGAAATTAAAATAGGTTAGTAATTATTTCCAATTAGAAATAATACTATGGCTGCATCTGCTGACACTCTATCCTCTATATCACCTACCTAGTGCACTCTGAAGACATTTGAAAGTAATAAAAATGAGGATTTGGAATGAGAATAAAAAACATATAGCACCATTTTCTGCCTTTCCAATAATGAAATCTGCAAAGAAAATTAAACACACCATCATTTTGAATATTTAATGAATATTTAATAAAATATTTAAATTAATAATATTTAATTATTATTATTAAATAATATTTATTTATATTTAATGAGGGAGGTGCATGGGTAATGACTGTGGCTTCATCTGTTGACACTGTGCCACCTCTACCTCCTACCTAGCACTCTTTTAAAGCAATTATGATTCATAATTTGAATAAAAAGCGCATAACTCTATGCCCGTGGTTCTCAAACTTCTTAGCACCGGGACTCACTTTTAGAATGACCATCTGTCCGGGACCCTCTGGAAGTGATGTCATAGCAGGAAATGCCGTCACTGTGATGCCAGAACCTGCTGCTTCGCTGAGAATGCAACAATACATTGAGTTATTTCTCAGCCATTTTCCAATTGCAAAGTGAATCAGAAAGGGGAAAAAAGCCAATTTACAGCCTTGACACAAGCAAAGCAACCACACAGTCCTCTCTCTTTCCAGCATCCCATCTTCTCATATTTTCAATATGGCTGCCCTAGATGCTTCGTGACCCACCTGAAATTGGCTCATGACCCACTGGTGGGTCTCAGTTTGGGAACCACTGCTCTATGCCAATAAAGGTTATCTATCTAGCTAGATAGATAGCTAGATAGATATAATAGCTAGATAGCTAGATAGATAGCTAGATAGCTAGATAGATAGATAGATAGATAGCTAGCTAGCTAGATAGCTAGATAGATATCTCCTAGCTAGCATCTCCTGACACTGCTTTAGTCACATCTAACTTTTTGGAGAGCACCAAAATCCGCAAAAAAATAAAACTGGTTTTTCCCACCTCTGGCTGTTCATTCCATAGGTACCACAGCAGCGTTGAACGCAGAGCAGAATTAGGCTTGTTTTCTATCGAACCATTAAAAAAAGGATGTTCATCTTTGGATTGTCATTACATCCAAGAAACAATAGGTTGGGAAATCAAGAAGCAGAACAACAGTCGGAGCACACCAATTACTGCATTGCATCAGTTCCAACATCAAACAACATGTCCATCCTGCCTTCTTGGCTTCAAGATCTGCTCTATTTCCCCACTGTGTTGTGTTCTTCCTTGGCTTTGTTCAGACAAGCAGCAATCAGACAGACATCTCGGTGAGGCCTCAGAGAGGTTTCGAGTTATTGGGAATGAAATGCTGGCAATAATAGGTTTATTAGCCCAAAGTATTTTGGCACCTACAGATTGAGCTGATTAAAATTTCAGAATTTAAAAGTCACTGTTGGACTATGGAAAATCATATTTTGATTTAGGAGTGAGAGTTTTCCTAATTATGGGCCAAGAGTTGTGATTTCTTTCTGATGAAGCTGTCTTGGATAAGGCACTAATGTCTAAAAAAGGTGGCCACCTTTTCAAGTTTAGAGCTCCTGAACCTTTAACAATAGTGAGGAGCAGGAAATTTCAGCAGGTACAGTTTGCCATCTATGAGATTCCCTCTTCTACACTATTGTTAAAAGTCCAGGATCCCTAAACTTGAAAGTTTGGCCACCCTTGGTCTAAAAGATTGGTTCCCAAACCTTTTAGCGCTGGGATCAGTGATGTCATGCAGGGGGAACACAGGGGAACTCAGTTCCACTAGTTAAAATTAGGGCTGACTCCGCCCACTTCATTCTCCCTCCTCCCAATTCCTCTGCAAAGAGCTTTTCTTCTTGGTTGGCCGATACTCAGAGGGTTAAAGGGAGCGACTCTGGATTCCTAGGGGGGCGAAGGACCCACTTAAAAAAAAAGTCACACTATCGGGACCCACTAGCTTTCTGAGACTAAAGAAAAGTTTCACCTTACCAGCTCAAGCCTCAGTTTTTCTCCTTTTTGCTATGGTATTGGTACTGCCTTCTTCAGATTGGGACCATTTTGGTGGCCTTGTGTTCCCCTTCCCTGGGTCTTAAAAGCCGCCAAGGCACGGTTCCTTACTCATGAGTAAACATGAACGTTTGGCTCAGTTTTGCTTTCAGTGGGGTTCAATTCATTTTCCTTGTGGGCTTGGAGGGTAGGCTTCCTTCTTGAGTGGTTTTTGAGACCTATGTTCTTTGGATTGGGACCATTCTGGTGGCAGTGCTTTCCTGTCGGCCTGCCCTTCAAAGTGGACTGAGGCATGTTTCCCTGCTCACAAGTAAATGTACATGTGCTAGTGATGCCCAGTTTCACTGTCCATAGGGTTCAATGCATTTTCTTTGTCAGCCATCCACTTGTCGGTTTCATTTTCACAACCCACCAACAATTAGATTTCATCCTACTTGTGGGTCCTGAACTGCAGTTTGGGAAACCCTGCTCTAAAATTCAGAATGTTCTTTAAAAGAACAATGCAACAGTCCTAGGTGATGATTGCAATCAGTCTGCCAGTGTATCCATTATTTCTTAGCTGCGTATCATTCATAATGCACTAATTCTGTTACGTGCAAATTGTAAATAGCGCTCATTTATAAAACTGAGCACAAATTGTTTTAAGCCAGAAAAATTTAGAAACATTTTAATTCAGCCAAATGAATCAACCGACGTGACAAAATTGTGCACTGCCTTGAAAACTTTCTGCTTCACTTTCTTGCTTTTGTCTTTATCAGGCTGGTAATGGCCGATGTTAGGCCTAGCCATATTATCTCAAAATCTAGCCACTGTCTTACATCTTGTGTCGCTGTCAGCAATCTTCTGTGTCTCTCTCAGTCATGGGGGAGCTGTGCCAACTGAGCAGTTCCCATGAGAAGCAAGATAAATTGGACTCAAAGACCTTAGCCACTGCCCTTGGCCGATGTAATGATACTGGGACAAAAGATGCTGTCCACTTCAAAGCCCCAAATTATGTTTATGCTTTATGTGTACCAGTTAATTAAGCTAGGTACCCTCCACCCTAATGAGGGGAACATCTTCTGTTGACCTCCTTGTTGGCATGTGTCCATCCCGTTATCTATGGCACATGACCAGCGATGGGATCTACAAATGAACAAGGGGAACGCAGGGTGGGACTTACGCGGGGCTTCTGCGTGATTGGCTGCCCGTCCGTAGCGTTCCGCAGCTGTCCTGGCCTCGGGGGGGCTGCCCCCAGTTAGCGCCCCCCCCCCGCTGCTCGCCCAGGCACCCGGCGCGACCCTCACCTGTCCCCTGCGGCGAGCAGGAGCCCCCCCCGAGGCCAGGGCAGCCGCAGAACGCTACGGACAGGCTGCCACTCAAGCGGAAGTCCCGCCTATGTCCCTCCCAGCATTCCCCTTCTTCATTTGTAGATCCCATCGCTGCACATGACTGATAAGATGTCTCTTATCTGTCGCAGTTGCATAACAAGAGGTCTTCTAATGAGAGGAACATTTCAATCAACAGGTACTCATATACCGCTTTTCAACATGAAGTTCACAAAGCAGTTTACAGGCAAATAGTAATAATAATAAAGTTAAATGACTTCCTGTCCCAAAAGGCTCACAATCTAAAAAAAAAAAAAAAAAGCAAACCACCAGCAACAGACCGCACTAGAAAGACTGCACAGGGGTGAAGAGGGACAATTACTCTCCCTCTGCTAAATGTAAGAGGAACACCACTTGAAAAAGTGTCTCTTGCCCAGTTAGCAGGGGTTAACTTATTTCCCGCTTGTTGAGATGAAAGGTCTCTTAGGACACAATCCTAAACTGAGTTAGGCCAGCATAACCTAAGCCAGCAAAGTTTGGCCAGCACAAGGGACACCGTAAAGTATGTTTGGACCACTCTCGAAGTCAAAGAGGCCGGCACACAGACGTGAGCCATCCTCTCTTACTCTGAGAGTAGTCCAAAAACGCTTTATGGTAGCCCTTGTGCTGGCCAAACTTTGCTGGCTTTGTTTATGCTGGCCTAACTTCAGTTTAGGATTGCGCTCTTAATAATATGACCCACGTAGTACTTTGTCATATATCATTGTGCTGGCAGATAGTTTGTTTTTGCCAATTAGCACTGATTTCCTAATAAGCAAACACCTAGCCTATATATGCTTGCTGTAACTTAGGTTAGGATGTGACTTGTCTTTGGACACCAGCATGCCGCGGTATCCCTCCAAGTCCACCTGATAACACTTTGTAGGTTTTGCTTTGCTAGGTGATACGAGCTTTGTTTTACACTTGGGAGAAATAACGTGCCTTTGCATCCAGACCCTGGACTGAGCAAATTCCTTCCTCTGGTATCCAAAAACAACCTCTGAGCTGCCCGGCTGGAACAAGGCTGAAATCTGAGCACCTAAGAAAAGCCCTGCTGGATCAGGCCAAGGCCCAATTGTTATTATACTGGACGTTGTCATAGCCTACCCTGGGCTGGGTATATTCTGCAATTTGGGATCTAGCCAAGATCCTGGGAATTGCAGAGAGATCTTCATAGGATTCTAGCTCTTCCAAGGAATGTTTTCTGGAGTTGAGCTGCTGCAGTTTGCTCAAGGCCAAGAATGTTGAGACGTTTCTTCAGGCCTCTTGGCCATGCTCCAAGAGCTCCAGTGACAATTGGCACAATATTGATCTTTGTCTCCCAGAAAACGGCCAAGTTCTACTCGCAGGTTTTGGAATCTTGTGCTCTTCTCGTGTTCTTTATCTTCAGTTCTAGTGTCAAAAAAAAAGGTTCTCAGATCTAAACTAATGAATAAATTATTTGCTAGCTCAAAGATGCTGGCAATCTAACGAGAGATGCAGGAGAAGCTACAGCAAACAGCCACTGAGAAAGATGCCGCGCTGGGGGGGGGATGTAGGACACTTGCTCTCCCCCTGCTAAATATAAGGGGAGCACCACTTCAAAGAGTACCTCTTTTCCCCATAAGCAGAGGTAACAGCCATTCAACTCAATGGGAGCAGTGCATTCAAGGTTACTCAACCCGTTTCCTGTCTGTCCAATCAACATTGTCGTCACATAGCACTGTTGAACAGAGCACGTGGCTATCAGAAAACTTGCACCCTCCTAGGTATTGCTGTACTGAAGGTCTCAGGACCAGATAAAAACACTCCTGTGCATAATGATTGAAACTTAAGATATCGTTTTCATTATCTTCCTTCAAAGGGATATTCAGGAACCTTCTGAGAAATGTAAGACCTGTAGGAATCTCTTTAGCTTCCCTGAATATTTTTGGGTGTTTCTACTTGAGAGGAACCCTGAAATTTGCTTCAATTTTAACGTTTTCTGAAATGTTTCAGGGCACAATCCTAACCTGGAGATAGGCCGGCACAGTTAGGCCAGCAAAGTTTGGCTGGCACAAGGGACACCCTAAAGCACGTTTGGACCACTCTCGGAATCACAGAGGCCAGCGGCCAGACATGAGCCGTCCTTCTTGACTCTGAGAGTGGTTCAAATGCGCTTTACGGTGGCCCTGGTGACGGCCAAACGTTGTCGGCTTAACTGTGCCAACCCAAACCTCAGTGGATTTTGACATGGAAAGACAAGTAAAACAGCAAAGTGTTTGGAACCAGGGGCATAACTAAGGCAGGGATGGGGGGTACATTGCCCCAGGTAGCACACCTTGAGGGGGGGGGATGCCAGAAGATCCTATGGGAGCCTTAGAAAGGCACTTCCGGTTTTCACAGGAGGCCTTTTAAGGGCTGGCAGGGGCAGTATGTGGGTGTTAAAAATGAATGGGTCCTGGGTGCCAGGTTCTCTAGCTAAACCAATGACTAACTTTGCTGGAGAATTACTGTAGATACGGGCTGCAGGCAACTGAAGCATTTCTGGTGACAGCTATTGCATGCAAACTACATTGCTATTATCAGCTCAACATACTTCAGATCAAATTAAATGCAGGATAATAAACTGTCAAGTGGCTACATGGCACCAGACATTATGCTGTCAGTTTGAGGCTCATCAGCTAACCCTAATTTTGAGCATCCTCTTTTCTACTACAAACCGAATTGTCAAAATGTCAGAATCCTGACAATCTCCGAGGCCGAATATCCCCAACTGAATTGGTTCGCTAAATAGATAAATAAATAAAATGCAGGCCTCGGAAGGATGCGATCACACACACACACACACACACACACACACACACACACACACACACACATTCAGCCCACAAATGGGAGTGAAACAATTGTGTGCTGAATCCTCCAAGCTGGAACAACATCAACAACAGATCTATACAGAAAGTACGTTTGACTCCAAATGATCAAAAAAATCATAGAACTGGAAGGAAAATAAAGATTTCCTTGTCCAGTTGCTTTCAGACTTTCCCTGCTACATTCCACAGTGACTGATCTGCTGAGGAATCCCTCAATATGTACAATCTAAATACAATATGTACACAACAAATACGTTGAGGAGGGCTTTTGTTTGCTTGTTTTCAGTAACCAATGTGCGTAGTAAGCCTCCTACTGGAAAATAAATTGCTGTGTTTAGACGGTGCATGCCCTGGCTAGGTGCGGCCATCCAGCTGAACTGAATACATCATTGGCTGCCACGCAGCGTCGTCATCCGCAAATGAACTCCCGGAACGCTGGGAGGGACTTATGCAGGGCTTCGCCGTGATTGGCTGCCCGCCTGTTTCATTCCACGGCTGCCCTGGCCTTGAGGGGTGCCTGCTCGCCAGGGGAGACAGGTGGGTGGCGCGCGGGGTGCCTGGGCAAGCAGCGGGGGCCGCGCCAACGAAACGGGCTGGCTGCCAATCACGTGAAAGTCCCGCCCACTTCCCTCCCAGCATTCCGGGAGTTCATTTGCAGATGACGACGCTGCTGCCACATGCTCTCAGCTGTCGGCAGACTAGGCTGATAATTGTCAGCCAGCAGCCCAGAGTGGGGGATGGGGAGAGGGTGGCAAGGGGGTGAGTGGATTGGGCCCGGAAGGAGGGCAGGATTAGCAAAGCCAGTGCATACTGTATCCTATCTCCTTGGCTAGCTTCAATAGATTGCTGGTGCAAATCCTAATTGACTCATTGCAGCTGCTGGGGCTTACCCTGGGGCAATGCAAAGAAAAAAAGGTCCCCTTACCCCAAAGAGACCTTCAACAGCCAAACTCCACCACCCCACCTCACAGGATGCAACAGAGCCTGCACCAGTGCCACAGCACCGCCACACAGGAGTTGGGACTGGGCCGTGACTTTGTGACGATAGATCAGGAAAAGGGTCCTGAGCAGAGATGCTTTTACACTGTTAGGTAATTTACACAATGTGCCTGTGCATTTCTCGTGCATGTATTTATGTGGGCAGTTTGCACGCAACAGAAAATCAGATTTAGGGCACAATCCTAACCTGGAGTTCAGTCCGCACAGTTAGGCCAACAAAGTTTGGCCGGCACAAGGGCCATCCTAAAGCTCGTACGGACAACCTTCAGAGTCAGGGAGCATGGCGCATGCCTGTGTGCTGGCCTCTCTGACTCTGAGGGTGCAATCCTATGCAGCGCCGGAATGGTGAGGCCAACCTGGCAGCGCCATATCCAGCACTGCATAGGAGAGGCTAGAGTGTTTGCTCCCTTACCGTAGGGAAGGCTCCATCCTCCTCTATGTGCTCCTCAGATCTGCGCCTGCTAAAGAGCGGGCGCAGATCCAAGGAGACCCCGCAGCCGGAATCGGGGCCTCACAGCCTCGCAGATGGGCTTAGGAAGTGGCCATATGGCTACCTCCCAAGCCCACCCACATTCCACCCAAGTCCCGCCCCCAGCCTCCCTCCCTCCCACCAATCCCCGTCCTGATCTGGGAGAGAGCCGCCCTCGTGCCGACCAGCTTCGGTCGGCACGAGGGAGGCTCTCTGTTGGCGCTCTGAAGCCCAGGCTACTCGTAGCGTGGACTTCAGAGCTGGAGCACCACTGCGGGGGTGCTGTTCGGTGCCCCCGCACCAGCGCTCCGCCCCTTGCATCAATGCTATGATGTAGCACTGCGAGAGTGGTCCAAACCGGTGATGTCATCTGGTAATGAAGAACGGGAATGCTGGGCGGGACTTACGCGTGATTGGCAGCCCGTCTGTTCCGTTCCGCGGCTGCCCTGGCCTCGGGGGGGCTGCCCCTGGTTGGCGCGCCCCACTGCTGCTCGCCCAGGCACCCAGCGCACCCCCCACCTGTCCCCCCCGGTGAGCAGGTGCCCTGCTGAGGCCAGGGCAGCCGCGGAACAAAACAGACGGGCAGCCAATCACGTGTAAGTCTGGCCCAGCGTTCCCGTTCTTCATTACCAGATGACATCACTGGTCCAAACATACTTTACGGTGTCCCTTGTGCCAGCCAAATTTTGCTGGCCTAACTGTGCCAGCCCAGCTCCATCTTAAGATTGCACCTTCAGTTGTACATCTCCTGTTTTGTTTTGTTTTTCCCGGCAACAACTGAAGTCACCCCATTGAGGCTCAGTTTCAACATCTAGTACCCACCACTATTTGTGAATTTGTGGTTCTGCTTCATAACAAATGGCTTCCTTGAAGCCTTGTTAATATTATTCAGCTTTCAGAGTGAGAGAGGCTAAAAATGATACTGTTTTAAACTTGTTACCTCAGCTGTTCCGCCTCCCCCGAAGTAGGTTATGGAAAGAAACAATACAATAATGGAAACCTATTTAAGGTCTATGTCAGGGGTAGGCAACCTTAAACACTTCAAGAGCCATTTGGACCCGTTTTCTGGAGAAAAGAAAACCTCGGGAGCCACAAAACCCTTTTGACATCTAAAATGAAGATAACACTGCATATATACAGTAGTTGTTTTTTTTTACCTTTATGCTATGTATAAAAAAACTATAGTGTGTTGCATTTTTGAAATGAATGAACTGCTACAGAGAAAACAAGCAGCAACAGGATGGGCAGGCAGGGCAGACCCCAGAGCCGAGCGAGCAGCTGCCCTTGCAACTGCTGCCACTATGGGGTGTTTTGTTTTGTTTTTTTCCACAACGGTGGAGGATTTTTTATTTTTAGGTTTGCAAAAGGGGGATTCCAGGCTCGGGCACAGGAACTTTCACGCCATCGGTGCAAACAATCCCTCCACGTTGCAGAAAGAGGGACCGGGCATAGCAAGAGATCCTGGAAAACGGGCGGGGGACACACATACACACACAACTGCGAGACCCGGCGCTTTCTGTGCTTGTAAGCGGGAGCTGCCCCAACACGTGCAAAACCAGGGGCAACTTTGCAACCCAACCGAGAGCGAGCCAGAAAGTTTTCCCCACCGGCTCTCTGTTGCACGCTGCTGCCCCCCCGCCATGCTCCATCCCAGCTCTGCGTGCAATGTAATGCAAACACATGGAACAGTCAACCCAAAAAGCCACGCACCCTTCCAGCCGGCGGATCATCTCTGGAGCTTCGTGGGTTGCCTTTTGCACAAGGCTATCCACGGACCGAACGGGAGCCCAGCCACCACCGCCAGCTCGCTCTCCCCGCTTCCTGGAGCAGCGTGCAGTGCGGGACTGGTGCCGAGCGGAGAGGCACTCTCGGTAGCAGCTCCTGGCTCGGGGGGGGGGGGGGGGGGGGGGGGGGCGGAGAGGGAAGGGGAGAAAAGAGGGCAATTCCCAACCTGCAGCCCTGAGCACAGTGCAGCCTACCGGGAGGGAGAGCGAGCCCGTGGTCGCAGCCAATGCTGGGAGCCTCCTTTGCTACTTTCACCGGGACTCCGGAGCCACAGCAGATGGCTAAAAGAGCCACATGTGGCTCCAAAATCATAGGTTGCTGACCCCAGGTCTATGTGAAACTCTGTGACCATAGTTACTGAAGTATGAATCACTAGGGAAGGGCTGCCCATAATTCTCCCCCTACAGAGGTTGTGATTCTAGAAGATTCCATCGCTGATTAAACATTAGGGTGAGTGAAGCCGAGTTAACAAACCCTCTACTCTGTTCTGATTGGTCTATTATTTACCTTGTACTTACATTTCCATTCCATGAGTTAAGAACCTTTGGCAGAATTTTAATTTCAGATCAAAAACATTTAAAAAGAATTCAGGGTGGCTGAGAAAATGTGTTTGTTGTTCTCAAGGACAAACAATAAATGCACAATTTATGGGAAGGGGGGCCATATCATAGACACAAGAGGAAATTGTATTCTGAGATCGACACCATAAATGCTGGAGAACTTAGAAAGGGGACTTCAAGCTATCTCAGTTTATGGATGTTCCTACACATATTTTGCCATTGGACCCACTCTCCTTAACTGCCCTACTCATATGGGTTTGTCGTTTATCAAAATGCACAGTGAACAACTTCAGTACCGTACTCAGCAACAGCCTATGTTTTTCCTACAGATGTTGCTATTTGTCTGAGAGTCTGGGTGGGCATTTTGCATGCTGCCAACTGGCGCAGGAACAGAGGCAATGGTTGGCTGGGGGACTCGTGGGGGTGGAGCCAACCCTGCACATGCTCGTGATTTGGGGGCTAGCAGTCACTCGCATCTTGGCTTTTGACCCCCTCCTACCCTTCTTGCTGAGATTGTAAAAGAGACAGTGTATTTGTCTTCTGGATGTGGTGGCGCAGCGAGTTAATCCGCTGTTGCTGGGCTTTCAACCGCAAGGTTGGGAGTTCGAGACTACGTGACGGAGTGAGCTCCCGTTGCTTGTCCCAGCTCCTGCCAACCTAGCAGTTCGAAAGCACCTAAAAAAAAATGCAAGTAGATAAATAGGGACCACTTCGGTGGGAAGGTAACGGCGTTCCGTGCGCTACGGCGTAGAGTCATGCCGGCCACATGATCGGACAAAAACGCCGGCTCTACAGGCTTTGAAACGGAGATGAGCACTGCCCCCTACAGTCGGTCACGACTAGACCATTTGGTCGTGGGGAAAGCTTTACCTTTATTTGTCTTCTGCAGTGGTTCCCAAACTCCCACGAGGGAGTTGGGAACCTTGGAAGTCCTTGCGGGGGGGGTGGTGGTGATAAAGGCAGCAGCATGATCCCCAGAATCGTGCTGCTGCCCTAACCAAAGGGCTTCTTTCAAACTCACCCGTCACAGCAACAGCCTCTGGAGGCAGTGGGGAGCCCTGGAGATACCCCCGCAGGTCTCCCCAAGCCTTGTGATGTTGTAAAACTGCAATTGCAATCCCTTGCCCAGGGATTCTTGCCCAGTTACAGTCCCTGCTAACTGGGCAAGAGGCACTTTTTCAAGTGGTGTTTTAAACGTAGCTGGTATTGGAGATTTCTTATTGGTGATGGGGGAAAGCACAGTAGGTTAGGCAGCAGATTTCCCCCTTAGGGCATCACCTTAGGGCATCACCTCACAGGAACCTCCCTCACCCAGGCTGACCGCTATTAACAAAAGACACATGAGACAACGGCTTGGTAGAGATGCAAAAAGATACTTACAGTTCCATCCAGTGCATATCTGCAGTGTCTGATTAGGATCAGTGATGTCATTCAGGGGGAACGGACCAGAACGGGCGTTGCGGATGCTAACAGGCTCCATGGCTGGTTCTGGGTTCCCGACAAGTGCCAATCAAAAGTGAGTTCCTGTTCCTAAATCATTTGAATGACACCACTGATTAGGATCAAAGGTACAACTAATATAACACTTGGAAAACAATGCCCTACAGGTGCATTGCCGTGCATAGAGGTGTGCATGGAGGGGGCATCAGAGCCCTTGGTTTGCACATCTTATCAGGTCGGTGGTCAGAAGACAAAAGCGGCGTGCTCAGAGGAGAAGGGAAGGAAATAAGGTCAAGGCCACACCCCCGCAGGAATCACAGAGAGGACAGGTAAGCAGGGTCTGGGTCATAGGACATCACATTGTGGCCCTTCGGACATTAGACTGCCCCCTCTAGACAGGAGATGGAGTTGTGCCAACTCCAACAGCAGGGGGAGAGTAATTGTCCCTATTCACCCTGCACAGTGTCTTTTCTAGTGGCTGTTGCTGGTGGGGTTCTGCATTGTTTTAGATTGTGAACCATTTGACATTTTAATGATTTTTTGCATGTAAACCGCTTTGTGAACTTTGTGTTGAGAAGCGGTATATAAGTACTGTTGGTTGGTTGGTTGGTTGGTTGGTTGGTTGATTGGTTGGTTGGTTGACTGACTTCCAGGTTGCAATCATGAAACTGGAAGTGGGTCGCGATAGCATTTTTACAACATTGCGAGATTAGGGGAGCCCTGCAGGGGTGTCCCCAGGCTCCCCACCCCATCCGGAGGCCATTGCTAAGAGGGGTGAGTTTAAAAGAAGCCCCTTTGATCAGCGCTGCAGCGTGATCCTGGGATTGTGCTGCTGCCTTCTCCCTCTCCCCACCCCTTGAAGGGGTATTGATCAGTGCTTCCCAGGGTGGTGGGTTCCCAGAGTGGTGGGAAGCACTGGTTTACTGTTTCTCACACAGGAAACTAAAATAAACTAGAAACATTTGGGTAGTGACCGCAACAGTAATATCTAGGACAGTGATTCTCAAACTTATTAGCACCGAGACCCACTTTTTAAAATGACAATCTGTACAGGACCCATCAGAAATGATGTCATGGTTGGAAGTGCCATGATTGTGATGCCAAAGCCTGCTGCTTTCCAAAGAATGCAACAATAAGTTGGGGTCTTCCTCAGCCAGTTTCCAATAGGAAAGTGAATTAGAAAGGAAACAAGCCTATTTACAACCTTGACAAAAGCAAAACAACCACACAGCCTCAGTGACGTACGGAGAGGATCGGGGCCGCAGATCACGCCTATGGCAGGATGATGAAACCGCGCTCCCCAGCACGTTGCCCCGCCCCCGTGCACCACCACGCCACGCCACGCCATGCCACGCCACGCCTCCCTGTGCCTGGAAGAGCTCCATTTCGGAGCTCAACGGGCACCAGAGAGGGCCGGCGGGCCAAAAGACGCACCAATTCCTCTTCACTCTGCCACTGATTCCTCTTCACTCTGCCGCCTCCGCACTGCCGGCGCCACCCCCTGCTGCCGGCGCCCATGCGTTCCGCACCCCTGGCTACACCCTCCCTCTGCCCCTGCACAGCCCTCCCCCTTCCCAGCATCCCATCTTCCCATACTTTCAATATGGCTGCTCTAGGTGCTTCGCGACCCACCTGAAATTGGCTCGCGATCCACTAGTGAGTCCTGACCCACACTTTGGGAACAACTGATCTAGGAGCATCTATGCAACCTTAGGTATTTTCAGTTGTGATGTTCTGTTGGTTTTTAGCCTTAGGGTACTCAAGCGCTGAGGTCAGCCCAGTTTCAGGGCTATGATCAAATGCCAATGGATTTGAGAGTTTCCCATTCCGTTCCAGTCCCCAAACATGGAGTTTGTGGTATATGTCATGACTGGAGCATCTCGTCTGTCTTTCTGCCTCTCTGTACTGTGACTCAGATTTCCATTTCCTGAGCTGTCCACACTCATCTGCCATGTAATATAATCACCATCCGACAGTGCACACCAGCTATTCCTTCCTTGGGGAATGTAAGGTCAGGCAGAATGGGTTATATAAGACAAAGAAGGGAAGATGAAAGATTGCATTGAAAAAAAAACAGCTATTGATTATTTTATTCAGCGTTAATGTGTAGCACTAGATCATTGCTAGGGCACTAATATCAAGGGAAGCATGAAAACACCCACCTTTCCTTTCGTATTATTTCACCTGAGTGACAATTTAATCAATTCTTTCTCTAAATGTGTTGCCTTGCTTTTGTAAAGCATCTCAACATGAGCAACAGTAGATGAGATTCAATGGGCTCTTTAGATTAAGGAAATGACAAGGTACAATGCAACCCATGGCCCTGCCTTAAGAAGTAATGCGGCAGAATTGAAGCCGGGGGCGGGCTTAGTGGCCATGTTTTTATACTCAAAACAATGCTGATTCCAAGCATTTCAGATTGCTTTTCTCGTACTGTTTAGGACTGAATAGTTTACTCCTGAAGTAAAAACTTACCAAAATAAAAACGTGTGATCGTGTAGAAACATTATTGGTAACCTTATTATGAGTTAATATGCAATTACAAGGTTAAATTCCTCGTAATTATATTACTGAACATACCGGACGAAATGCTACTTGCTGCCTATTTAAACTCAGATTACACTGTTTTGACAGACTTATTTTTTGAAATCTACACAACCAAAAATAAAACAGCCATGCCCCATAAAAAAATGTCTGTTAATGTTCAGAATTGCATAAGTATTACAGTAGGAAAATTACATTAAAATCTCTTCATGACACAAGTAGTTGTCAATATGAGAGTAATTCTTTTTTACTTCTAGACTACTAAGAGTATTTTTTTTAACTTCTACACTCACCCCCCCAAAGAAAAAAAACAAATTCTGTTAATGTTCAGTACTCACTGAACGGTAGTTTTATTGAACTGATGTAATGTGAATACATGAATCTTTCCATGGAAATTAAATCCCATTTTTCGTTCAGCGATTCGCACACCTGTATGCATGCTTAAAGAGGTTGAAAATAACTTTTACACGTGTGCAGGGAGGTTTTTATTCGTGAATTCGTGGCAATCCTCCTCCTTCATGGTGATGATCTGTGTCAGCCATCTTATTATACCCTCGGCTTCAAGAATATGACATCATGGCTTCTCCAGTGTATAATAACTCCATGGTACAATGGAACAGATTTCTAGCTTCTGCTCCCCCCCCCACACACATACATACAAATGTGCTTTCAAGCCTGATGAGCGCTTGCAACTTGAGAAGGCATGTGGCTAAATCAGTCATTCCCAAACGGTGGGTCAGGATCCACTGATGGGGCGCAACCAGTGGTGTCTTCCACAAATGAACAACCGGAACGCTGGGCGGGACGTAGGCGGGACTTCCGTGTGATTGGCAGCCCGTTCATAGCATTACACAGCTGTCCTGGCCTGGGGGGGGGCTCCCGCTCGCCGCAGGGGACAGGTGAGGGTCACGCCGGGTGCCTGGGCAAGCAGCGGTGGGGCGCGCTAACCGGGGGCAGCCCCCCCGAGGCCAGGACAGCTGCGGAACGCTACGGACAGGCAGCCAATCACGCGGAAGACCCGTGTATGTCCCACCCAGCGTTCCGGTTGTTCATTTGCGGGTAACACCACTGGGCGCAACCTGATGTTTGTCGATCACCAAAGGGTGAAGGCAAAATCAGGCAACTAAACTTCCTCAAACTCTGAGGCTATTCAAAAATCAGATACTGTAGCTACTAATTACCCTACAAAGACCTCAGCTCCTGCAGTGTGCAAGGTAGCTGCTAATTCACCTGCAAGGAGCTGAGCCACTGCACTTTGCAAGCATGGGTAAATATTCAGAGATAAATGTTTGAGGGTATTTTTCTGGGTGTTATTACTTGCAAATAAATAATTTCTTTCTCAAGTCCCCCTTTTTAAGTGCCCAATCCTATCAGGCTCAGTGTGAGCGGTACAAAGGTACCACCAGTGCTGGTGTAGCAAACATGATGTAAGGCACATCCAAAGTGGGCAATAAGGTCTTACTGCCCGTGCTGGCCCAGCGTTGTCCTAGTGCACTCGGACGAAGCCCTGCAGAACTGACAAGCAGTAAGTTTTCCTATTGCCAGCCTTGGAGCAATTTTGGGCAGGCGGGGAGGGCAGAACTGGGCAGGGGGGAGAGCTGAATGGGGGATGGGACCGGTGGTGACCTCCACCGCTGAATCGTATCTCCTGCCTTGGCCCAGGCAGCCCAACATTATGCACGGGAGGGATGGAGTCGATAGAGGGGTGTTCTTTTCCCTCTCTCACAATACCAGAACCAGGGGGCATCCACTGAGATTCAGTGTTGGGAGAGTTAAAACAGACAAAAGGAAATACTTTTTTAACCCAGTGGGTAATTAAGCTATGGAACTCCTTGCCACAGGAGGGGGTGATGGCATCTGGCCTAGATGCCTTTAAAAGGGGACTGGACAGATTTCTGGAGGAAAAGTCCATCATGGGCCATAGGGCATGATGGGTGGTGCAACCTCCTTATATTAACAGTAGGCTACCTCAGAATACCAGGTGCAAGGGAATGGCCACAGGATGCAGGCACCTTGTTGTCTACTGAGCTCCCTGAGGCACCTGGTGGGCCACTGTGAGATCCAGGAAGCTGGACTAGATGGGCCTTTGGCCTGATCCAGCAGGGCTCTTCTTATGTTCTAATGTTCTTATGACATGGGGCTGCTTGATTCTCCACTTGCAAAATGGTTGGCTGGTCGTTTTCCATTTGTAGGCTTACATGTATGCAATGCGATATTAAAATGTGCTTAGATCAATTTGGTCCATTAACTCACGCACACTTTTTGCATGCACATTTCAGATGCCCTCCATTCTCCCGTTAAATCATACATGTTATTTATCGATCCAGGATTTTACAGACCTTTGGCTGTGAACCTGAGGGCTTGCAAAAAACAAAACAAAACAAAAAAACCGTTTCCAGCAATGTTTCCCAACATTTCCTTAGGCGCCCTGCAGCTCCTAAGGCCAGCTTCTGATTCAATAATAAAAAGAAGACCCTAAAATGAAATGATTGCATGCAGGGCAAAACCATAAGATCAGAGGTATACAATTAATGGCCCAATCCTATGTTGGCCAATCGCCAACATATCACACATTGCAGTTGCAAAGCAGGCAGGAGTGGCCTCCTGCATGCTAGCAGATGGTTGACGATGTTATGTGTTAGAGCAGGTAAAACCATTCAAGGGTGGAACGGGGCAGGGAGAGGGCAGAACGGAGCACTGATGGGGTGGGTTGGGGGGTGGATCAAGCCCGGAGGGGTAGGTTTGGCAGTGGCGGTGCCTGCCAAATCCTGACCCCCTTCCTGGGATTGATCCGCCTTTCCGGAATGAAAGCTGATGAAAGTCTGAATTTTTCCACCTGGCCTGCAGGGACTTACCCCAGAGCAAGGGAATAAATGTTAACCCAAGGAGGCCTCCCAAGACAGAAACTCCCAGACAGGATTCAGCAGAGCCACTGTATCACTGTGGGTGGAGTGGTTGAGTAAGAGCAGAAGCCTCAGCTGCGCTGGGCTAGCAAGGCCGGCAGGGCAGCAGCGCTATATCCAGTACAGCTTTGGTGCGCTGGGGAGCCTTCCTGGGGCAAGGGCAGTAGTGGGATCTAAATGATTTAGCAAGGGGAACTCACTTTTGATTGGCACTTGTGTCAGGACCCGCCCACCGGAAGTGACGTCATAAACAGAAGTGATGTTGCGGCAGGAAGTGAGATCATAGCCGGAAGTGATGTTGTGGCAGGAAGTGATGTCATAGCCGGAAGTGATGTTGTGGCAGGAAGTGACATTGTCAAGCAGGAAGTGCTGTCATTGTAACACAATAACATGACATGAACTGTAAATTGGCATCCAAAAAACTAGACCAACCACTCCACAACAGTTTCCGCAGGTATCTGTGCATTTTTAGGTGGGCTAGCAAGCCCAAAAAACTAGACCAACCATTCCACAACGTTCTTCTTTCGTACTGCTGCAGGAGGGAGGGGGACGGGGAGAACGAGGGGGAACAGGGAGAAGGCAGGCCACGCTGCGGAGGGAGCCAAGGCCTACCTGCTGCCATCTCCCGCCACCACCGCCACTGCCGGGCCACCGCTGATGCCGGTCTCCCGCCGCCTCCAGTTCAAATGTTGCAGAACTGGGGGCGGAGCATGCGCACAACCGAAGAAAAACAACATAAAAAAACACAGAGAAAAAAATAGCCAGAAGCCAGCCAACGTCAGCGAGTGGGCGGAGCCAGCCAACGTTCCAACGAGTGGAACTCCGTCCCCCTGCGTTCCCCCTCAATCCCACCACTGGGCAAGGGCAAGGGCTCCAGGGGTGGCTCAAGCCTCCCCTATGGTCTCCTCAGATCTGTGCCTGCTAAATAGCAGGCGCCGGGCTGACGAGGCCACGCGGCCCAATTCAGGGCCTTGCAGCCTGGGGAGGGAGGCTTGGATGTGGCCTAACGGCCGCATCCCAACCCCTCCCTGGGGTGGCATGCCTACCAGCACACCCTTAGTTCCTCCCTCTGCTTGCCCTCCCTCCTCCCAGAGCAGCTCTTGCGCCAGCTGAGTTCGTCTGACGCAAGGGTGGTGCGACCTGGCCTTAAGCCTGCACTCATGGGCCGACGGTACTGCTAGCATCAGCCCAAGGTCACTAGCGCTGACGCAGAGGTGCCAGTTGGCACCCCCACATCAGCGCTAGTGGCCTTGGTCAGACACTAGCATGTAGTGTCGGCCCAACTTCTACAGTATTATAGGATTATTATTATTATTAATAATAATAATAATAATAATAATAATAATAATGATGATGATGATGATGATGATGATGATGATGATGATGATGATGCAAGTATTTATATACCGTCTTTCCTTGGCCATTAGATTGCTCCTCTGGCTTTAATTCAAAGCGGTTTACATAGGCAGGCTTTATCTCTAAACCCTCAAGGGGGGTTTACAATTTACAAAGAAGTTCTGTCTTTCAAGAACTACAACAACATACAGATGAAACTTTCATGGTCTAGTCCTTCTTTCTGGCCACTCGCTTGCCTCCCTGCTGGCTGATAGATGGATTCTCTGCTCCCACCAAAGAAACAGCTGGCCCAGCACAACTCCTCTCTCACAGGCAGCTGGAGACAGCTCAGCTCTTATCACTTGCAATTCTCAAGGTCTGCCGCTCACGGAAGCTTCCGGTGTTATCGAACTGGCAACCTTCGAATCTTATCTTCAGGCAAACAAAGGCTTTAACCCTCTCAGCTAAACCTCCTGCCCTCAATCTCTAAACCACCCTCAATCTCTAAACCATACAAGCTGCGCGACTGTGTAAATGGGAAGAGAAGCAGGACATCCATTGCCCAGTGAGCAAACAAGTCCTTCTGATTAATTGCTAAATCGTACAAAATCGCTCCCTTTTCCTCTCAGAAGCATTTGCGACACAAGGAGACATACATGGAAGAACTAGGCAGGAATTTGCTAACGTGCATGACAATTAGGCCAATTACCCGTAAGGCACGCGGATTAATCTGATAAACTAATCGTAATTGATCACAACCAGCAAAGAAAAGGTTTGTAAATCATAAAAAGTTAATGGATTGCAACACCATACCAAACCTAATAGTGACATTTTTCTCTCTAATTTGAAATCAAATTACACAGACAGACGTAGGCTAATTTTAATCAGTCGAAAATCTTTTGCACAGCAGGGTTGAACTAATTCCTGCTTTATGTTCCCTTCTATCTGAACAGAGCCTCGATCCTGAGGAAGTCTTTGAGAGAAATGAAGACACTGTATCTCAGATCTGGACACTTAGGGGTGGGTGATATTTTATCCCAGCACTTGGTCTTTCAGTATAAAGGGTATGTGCTTGTCTCAGGAGATGAACCTTTACCCTTCTTGAATGTGGCGGCTTGGGTGGTTGCTGGGGCACATTGGTTTGACTCTGTTGAGCCGTTGCTTCGGCGACTACACTGGCTGCTGGTTCTTTTTCGGGCCCGATTCAAAGTGCTATTTTTGACTTTTAAAGCCCTTTACAGCTCGGGTCCGGGGTATTTGAGGGACCGCCTCCTTCCATACAATCCTACCCATGCTCTGAGGTCATCTGGGGGGGCTCTTTTGACTGTGCCACCACCAGGAGAGGTGAGAGGGACGGCGGCCATGAATAGGGCCTTCTCAGTGGTGGCCCCCCCAACTTTGGAATACCCTCCCCTTATAACTAAGAACTGCTCCCTCTTTGGCAATATTCCGGCGGTGGCTGAAGACCTTTTTATTCCAACAAGCTTTTAATTGTTGACAGGCTGGCTGGTTTTTAAATTCTTTTTTAGGATCCACGGGGCTGGTTGTTTCAATTTTCAATTTTAATTTTTTTAATTACTGTTTTTAACTACTGTTTTTAACTGTTAAATATTGTTTTTATTGTATTTTTAAACGTTGCAAGCCACCTTGGGTGCCTTCGGGCAGGAAGGCGGGGTATAAATTAAATAAATAATAATAATAAATTCTCAGTACTAAAAAAAAATAGATTTTAACTAAACCTTTGAGAATGCACTTTCACCATAAGACAAAATGAGGCCTGGAAGTGATGTCACAATAGGAAGTGACATCACAGTTGCATTTTCATTTTCTTGGGGGGGGCATAAATTTTGATAAAATGAAGACATTGCACTCCAATTTGTTTCATTGCATTCTGCATGAAATTCTGCATTGAATAACAGGACAGTGTTATCCCTAAAAACCATGATTCTAACAAACATGTTTTACATAACAGTTGTATTTTCATTTTCTGGTTTTGGGCCACAACCTTCGATAGAATAAGGATATTACACTCCAATTTGTTTCACTGCATTCTGCATTAAATTCCACATTGAATGGTATATAACATGATGGTATTTTCATACATACCTAGATTTTCACCATTTTGGCCACTAGTGTCAAGCTCAGCTTGTTGCCCTCCCCCAAAGCTTGTTGCCTGGTGCAATTGCACCCCCCTGGACTTCTTTAGCTATGCTCCTGCTGCAGAGTGCTATGGGATGGCAGGAAATAGGTGTGGATTATAAATCACATTATTTATTTCTGAATTTTTATCCTGCGTTTCGTCCAGGGATGGCACCAAAAGCTTACGTGTAATAACAATAATCAATAAAAACAATAACAGTGATGTGTCTATTATTTCCAAATCTAAAAGAAGCCATTATTTTGAGCATACGAAAAGCAGTATAGAAAACTAGTGTTCAACTTATTTTATCTTCTTTTATCTTCTCAGCTCACATAAAGTTGTCCCCTTCAACTTCAACAGAAGTTTCCTCTTCAACAGAAAAAAGGCACCTGAGGGGGGACTTGATTGAGACATACAAAATTATGCATGGGATGGATAAAGTGGGTAGAGGGACATTCTTTTGCTTCTCTCCCAACACTCAATTTTAGTGGATGTCCCCTGGTTCTGGTGTTGTGAGAGTGAGAACAGATAAAAGGAAATACTTTTTTACCCAGAGGGGAATTAATCTGTGGAACTCCTTGCCACAGGAGGGGGTGATGGCATCTCGCCATTTGATATCTGGCCTAGTTGCCTTTAAAAGGGGACTGGACAGATTTCCAGTCCATCACAGGCTACAGGCCATGATACCTCCTTATACCTTGGGGTGCCTGATGCAGGGGAATGGCAATGAGATGCACATATCTAGTTGCCTTCTGTGTTCCCTGAGGCATCTGGTGGACCACTGCGAGATGCAGGAAGCTGGACTAGATGGGCCTTTGGCCTGATCCAGTGAGGCTCTTCTTATGTTCTTAACTTTCATCTCTTCCCCATCTTATATTTTAAGGCAGTGAGCCAGTAGACAGGGATTTGTTCTTAAAAAAAAAAAAAAAACAATTGTGCCTCGTGCAAATTTAGGATTTTTAAAAATAACCATCAATGCTGCTGCTGCTGCTGCTGCTGCTGCTGCTGATGATGATGATGATGATGATGATGATGACAGTAATGTAGAGGAGTCCACCTGCATAAAGCACAGTGCCAGCCTTTCCCAGTCAGCACTACTCCATATTTACTCCATATTTATCACAGGTCATGCCTAGGTATCCATTGATTTGACTCACCACTGATACCAGGATCCACCATTAAATGCCTTGTAATAAGGAAAAAAGGGGACCAAAATCCCATTTCCTACCTTCCTGCTTTCCATTAGATGCCATTATTCACCCCATCTAGTGACTGAATGTGATATAGCGTCTATACTGATGCATTCTAGGTTGACAATGGAAGAGCAAGAAACCTGGAAGTGGGCCTTTAAAACTAGTTTTTTTTTCCCCCCATTGATTTTGGTATCCACTGATTTTGGTATCCACTGGGGGTTCCAGAACGGAACCTCAGTGGATAACAAGGCACAAATGTACTCCATATATACTCCATAATGGTAACTTTTGCCACCACAGTGGCTTGTTTTTTGATTCTCCCAATAAAGTGGGAGATTATTTGCTTTCTTTTTTTTTTCAAAATTAACATTAGCTGATAAAAGTGAAGGGTAGAAAATACTCTGTGAAGTCCTAACCTGCTTTGCTGTCAAAGTGAACTGATTAGTAAATTCATATGTTCTGGAATAATCTCACACAGAAATTTATAAAAAATATCTATGCTTGACAGGCAATTCCGAAGAACAGCCAATTAAGGTTTTAACTCTGCAGTAAATGCTAGAAAAAGATTATCTGGAACAGCAGAAAATTGGGGGTATTAAACAACCTAACCAATTCCCATTTTAGTACCTGCTCTATATTCTCATTTATTCATATTGACCATCAGCCCACCAATGAGGGTGAATGGATGAGATAAAATAAACACTAACCTAAACCTTGAGCTAAAACTTGGATTGTGCCTTTAATAGCTGCAAATGCTTTTGAGTGTAAGTTTCCAGCACTAGCATAGCCATGTCAATGGGGCATGTGCTGAATTCTGCAGTGGAGTAGTCATCACAGAGGCCTCCTCAAGATAAGGGAATGTTTGTTCCCTTACCCCAGTGCTGGAAAGTTGGTTAGGATTGTGCCCTTAAATACTTAATGTTCGGTATAAATTAACTGTTTATTCTGCCAATGAAATTATAAAAATGTGCCTCTGCGTTGTCTGCGAGAAGAACTGGGTTCACCTAATTATAAGGAGGGTCTTCTCATGCCCTACAGTGAGATAAGAATCTGACTCCACCCAAAAACTATTTAGTTTTAAAGCTGTGAAAATGATTCCTTTATCTATGGTTATATACCCCATTTACCACAATCAATATAGCAATTTGTATTAATATTACTGATGGAGCTATAAAACACATTCGTACTAGACGATGCCTTTCCTGAAGCCAATGTAGCAGAATAATCTACTATAACTTCTCTTTTCCAAGTTTAGAGAAACAATTGATTATTTTTTATTATGTTTACATTCATTTTTGTCTTCCTTGTTCCACTGCATTTGGGGGGGGGGGAACAGTTGTTTTAATGGATGCATTTGTTTTTCAGTATTTTAGGCAACACCTAAGAATATAAGATATCTTATGCTAAATAGCATAAGGGACATGGTGGCGCAGTGGTTAATTCGCTGTTGCTGGGCTTTCTGACCAGAAGGTTGGGAGTTCAAGACTGCATGACGGAGTGAGCTCCCGTTGCTGGTCCCAGCTCCTGCCAACCTAGCAGTTCGAAAGCACCTAAATGCAAGTAGATAAATAGGGACCACTTCAGTGGGAAAGGTAATGGTATTCTGTGTGCTACGGCGTAGAGTCATGTCAGCCACATGACCACGGAAGCTTATCCTCAGACAAAACGCCGGCTCTACAGGCTTTGAAACGGAGATGAGCACCGCCCCCTACAGTCGGTCATTAGACCATCCGGTCATGGGGAAACCTTTACCTTTTTATGCTAAATAGCAGGTGCAGACCCGAGGAATCCCCCTGGGGAAAAGGGACACACCTAAAGTCTGCTGGATTTGGTGCAGGCCCCCCTGGCTTTGCCAATCCAGCGCAATTTAGGATTGTGCTCTTACTTATTTTAAACTTCTAATTTACTTGCTTAATTATGTCAAAATGGGTGTTAAAAAGTTTCCTGCTTGGTGATGTCACTTCTGGCCATGTCACTTCTGGCCATGACATCACTTCCAGGTTATGACTTCTACTGGGTCCGAAGAGAGTGTCTTTCTATAAAGTGGGTCCCGGTGCTAAAAATTTTGAGAACCACTGATATATAGGAGCTTCTCTCTGGTGGATCATATCAGGTAGGAAGGGCAATTTTCAGCAAGACCTGAGCAGAAGTAAACAGCATCAAATACCCCCTCTTCACATGCTATAGTCCCAGTACTAAACCACCACCACTCCAAATTGCTAAAGTTGGCATGATTTTAATATGAAATAAACTCGAAGTGCATTTCAGGATTCCTTCCAAGGAGAAACATCTAAGTAAGTTTCAAGCAAATTCAAATGAGCTTCTATAAGACAAGTGAAATTTCTCTAGGGGATTCTGTATACCCCTAGGATGCTTGCTGATATTGTAAACAGAGTAAAAAGCTACTCACCCAGTGAGGAAGGTGGGAGGGGTTTTTTAGGCACCTAGCCATAGCGCACGGCACTACGGGGTGCAAGACCACGGCAACCAGCAGAGGAAGCCGGCTGTGCTGTGACCCCTGAGCATGCGTCATGGAGCGCAGAGTCTAGCCGAATGGGCAGCACATTGCAGACTGAGGAAGGAGCACTTGTGCAGTGCGAACGCAAGAAGTTGGAATGCAGTGTGAACACAGCAGTGAACGTATGGAGCACTTGTGCAGTGTTTTCTGAAGTGTGCGCACACTCGGGGCTCCAAGGTATCTCAGATGCATGCACACATTCCGAAATACCGGAAAATCAGAAAGCCGAAACACTTCCCATCCCAAGCGGTCAGGAAAAGGGATACTCGACCCCTAGAAAAAAAAGCTCTTGAAAACCAGCACCTCAGAGAAAAATAGGCAGCGAGGAAATGCAGTTGTGCACAATGCAATGGAGGGTCCAGGCCAATGGGATTTACTGCAGGCGCTGGCCAGCTCCTACCGCCTGGGCAAGTATCTGTCAAGGTGCCATAAAGCGCCTCCAATGCTGGCGGCGGTGGGGTGGTGCGAGGGTGGCAGCAGCCATGGGCGCCCTAGAGAGAGCCGCTGGCCAGCAATGTGGCTGTTCTAAGCGGAATAGGAGAGCTGTCTGGAGCAGGGGGAGGGGCGGAGTGGGGGCGGGAACTCTTGCCGCTGGTTCCCAACCTCTGAGTAAGGCCATGCGTGAGTAAGGCCGAGTAAGGCTAAGCCAGTTCAGAAGCAAGGAGAACCATCGGTCGCCCTACGCCCTTACCGCAGGGAAAGGGGACAACCTCCGAGGGCTGCTGCAGGATGCAGCAGTAGCCACCTGGCTTCCACTCCATACCCAGGTGGTCAGGCAGTTCTGGATTGGGCCCAGTTCTGGATTGAATCACTTCGCTCTGATTTGAGTACTTCTGTGCCATCAGGGCCGGCTCTAGCAGCGGCAGGGCCCAATGTGGGGCACTCCTGCGGGGCTCCCAACCCTCCCAGCAGGGCCCCCACTCACCAAGAAGAGCGCTGTTTGTGCCAAGCAGTGTCAGGGCCCAATGCGGGGAATTCCTGTGGGGCCCCCAACCCTCCCTGCTGGGGCCCCCGCTCACCAAGAAGAGCGCTTTGTGCCAAGCAGTGTCAGGGCCCAGTGCGTGGAATTCCTGTGGGGCCCCCAACCCTCCCTGCTGGGGCCCCCGCTCACCAAGAGTGCTGTTTGTGCCAAGCAGTGTTGGGGCCCAATACGGGGAATTCCTGTGGGGCCCCCAACCCTCCCTGCGGGGCCCCCACTCACCAAGAAGAGCTCTGTGCCACGTGCAAAGCATGGCATGTGGAAGTAGTTGATGGTGATATCATAACATCCCTGCCAACCGCTTCCAGGTGGCCCATTTTCGGCTGTTCAGAGGCAGGGGCAGGTGGGAGAGACCAGGGTAAAGCTGCTCATAAGAACATAAGAACATAAGAAGAGCCCTGCTGGATCAGGCCAAAGGCCCATCTAGTCCAGCTTCCTGTATCTCACAGCAGCCCCACCAGGTGCCCCAGGGAGGCATGAGACAACAAGATGCTTGCATCCTGTTGCCACTCCCTTGCACCCGGTACCAGTAGCCCAACACCTTTGTAAGGAGGTTGCACAATCCATCATTGCCTATAGCCCACGATGGACCTTTCCTCCAGAAATCCGTCCAATCCCCTCTTAAAGGCATCAAGACCAGATGCCATCACCACCTCCTATGGCAAAGAGTTCCACAGATTAACTACCCGCTGGGTAAAAAGGTACTTCCTTTTATCTGTTTTAACTCTCCCAACCCTCAGTTTTAGCGGATGCCCCCTCGTTCTGGTGTTTTGAGAGAGGGAAAAGACCATCCCTCTATCGACTTTATCCCTTCCATGCATAATTTTGTATGTCTCAATCATGTCCCCCCTCAGGCGCCTTTTTTCTAGACTGAAGAGCCCCAAACGCTGCAGTCTTTCTTCATAAGGGAGGTCTGCTCGCCCCACTGACTTACAGCCCATAGAGATCCCAGCTGCAGCCACAGGCAATATGCTCACCCTGCTAGTGCGGGGCCCAGTGGTGGGATTCAAATAAGTTAACAACCGTTATGATGTTCTATGACATCATAGCCGGAGCCAAAAAAAAAACCCGAAGCCAGCCCAGGTAAGCGAGTGGGCAGGGCCCGGCCATTTAACAACCGGTTCTATAGAACCTGGACGAACCCCCTGAATCCCACCACTGGCGGGGCCCCCCTGAAGCGCGGGGCCCGAGGTGACAACATTGGTCACATTGGCTTAAAGCCGGCCCTGCATGCCATGTTTCCTGTGCTGCTCATGGAATTTCAGATTATCATCCACTCCGAATGAACCGTGCAGCTCCTTGCATTATGAATTGGCTGACAGTCATCTCTCAGTGGCATGTTGTTTGCCTTTTCATAGCTATTTGGGACAATGTGGCCATAATTCTTACAAAACACGTGGCGTTCTCGAGTCCCAGAGATGGCACACTTAGACAAATCGAAACGTTGCCGGGATGTAGGGGGGAGAGAGAGGAGGATGGAAGTGAGTGAGAAATAAAAGAATAAGGCGAGAGCTTCATGAGCCAGGGTTTGGTTGAAATGGAGAGTTTTGTCCCTGAAATAAATGAAATGTCAGAAAATGGTGTTGAATGAGCTCTGAACACACTGAAGTTGTTGATTTATGACAGCCACGGTATGTGTACAAACATTACCCTGGCATGCAGTTTACAGGCAGCGGATAAATGATAGTTGAACATACGGAAATGGAGGCCTAAGAAAATAACTACCAGGGAAGCAGCAGAATTTATGCTTTCAAAAAAGGTGTGTGGTGGTGATGGTGATAGTGTGTGTGTGTGTGTGTGTGTGTCTGCGTGTGTGTGTGAGTGATAAAATGACACCTTGGGGAGGCAGAGCCAGTTGAAAATATCAGCATAAACCTCGTTTACATTTTGGTAATTTTTACAGACACCAACATATGCACACTGACATGACTCAGTAATGCAGTCTACTCAATATTTGACGCATGTGCTAAAGAAAGCTAACTGAGGGCCCAATCCTAATAGGCTGATGTACCATCAGAACTGCAGGGGAGCGGCAATAAGTTGCAGTTATCTGGTTGTCTTGTGTGCTCCCTACGGCTTCTGAGGGGCCACAGTGAGATACAGGCAGCTGGACTAGATGGGCCTTTGGCCTGATCCAGCAGGGTTCTTCTTATGTTGTCAAGGCCCAGATTGGGTTGCAGTTCCAAATAGACACATGAGGGAAGCGGAAGCTTATCCCAACAAATGTTCCCTTACCTTGAGGAGGCCTGTGGGATTGTCCAACTGCAAGCTACAGCACATTGCTGGGGTAGTTAGTTAGGGTTGGGTTATAAGACTTGAACCTGCTTTCCTGGGAGCCAAGAATCACACACACACACACACACACACACACACACACACACACAGGGCACAATCCTAAACTGAGTTAGGCCGGCATAAACTAAGCCAGCAAAGTTTGGCCAGCACAAGGGCCACCGTAAAGTATGTTTGGACCACTCTCGGAGTCAGAGAGGCCAGCACACAGAGATATGCCATCCTCCTTGACTCCAAGAGTGGTCCAAACACGCTTTATGGTGGTCCTTGTGCTGGCCAAACTTTTTTTGGCTTAGTTTATGCTGGCCTAACTCCAGTTTAGGATTGCGCTCACACACACACACACACACACACACACATTCAAGCCACCAACAAGGAGCACAGCATACAGAATGGTAGGAAGTGACTTTAGAAATGGTTTGGAATGACTACTAGCCCCAACGGGATTTTCTTCCTGCTTCTGATATAATCTGCAAACAATTTTTAGTGTAAATCTGATGACGTTCAATGGAATGAAATGACAAAATATATACAGATTAATGAAGAGGCCAGGGCTGTCTTCAGGTATCAAGGTTCCTCAACAAACTGCCCTTTGTGGACTCCACTCCTACTTGGCATATATACCTACCCAATATAGGTGGTGGTAGAATCACAAGGTCTAATCTTGCCTAATCTTTGTTTCCAGGTGGTATCCTTCACAGTCTGGCATCTCTCTAACTGCACACACCTCCCACGCTTAACTTGGCAGGCAACTACTCCACTCTCATTTGAAGGGTCATCATCTCTGCTCCAATCACCAGCTGGAGAGTCTCATCTCTGGGTTGAGAAACAAGCAGTGTTTTATCAGCAGTTCACAGTTACTTCTGGCTGACTCGAACTGATGACTCAGGTGAGCTTTGGGCTTCAGGAGTGGCAACTTCACCACTCAGCCAGACCTCCTGCCCCAGGGATCATTCCAGGGATCAACAGTGGACCCTTCTCATGTCCTATGCCCCTTGCTCAATTGCCTAGTAGCTCCAGCTCTTGACGGCAGCCCAGCAAGAAATTATTGCCGATCAGTGTCAAGATAACTCAGAGATACAGGAACCACAGTCTATCAGGGCAAAGGACACAAATCCTCAGTTCAATTGACATTTCCACTTTGACTTGGCCCTGGCTATCTCCTGCTGTGGCGAAACGACAGGCTCAGAACTGTGATCATCACTGAGAAGGAGAAATGCTAATTCCACTGTCTGTATCCAACAACTTCCTGATCCAATGTGTGTTTTCAAATTCCTTCCCAAACAATTACAAAAGACAGCAGGGTGTCCTGGAGGTTTAGTGGACGCTGCGGGCCAGTCTGTTGCTTTTGACAGCAGAGGAGAAAACAACACATTCTCGAAAGGCGGTGCCAGGATTCTAGCTGAGACCCCAAAGACTCATCAGTGTGTGTGCCACAACAACAAAGGAGAAATTAAGCTGAAGTCGCCAACACCCAAGAGAAAGAAAAAAGCTTTGGAGGCTGTTTACGATGCTAGTAGGCAGAGACACATTGTGACTTTTTCTGGAAGAATGCGAATGTTATGATTTTACAACAATGCTTTACATGACACAGGGCTATTGGACAACACATAATTTTCCGACACTGGAGAAACTGAAGGCGATGGCATATTGCAAGATCTAATATGGGAAAATATAACTTAAATTCCACTTCAGGATGCATTGGGTTGACTCTCTCTCTCTCTCTCTCTCTCTCTCTCTCTCTCTCTCTCTCTCTC
>JAJKFI010000099.1:2946748-2957146 GCA_029204185.1 Lerista edwardsae | reverse complement strand
CTCTCTCTCTCTCTCTCTCTCTCTCTCTCTCTCTCTCTCTCTCTCTCTGTGTGTGTGTGTGTGTGTGTGTGTGTGTAGTTACATCCCAAGCCCTATCTACTCACACTTCAGAGCATTTCTAATTTCAGTTGTGAAACATTACAGCAGTGTTTCTCAAAATGTGGGTCACTTGGTGGGTCACGACCTGATGCCAGGTGGGTTGCAAAAAGCTGGGAACAGCCACCTTGGAAGCAGCAGACCTTACTCTTGCTATATTCCTGTTGTTCATATTCATATTCATAGTTGAATTTTCAAGTGAGTTTTTTTTAACGTTCAGTGCTTTTAGACAATACTTTGTCCTAACCTTCCTTTCTTCTTTGGGAGCGCAATCCTAAACTGGAGTTAGGCTGGCATAAACTAAGCCAGCAAAATTTGGCCAGCATAAGAGCCACCGTAAAGCATAAAGCGAGTTTGGACTCCTTTCGGAGTCAGGGAGGATGGCTGTGTGCTGGCCACTCTGACTCTGAGAGTGGTCAACACATACTTTGTGCTGGCCAAACTTTGGCCCTTGTGCTGGCCAAACTTTGCTGGCTTAGTTTATGCCGGCCTAACTCCACTTTAGAATTGCGCCCTGAGATGTCTCGTGGTTGTGCAATTGCTGCAATCCTAGAATGCCAGTTTGCATTCCAGGAGTGTCAAGTTATTATGTCACAGTGATAGCACTTCAAACTTGATGGTGTCACTTCCGGCTATGACATCACTTCCAGGTTAATTGCATCACTTCCTGTAAGTCCTGACACGAGTACCATTCTAAAAACTGGGTCCTGGTGCTAAAACATTTGCGAACCACTGCATTAGAGAGTGTCGGGTTTACCAGTCAGAATACTTCTGGAGAAGGTGCCCTATGGGCACATTAGTCTTTTGCCCCATGTAATTTGAGAATATATGATAGTTTCTCCACTATGCTGTTTTCCCCTGTACCCGACAAAACACACCAGACTTCTGCTTTTGGATTGATAATGGGCCACTTTATTAATATAAAACAGTGTTATGCAACAGGGCAGGGTGGGGAGAAGCATATTAAACCCTACCCTCCACGTGCAGGGTTCTGATAAGGGGGAAACTGGCCTAGCTGTCTGCATCCCCCTGCTTATGGGCGAAAACCTCTGGCTCCAGGCCATGAGTAGTGCTGGCACTCTAATCTTAGCCTTTCATAGCCTTTCCAGACAGCCGAACTGCCAGCCCCTCCCCCCTGGGCGAACCCTGTAGTGGCCTTCAAGTCCGGTCAAGGTGTTTGCCAGTGCAGCCTCATCGAGCCGGTTAGGCATCATCTGAGCGGTCCTGGCTTGCACCTTAACTTGGCCACCTTGGATGTACACCTGGAAGTCCTATTTGCTCTTACCCCACAAGCCAGGCACATATCTTACCTGTGGCCAGGGATGGTGAGAGCCATGGGCGCCGGGCAGTGGCGGGGCGCCATTGAGCACAGTCCGGGTGAGACTGTGCGGTTTTTGGCCCTCCCGCCCGCCCATGCTTCCCTTACATTCAGAAATGGAGTGTTTCCGGGGTAAGGGAGGTGTGCCTGAGTGACGCACGGGGGGCGGGGGGATGTCCAGGGGGCGCAGTTTCAGCACCAGCCATGGGGCGTGCTCGGGCCTCTGTGCGCGCCTGCCACAAGCTTTATGCTAAATTGACCAGAAACAGGGAAGCCTAGCGAAAACCTCAACCTCACAGTGCCAATCCGAGGTAGGGGAAAAAACTGTCAACCACAGCCAATCAGGTTGACAGCAAAAAAATCCTACCCAGTCCTCGAACAAGCGACCAGCTATTCTCGGACTAGTTTAAGGGAGGGAGGGAGGGAGGGAGGGAGGGATCACTTCTCGGGCCCGGAATGAGTGCAAATGGGCCAGCAAAGCCCGCACGATCTCTACGCCCCGCCCCCCAGGCTCAAATCAACCAATGACGGGACAGCAGCCTCAGCCTGGTGCATGTGCCGGTGCGGGATAAACCCCGTTAGCGCACACGAGACACCAACAGCCCATCCATAATTTTTGCAAATAAAAAAAAAGAAAAAGAAAAAATCCAACTCTTTTATCATAACTCTGTTCAAATAATTATTTCTTTACCTGGCTGGAGGTATTTCATGTTGCTGTAGACAAAAGCCGCATGTGACTCAGGTTTAAAAGGGGAAAAACGCCTTGTTGACATTAATAAGAAAAAGCATTGAAGCAGCGAGTGATCCATCTAAACTTCATATCACCTCTAGGGAACGGCATGTGTGCATGTTGGCCTTCCATTGCTCTGTGTGTTTGTGTGCGTGTGTGCATCTCTGTGTGTGTACATATGAACCATATACACCTCGTACACTTTGACTAATGATTGCCTGAGGGTAACTGGTTCTGGATGTTTGTATCTAATTTAATAACTCATTCCTAATAGCCCAGATCTATCTCCTGCCGTTCAGCCTGCGTCTCAGGATGCCATCACAGCAGGTAGAACGAAATAAATGAGAATGCCATGTGTCAGTTTGGGAGGAAAGCCTAATGTTTGGAATTAGCCTCCGCGGAACGACTCCGAACTGCATCTTTCCCTGTGCCTTGGATGTAGTAAATCAGCTTGTCTGTCTTTGAACAAGGATCTGGCTTCTCTGGAGGGCTTTTGGAAAGCATCACTGTTTTACAGCAGAGCGAGAGAGGGGAAATAAGACCCATGCAGAAGGAAGCGTTATCTGGATTCTTCTTATTTCTGTAAAAGGTATCAGCTTTATGGAGACATAACAGGGATATGAAAGCAGCACAGCATGAAGAAAAAAAACTGGTTGAGATTGTGTGTGTCTGCATAATGTATATTAAAAATACTCAGTTGTGTCACATGCTTAGTAATGGTTCGGTATCTTTTTTATGGTAAACAGCATCTTTTCTCTTTTTTTGAAAGATTTTTTATTTTGTATATAGATATGTATATAGATTTTGTATATAGACAGTGATAGCACTTCCTGCTTGATGATGTCACTTCCGGTTATGACTCACTTCCAGGTTAATTGCATCACTACCATTCTAAAAACTGGATCCTGGTGCTAAAACATTTGAGAACCACTGCATTAGAGAGGGTAAGGGAAAAGGGAAAACATAGGGAAGGGACACAATGGTTAACACATAAGGTACACATTGATTGCAGCTGGTTCGTCACCACTTCATTACTATTTGCATACAGTCTCATTCACCCATTGTAAATTCAAAAGTTATGCATACAACCCTTAATACCTCTTACTCCTATTTACATAATTTTCTACAACCTAAATCTTCTGACTATACTACATTTGCATCTAATTTTTGTTTCTTTTCTTCTATCCAATCATAAAACAATCTCCAATATTCTTGTATCTTTGTTACGTTGCTCTCTTTCATCCTTTCCGTTAAGACATCCATTTCTAGCGTCTTTTCTTTAAATGCTATGTTTCGGTCCAGCCATACACACACACACACACGCACACACACGCACGCACACACACACACACATACACACACCCCACACATCATTTTCTGCATAAATATACACCTAGTATCAATATACATATAAAATAAATACAGATGTCCTCTTGTATTCATGGGGTATCTGTCCCAGTCCCCCCCCTGAAAATAGGAAAGCCATGGATTATGGGGAACCCTACCTCCAGGGGGCCCTGTGGCCCCCCACACCCGTCCACACCGATTAACCCCGTTTGTTTGCTTATCAATGTGAAACTGTTCTTCCTTTTACAGGTCGCTCTAAGTAGGCGGTGCCCTTTTTCAAGTAGGCTCTAAGTAGAAGCTGAAGCTCCAATACTTTGGCCACCTCAGGAGAAGAGAGGGCTCCTTAGAAAAGACCCTCATGCTGGGAAAGATCAAAGGCAAAAGGAGAAGGGGGCAGCAGAGGATGAGATGGTTAGAGAGTGTCACTGAAGCGATGAACATGAAATTGGGCAAACTCCGGAAGCTAGTGGAGGACAGGGAGGCCTGGCGTGCTGTGGTCCAGGGGGTTGCGAAGAGTAGGACACGACTTAGCGACTGAACAACAACAACAACAATTCTCTTTGAGTTCAGCGAGATCTACTCCTCAATATGGGTGCATAGCCTTGATGCCTTAAATGTGTTTAACCCAGTATATTATGCCCTGTGTTCCTGTTTGTTCATTCGTTTGCTGGAAGGACAAATCCTGAAGCTGAAGCTCAAATACTTTGGCCACCTTGTGAGAAGAGAGGACTCTTTGGAAAAGACCTTTGTGCTGGGAAAGATGGAAGGCAAAAGGAGAAGGGGGTGGCAGAGGATGAGATGGTTAGACAGTGTCACCGAAGCGATGAACATGAGTTGGGCGAACTCCGGAAGCTAGTGGAGGACAGGGAGACCTGGCGTGCTGTGGTCCAGGGGGTCGCGAAGAGTCAGACATGACTTAGTGACTGAACAACGACAACTAAGTAGGTGGTGCCGAAGTGAGTAGACCACCCTGTACCCTTATAATGGGGAAAGGGGACAAATGTCCCCACAACTGCCTGGCTGCCATGGCTTGTTTACTGCTGTGTTCCCAGGCAGTCAATGTCGGGGCGCACACACTAATGGTCCTACGTGCGCTGGATGGGGTGCAAGTCCTGCAGGTACCACAACAGCAGAGTAGCCCAGACTCACAGAAGCAAGGTCCACAAAGGTGTATTAGGTTCAGGCTATTTTACTTAGCAGTAGGGATTCCTCAAGGGAATCAGGCAGACACAATACAAGGTAGTGCACAGAGACAGGACACACAGGTAGATGGCAAAATACAGCTGGCACCAGTAGTGCTTCACTGGCAGGCAAGCTGCACCTGTGTGATAGAGTCCAAAGAAACACACCAGGTCCAAAGTCCTCTGTCAGAATCCACAGAAGTCTTCTCCTGGCAAGTAGTCCACGAGTCCTTCTGTCTGTCCGGGTCCAGCTGTCCAGCTACGGCTCCCCAGGCAGATGAACGTTCGAAGAACTCCAGCAATAGTCCAGTAACACAAGCACAAAGCACACAGCCACAGTCAGGTTGAATCACGACACGAAGTATACAGGATGCAGATAGAAACGGAATGAGCAAGGAAAGAGAAAGACTTGGCTTCTCTCCTGGCTATAAGCCCCTCCTGCCCTAATTGCTCCCAGGTGGTCCCAGACACACCTGCAGGCAGGGCTGGGAGTAAAAGCTCCCTTAAAGGCACAAAATTACCTTTGGCTGTTTCACAGCAGCCTGATAGTCAACAGGTTCAGGATTAGATTCAGTGGTGAAATTCAGCCAGTTCTCACCAGTTCTGCAGAACCGGTTGTTAATTTTAGGTTGGGAGAGGGAAGAAAGGCAGCAGCCGCCCTGAAGGCTGCCCTGAAGGACATAAAACCGGTTGTTAATTTATTTGAATCCCACCACTGATTAGATTCTTACTTTCATCTGACTTTGCAGATTCTGATAATGGGCTGCTCTCCAATTTCTTATCACGGATCCTCTGTCTCATTGAAACCTCAGATGTTAAGCAAAATGTACAACATACAGAATTCGGTATCTCCCATGAGCCAACGTTTACCATTCGTCCGTGTTTGCCACTGGACTGCTGACAATGCGCCCCATGAAGTCAAACTTGAGATAGCCCTACACTGGATTCAGCCTGGGCTGATCCCAGACTATTGACGCAATCCTAACCAACTGGCCAGCACCAGGATAAGAGCAATGGAGCTACGAGGCAAGAGAACACAAATTCCCTTACCTCGAGGTGGCCTCCATGACTGACCTCGAGGTGGCCTCCAACTGCAGGATGAAGCAACTGCTCCATTGGCACAGCCTTGGCAGGGCTGGAAAGTTGGTCAGGATTGCGCCCTATGTGATTGTTTCATCTGTGTGGTATCTGCAGTGTGCTTTGAAGCTGGAAATCTTGCCTACACGCTCATCAGCAGATGTTACCTCCCAGGGCTTTCTTTGAGATTAGTGTTCAACCTTCAGAATGCCTCAGTGCCAAAAGTGCAAATGAGACACATCATGTGGTGATGATTGGCTGCTGAAATTCTCCTATGCGTTTTTAATTGCTTGCCTACTCAGGTTTTGATCCTTTCTTGCCATTGCTGCGCATCCGGGATTTTTGTCTACAACCCTACAAAAGGGCTCCTAGGAAAGACCATATATGGAAAGACCATCGGTGAAGATGAGTTCGAAGAAACCGTGATGGAATAGGCCGTAGTACAGCTGAGGAGAGCCATAGGGGGTCACAGGACCCCAGGCAGTCCTCTTCCCGGGGCAGGAATGCCGCCCCCACTGCGGCTACCAGGTCCTACCACCCTCTCTCGCCCCACCCCCTCCTAACACAACTGGAGCTCTGCTCTAGTCATGCCTGGAGAGTGTTCGGAGGCCTTTGGGAGGCCTTAGAGTAGAGGTCCTCAGACTTTTTAAACAGGGGGCCAGTTCACTGTCCCTCAGATTGTTGGGGGGGGGGTGGACTATAGTTTGAAAAAATTCCTATGCACACTGCTTTCCAATCACTGTGAGCGCCAGTGTTATTTTTTTTTATTTTAGCTGCTCGTGTTTATTATTTTAGCTGCTCGCAGTGCCTCGTGTGATTGCTTCCCGTGCTTCCTCCTGCCTCTCTTTGGTCCCCTGACTCACTGCACAGGCACCCCAGCGCTAGTCTGGGAGAAAGGAAACTGGAAGCCCCTGGTTTGCCCCCCCCCCGTCCCCTCCCAGCCACAGCACCTAAGCTGGCCATGCTGTGGAGGCAACAGTCTCAGCTGGGCTGCTGCCATTGCAAACTCACCACATGGGCAGAGCTGCAGAGGCAGATCTCAGGGAGGGCAAAGCTCTAAGTTTTGCAAGAAGCCTTACCTTGCAGTGGAAATCACTCCTCTCCTGCACTTGCACTGTTCTAGCCAATCCTCACAGGGAAAAGCAACTTCTTGCCATTGCTTACTGGCTACAGCAGCAAGGGAGAGGAGGCATTTACATGACAGGGTAAGGCTCCTTGCAACACTTAGAGCTTTGCCCTCCCTTTAGATCTGCCTCTGCAGAGCTGCTTCCCGAGGCAGCACTTTGGAAAGGGGCTTGTCAGCTCGCCTGTTGCAGCCCGGATTTGGAAAAGGCTGCTTTGCAGCACGGTCCAGGTGTGTTGCAAGGCAGCCCTTTCTGAGGCCCGCATGCCCACCCCTCCTTATTTCAGCTCTGAATGATAGGTGGGCCGGGTAAATGACCTGGGGGGGGGCGTATCTGGTCTGCAGGCCGTAGTTTGAGGACCCCTGCTTTAGAAGGTCACTTCTGGTTTTCCTGAACAACTGAAAGTGATGTTTTTAAGACTATTACGACCTTGAATACATATAACTTCTGGTTCCTTCCCCCAAACCCCGGAAGTGACCTCCTAAGCAGCGGTGTTATGCTGCCGGAACGCTGAGCAGGACATCCGGGTGATCGACAGCCCGCCTGTCGCATTCCGCAACGTTACGCCGTTTGCGTAACGTACGCAAGTGGCGTAATTGGTTACGCAAATGGCGTAACGCTCTGGAACGTGACGGACGGGCTGTTGATCACCCAGATGTCCCGCCCAGCGTTCCGGGAGCATAACACTGCTGCTCCTAAGGCCTCCTGAAGGCCTCAGTACACTCTCTGGATGCAACCGTACCCCAGCTCCGGTCACATTAGGAGGGGTTGGGGGGGGTTAGAAGGTGTACCCTGGAGCAGCACCCTGGAGCGGCACACTTTCCAGCTACCCACTGGGGGGCAGGGGTAGAGCTGCCTTATGTGAAATAGAGTTGAGCTTTTGTGTTTGTTCTCAGCAAATCCTGCACACCCTCAAGCCTTTGTGGTTGATCCTGAAAAAGCTGGTGCTTTCCACAAAAAGGTCAAGCGTTTGCAAGCGTCAACCACTTGCAAAGGGTTGGATGAAAAATAACCTTTGCGAGGGGCCAATGTGCGCACAGAAGTTCAAACTTTCTTGGCACGTGTGACGTTCGTGTTTGGCTTGATTCTGCTCTCAAACATAATCTGAGTAGGAGAGTTCAGTGTTATAGAATGTGTGCAACATCTCTAGTAGAAATCCTATGACCCAGGACCAAGTTCACACCTGAGACCTCCTACAGTATCTTCTCTCAGTAAAAGGTCTCCATACATTTTAGAAGAGAGAACAATATAGGCCAGTTGGCTGGCTTGTGTCTGATCAGTAACTCACAGAAAATATGCCAGCCACTTAATTTTTATTCATCCTGCAACATGCTGGTTGCTTGTTAAGCAGACCATAAAATTTAAGCCTTTACTACTTGTCTGTAAATTGCTTTATACTGAAGCCCCTTATTATTATTATTATTATTATTATTTAGTAGGTGCTGATAGCAAGCTCACTGCTGTCCAAATGAAGATGCAAGCTTGGCCTTTATTTTTCCCGGGGATCTTGCAGCCTGAAGTAGATCAGACAAATACAGGCATCCCCCAGTATCCACTGATTCGGTATCCACAGTTTCAGTTCTCCACTGATACTATGGATACTGGGACTCCTATTGAAAACAATGGGGTTCTAATATAAAGGTAAAGGTTTCCCCACAACCGAATGGTCTAGTTGTGACTGACTGTAGGGGACAGTGCTCATCTCTGTTTCTAAGCCGAACAGCCGGTGTTTGTCCAAGGACCAGCTTCCATGGTCATGACGCCAAAGCGCATAGAACACCATTACCTTCCCACCAAAGTTGTACCTATTTATCTATTTGCATTTTACATGCTTTCGAACTGCTAGGTTGGCAGGAGCTGGGTCATGCAAAGGGAGCTCACTCGGTTGCATGGTCTCGAACTGCCAACTTTCCGGTCAGCAGCTCAGGGGTTTAACCCGCAGCGCCCCCACGTCCCTTATTGAGAAGATAGGGGAACATTAAACAAATCTCTCTTTTTTACCTAGTTCCAGCAAAATTACTGATGTTCCTGTATCTTTATAAAGGCGTCCCCAGTATCCACTGGGGTTCCAGACCCCACCGTGGATACCTGAAACTGTGGATACTGGGGCATGCCTGTATATGTTTAATCTAAGAGAAGGGGAGCACACATGCATGCATGCTTTGGGGCCCTCAGCTGGTTTCAGGGGTAACTCATGAACTACATTCATGAGACTCTATATCAGTGGTATTCAAACTTTTTTATACCAGGACCCATTTTTTAGAATGGCACTTGTGTCGGGACCCACCGGAAGTGATGTCATTAACATGGAAGTGATGTTGTGGCAGGAAGTGACATCATCAAGCAGGACATGCTGTCACTGTAACATAACAAAATAACACTCTTGAAATGCAAATTGGCATTCTTGGACTGCAGTTGCACAACCATGCATTGCACAGAAACATCTCCGACAGAATGCAAGATAAGGACAAAATATTGTGTAACTAATAACAGGTTTTTTTTAAATAGCCCTCATTTGAAAATTTGAACTGTTAAGACACAAAAGGAATATAGCAAGAGTAAGGACTGCAGTTTCCAAGATGGCTGCTCCCATGTTTCCGCGACCCACCTGGCATCAGGTTGCGACCCACAGTTTGAATAACACCGCTCTATATTCTCCATTGCCTTGATTGCTATGACCATAACAGCCCTCCTCAAGTTGATCTGAACATGATCTGCTTTTCATGTGAATTGCTGTACATGTCTGCATGTTGAAAGTCCACACGACTGAACTCTTTACAGCACACGCCTGCGCACGTCTACTCAAGAGGTAATTCCCCTTGTGTTTTTGTAATTGTAATTCCCCAAAATGGCGAATGCTGTTTTATCCCCTTATCCCAAAGGAAAGCTGCAGGCCCTGCAATGGAGCTACTCCTCTTTCCACCAGCTATTTTGCTGGTGGTGAATAGAACAGTGCCATGTCTGGCTACCCGGCCCAAAGTGGAGCATAAATTCCACTGGTGAAGACCACTGCTGGTCCCACCCCTACTTTGGCCTGCGCCTCCCCTCATCAACCCAGTAATGCCTTCCCCATCTCCTCCCCCACCTTCCCCATGCCTTTCCCATGTCCCCCAAAGCCACACCACCAGCCCATGGTGACACCTACCGCAGTCAATGGCATGGTGGCAACTCTGGGGTGCTGAGACACCCCCCCACCAATGGCTCTGGGCCCAGTGCAGGTGGCAGAGCCCTTGGCAGTGCTGCAAACACACTTTATGACACATCTGAGACATTTTAGCAGACGATGTTGAAGTATTGCCTGTGAAAAGACGCATAGAATCGGACCCTGTGAAGGCTACATCTGATGACTGAAGGAATCTGTGAATCTTCACAGAACATATTTTAAAAGCTCCATTGAAAAATGGTGGTTATGACTTGCCTGCTGATGTAAACCACCTTGAATGTTGTCTTAAAAACAGAAGGAGATCTATAAATACCCATGTATGTATGTATGTATGTATGTATGTATGTATGTATGTATGTATG
>JAJKFI010000099.1:2923696-2941434 GCA_029204185.1 Lerista edwardsae | reverse complement strand
ATAGATAGATAGATAGATAGATAGATAGATAGATAGATAGATAGATATTGGCCAAGTATGAATACCATACTTGGAATTTTGGTATCGGCTAAATGGCTACATACATACTAACACATAAACAATAAACAATAAATACAACAGAAGAACAAATAAGGGCATTCAATTCAAAGTCCCCCATGTGATTCAGCAGGAGCCATGTTGGTGCATCATAGCACAGGTAGTTACGTAGGAGTGGGCAGTAACTTTCTTTGGATACTGCCACATTTCTTTTTGCAATTTAATATCTAATGTATCCAAGAGATTTTAAACCTTTCTGGGAATCCGGCTGCACCATGCTCCATAGTGTACATCAGTGGTATTCAAACATTTTAGACCGGGACCCACTTTTTAGAATGGAAATTGTTTTGGGACCAACCGGAAGTGATGTCATAGCAGGAAGAAACATCATCAAGCAGGAAGTGCTGTCATTGAGACATCATAAAATGACACTCCTGAAATGCAAATTGGCATTCTTGGACTGCAGTAATTGTAGAACCATGAAACATCCCTGACAGAAAGCAAGACAAGGACAAAACATGATGTAAAAGCACTGTACTAAAAATAAAATTTTAAACCCCCCACTTCAAAATTCAAACTGGTAACACTCACAAAAGGAATAGAACAAGAGTGTGAATAGAACAATAGTCTGTGGTTTCCAAGATGGCTGTTCCTAGCTTTCCGCGACCACCTGACATCAGGTCGCAACTCACCAAGTGGGTCCCGACCCACAGTTTGAATAAACTGGTGTACATGTTTTATCGTGGGACGTGGTGGTGCAGCAGGTTAAACTGCTGCTGCTGGGCTTTCCGACCGGAAGGTTGGGAGTTCAAGACTGCGCGACAGAGTGAGCTCCCGTTGCTTGTCCCAGCTCCAGCCAACCTAGCAGTTCGAAAGCACCTAAATGCAAGTAGATAAATAGGGACTACTTCGGTGGGAAGGTAACGGCATTCTGTGCGCTACGGCATATAGTCATGCCAGCCACATGACCACGGAAGCTTGTCCTCGGACAAAACGCTGGCTCTACAGGCTTTGAAATAGAGGTGAGCGCCGCCCCCTACAATCGGTCACGACTAGACCATTCGGTCGTGGGGAAATCTTTACCTTTACATGTTTTATCACTTTATCCCTGATCGCTAAATGACAGCCCAGAACAAATCCTGCCTCTTGAATTCATCTGGCATGAGCAAAATATAAATACTGGAAGAACCTGTAATTCAACATCCATGCAAGGGAAACAAAGAAATCTGCCCTTGGAAACAGGCTTTGAAAATGAATACTTTAAAAAAGAAGAAAATCCCACCCTGCTACATCTCAGCATGCATGGGATCTGCGCGCAAACAACTGAACATCTCTCTCTTCATCTTTGATGAGACACAGCTGGGTGTTAGAGGCCCAATCACGATGCGATTCAAGAAAAGACTTCTACAAGAATAAAATGTGTCCACTGTCTATATTGCTGCCAAGGTTCTTAAGGGGGGATGTACACCAACAAAAAGCAGATTTCAAAGGCACAGCACAGCACGCACAATTCTTACAGGTAATACCAGGAAGTATTTCTTTAGTCCTGACCTTTGGGCTTGTTCCCTGGACATGGGTGTTGCTTAATCAGTGGCATAGCTAAGGAGAGCAGGGGGTACATTGCCTCAGGTACCACACTTTTAGGGGTGCTAAACCCTCACCCTAGACAGGCAGGTGAGCACATGGAGGAACATCCAGAAGGAGTCCTGAGACCCGGGGTCTCTCTGTGCCCGAGAAGGCATCCCAGAAGCCTTAGAAAGAAAATTGTGCCTTTCTAAGTGCCTTTCTAAGGCCTCTAGGAGGCCCTCTGAGATTTTCTGTGGTGCACGCAGAGTCTACCCTCCTCAGGCCACTTCCCGGACAGGCTCAAGGGGTTTTCTGGGCATCTGGCACCTGTATGTGTGTGTGTGTGTGTTAAAATGCTTTGTGCTAATGGGTGCCAGATCCATCAGCTATGCCAGTGTTATTCAAACTGTGGGTCGGGACCCACTTGGTGGGTTGCAACCTGATGTCAAGTGGATCGTGGAAAGCTGGGAGCAGCCATCTTGGAAACTGCAGACCTTACTCTTGTTATATTCCTTTTCTGAGTCTTAACACTTTCAATTTTCAAGTGAGGGTTTTTTAAAAATTTGTTTTTAGTTCAGTGCTTTGACATCATATTTCGTCCTAATCTTTCTTTCTGTCAAGGATGCTTCATGGTTGTACAATTGCTGCAGTCCAATTTGCATTTCAAGAGTGTCATTTTATTAGGTTACAATGACGGCACTTCCTGCTTGATGTTGTCACTTCCTGCCACAATATCACTTCCAGGTTAATGACATCACTTCTGGTGGGTCCCGACATAAGCACCATTCTAAAAAGTGGGTCCTGGTCTAAAAAGTTTGAATACCACTGAGCTATGCCATTGTATTTAATAGTACAGTGAGGAATGAGGTAAAGAGCAGGAGGTCTGGTCCAGAGGGTACAGCCTCCTTTAAGATAAGATCCGAAGGTTGCCAGTTTGAGATCACCGGAAGTTTACATGAGTGGCGAGACCTTGAGAATGCCACTGATAAGTTGAGCTGATAAACTCCAGCTGCCTTCTGTGGGAGAGAAGTTGTGCTGGGCCAGCTCCTTCTTCAGTGAGAGCAAAGAAGCCGTCTATCAACCATTTATCAGCCAGCGTGGAGGCAACCGCTGGGAAGGAAGACCAGACTGGGAAAGATCCACCTGAATGTAGTTGTTCTTGAAAGATTAGAAGAAAGATTAGGGGATTGGACGGATTTCTGGAGGAAAGGTCCATCATGGGCTATAGGCAATGATGGATTGTGCAACCTCCTTACATTGGTGGTGGGCTACTTCAGAGTACCGGGTGCAAGGGAGTGGCAACAGGATGCAGGCATCTTGTTGTCTCATGCCTCCCTGGGGCACCTGGTGGGCTGCTGTGAGATACAGGAAGCTGGACTAGATGGGCCTTTGGCCTGATCCAGCAGGGCTCTTCTTATGTTCTTATGTTAACCCTGTAGGGTTTAGAAAAAAAGCTTTCCGATGTGAACTGCCTTGAATTAAAGTCAAAGGAGCAATCCAGTGACAAAGAAAGGTGGTATATAAATACCATGACAACGACGACAATGACAACAGAGTAAAATTCACAACTTCAAAGGTATTTTTAAAAGGAAACTGCAAAAAACAACACTCTTGATGTTCTCTTAAGAGTAATCACTTGCCATTTGAAGCACATGAAAGTGGGCAACAGCCCTCCATAAATGGTACCCTTAGCAACAGATGGGAAGAGCAAGTCAAAGTATGATATGTGGAAATAACAGATTGCTGTGCCCCATCTCTACCCACCCACGATCATCAGCTCCAATTAAATATGCCGTACACATTTCAGCAGTCATACATCACGGGCAAACGATCACAGTGTGTCGCTGTCTTGCTAAATAGCAAGGTGAGCATGTGCAATGACAACACATATGGGCCTGCATTAATTTTGCATCCTGTACCATCATCTGCTCGCTCCATACAGTGCACTTTATCTCATTGGCAACATTTACATTTGTATTGGACTTTACAAAGAAATGGTGGGTTGGCTTCTGTGAGTGGCTTGCCATAAATTTTCCAAATGCTTGCTGGTGGAAGCCAGAGCTTCAGCGTGGTGACCAGTTCGTGCACATTTCAAAACTGCTTTACAGTGACTGAATTCATGTACGTGTACAAATTGTACAAAATACTTCAGCCATAAGGAAGGCAGAGCACCAACGAATAGATGCTTTTGAATTATGGTGTTGGAGAAGACGCTTGAGAGTCCCCTGGACTGCAAGGAGATCCAATCGGTCAACCCTACAGGAAGTCAAGCCTGATTGCTCCCTGGAAGGACAAATCCTGAAGCTGAAGCTCAAATGCTTTGGCCACCTCATGAGAAGAGAAGACTCCTTAGAAAAGACCCTCATGCTGGGAAAGACTGAAGGCAAAAGGAGAAGGGGGAGGCAGAGGATGAGATGGTTAGAAGTGTCACTGAAGCAATGAACATGAAATTGGGCGAACTCCGGAAGCTAGTGGAGGACAGGGAGGCCTGGCGTGCTGTGGTCCATGGGGTCGCAAAGAGTCAGACACAACTTAGTGACTGAACAACAACAACAAATTGTACTGCTAACCCTCCATAGCAAGATACCAGGTTTGGATGACTTAATTGGAAAAAATATATGAGACGGCGGAAATGGATATATTAACAGAAAGATTAAAGGAAGTAAATCTAGAGAGAATGGAAACTTACTGGAAACCATTTTGCGATTGAAAAGTATGTTGAAAAGTAGAATTGGTGATATATAATTGATGTATTAATATTATGATATATTATTATGTATGGTGTATGTCAGGATGCTGAAGGAACAGCGTGAAATGATTTGTGTGTCTTTAAGAAAGCTCAGGCTTTTGGCTCTAGTCACCAGCTGTTTCCCTAGTCACCTGCATGTAATCAAAGGGCCAGCCTAGATAACCGGAGAGGAAAAACTTTCCTTCCCACCGTCTTCCCTTCTCTGTGTGTCCGGAGTCCGTGGGGCTCGTGTATGTGCCTCTGTAGCTGGTGTGGAGGTGTCTGCATGTGTGAGGCTTTGCTTATGCCCTGCCTAGCCTTGTCTAATATGGGTCTGATTTGATGCCGTATACTGCTGTGTATTCTCAGTCTGTGGATTATACTCTTGGCCTGAGAGCAAAGAGAGTTGTGTGAAGACTCTTCGTGTTTTTCCTGAAACCAGCACGACCATTGGATTATTACCTTGGTTCCCGACAGACGACTCTTCCAGAGCTGTTGAGACTACACTACAGAGTAACACAGGTCAGAGGACTTGTTCTTCACCTGCACAAGAAGAAGGCTTCTGAGCCTAAAAACCAGGAGACTTTGGACCCAATGCGTCTTTGCCTCTGGACTTGTACTACAGGGATTGTTTTACCTGCCTGTTTAAACCTTGCCTGTGTTATATCCTATGTGTGGTCGTATAACCTACTTGAACCCTTTCTGGGAACTCTGAAACCTCTAAGTAAAGAGCTTACGCCTAATCTATCAAAGTGAACTGTCTGTTGTGCTTGAATCGTTCCTGGACTCTGTTATACCTTGAGCAAGGGGCTATAGTTGCATGGTGGCATGTGGCTACTTAGACGCACTTGAAGCTCATTTAGGGGTGCGTCCCGTTAGTGTATGATGTATTAATATAGAATAATGTAGAAGTTATATTGAATGATTTATTAGTTAACAATATCCATGATAATTTTGAAAAGTGATGTCTGATGGATGAATATAGTATATGTTCAAATAGGATGAAGAATGTTGGATGGGAACATGCTGTAGTGCAACGTTTCCTGTTGTATTGACCTCTACCCCAATACCTATGCTTTCCTTTGTTGTTGTTGTTCAGTCGCTAAGTCGTGTCCGACTCTTCGCGACCCCATGGACCACAGCACGCCAGGCCTCCCTGTCCTCCACTAGCTTCCTGAGTTCGCCCAATTTCATATTCATTGCTTCGGTGACACTATCTAACCATCTCATCCTCTGTCGCCCCCTTCTCCTTTTGCCTTCAATCTTTCCCAGCATGAGGGTCTTTTCTAAAGAGTCCTCTCTTCTCATCAGGTGGCCAAAGTATTGGAGCTTCAGCTTCAGCATTTGTCCTTCCAGGGAGCAATCAGGCTTGACCTCCTGGAGAATTGACCGATTGGATCTCTTTGCAGTCCAGGGGACTCTCAAGAGTCTTCTCCAACACCATAATTCAAAAGCATCGATTCTTCGACGCTCTGCCTTTCTTATGGTCCAGCTCTCACAGCCATACATGGCTACTGGGAAAACCATCGCTTTGACTATGCGAACCTTTGTTGGCAGGGTGATGTCTCGGCTTTTGATTAAGCTATCTAGGTTCACCATAGCTTTCTTCCCAAGAAGTAAACGTCTTTTAATTTCATGGCTGCAGTCACCATCTGCGGTGATCTTGGAGCCCAGGAAAATAAAGTCTGTCACTGCTTCCATTTCTTCCCCTTCTATTTGCCAGGAAGTGATGGGAGTGGTTGCCATGATCTTAGTCTTTTTAATGTTGAGCTTCAAACCAATTTTGGCACTTTCCTCTTTCACCCTCATCAAAAGGTTCTTTAGGTCTTCCTCACTTCCTGCCAGTAGAGTGGTATCGTCTGCATATCTGAGATTGTTGATGTTTCTCCCAGCAATCTTGATTCCAGCTTGTGAGTCATCCAGCCCTGCCTTCCTCATGATGTACTCTGCGTATAAGTTAAATAAGCAGGGAGACAGTATACAGCCTTGTCGTACTCCTTTCCCAATTTTAAACCAGTCGGTTGTTCCATGTCCAGTTCTAACTGTTGCTTCCTGACCCGCATAAAGGTTTCTCAGAAGGCAGATCAGGTGGTCTGGAACTCCCATCTCTTCAAGAACTTGCCACAGTTTGTTGTGATCCACACAATCAAAGGCTTTAGCATAATCAATGAAGCAGAGGTAGATGTTTTTCTGGAACTCTCTTGCTTTCTCCATGATCCAGCGAAGGTTGGCAATTTGATCTCTAGTTCCTCTGCCTCTTCGGAAACCAGCTTGTACATCTGGTAGTTCTCGATTCACATACTGCTGAAGCCAAGCTTGTAGGATTTTGAGCATGACCTTGCTAGCATGTGAAATGAGTGCAATGGTGCGGTAATTCGAGCAATCTTTGGCATTGCCCTTCTTTGGGATTGGAATGTAAACTGATCTTTTCCAGTCTTGTGGCCACTGTTGGGTTTTCCAAATTTGCTGGCATATGAAGAGCAGCACTTGGACAGCATCATCTTTTAAGATTTTGAGTAATTCCGCTGGAATGCTGTCACCTCCACTAGCTTTGTTGTTAGTGAGGCTTTCTAAAGCCCACTTGACTTCACTCTCCAGGATGTCAGGTTCGAGCTCAGTGACTGTACCACTGTGGTTATCAGGAACATTGAGATCGGCCTTATAGGGTTCCTCTGTGTATTCTTGCCACCTCTTCTGAATCTCATCTGCTTCTGTTAGGTCCTTGCCATTTTTGTCCTTTATTGTGCCTACCTTAGCATGAAATTGTCCTTTGACATCTCCAATTTTCTTGAAAAGATCTCTAGTCCTCCCCATTCTGTTGTTTTCCTCTATTTCTTTGCATTGCTCATTTAGAAAGGCCTTCCTATCTCTTCTTGCTGTTCTCTGGAAATCTGCATTCAGTTGGGTATATGTTTTCCTTTCTCCCTTGCTTTTGGCTTCTCTCCTTTCCTCAGCTATTTGTAAAGCCTCGTCAGACAGCCACTTTGCCTTCTTGCATTTCTTCCTCTTTGGGATGGTTTTAGTTGCTGCCTCCTGTACAATGTTACAGACCTCCGTCCAAAGTTCTTCAGGCACTCTGTCTACCAAATCTAAGCCCCTAAATCTATTTGTCACCTCCACTGTATATTCGCAGGGGATCTGATTTAGGTCATACGTGGAGGGCCTAGCGGTTTTCCCTACTTTTTTCAGTTTAAGCCTGAATTTGGCAAGAAGAAGCTGATGATCTGAGCCACAGTCAGCTCCAGGTCTTGTTTTGACTGCCTGTATGGAACTTTTCCATCTTTGGCTGCAAAGAATGTAATCAATCTGATTTCGATGTAGACCATCTGGTGAAGTCCATGTGTACAGTCGCCGTTTGTGTTGCTGGAAAAGGGTGTTTGCTATGACTAATGTGTTCTCCTGACAGAACTCTATCAGTCTTTGCCCTGCTTCATTTTGTACTCCAAGACCAAACTTGCCTGTTATTCCTCTTACCTCTTGACTGCCTACTTTAGCATTCCAATCCCCTATGATGAGAAGGACATCTTTTTTGGGTGTTAATTCTAGAAGCTGTTCTAGGTCTTCATAGAAGCGGTCAACTCCTTCCTCATCAGCACCAGTGGTTGGGGCGTAGACTTGGATTACTGTGATGTTGAAAGGTTTGCCTTGGATCCGAATGGAAATCATTCTAAAATGATGGAAAGCTTTCCTTTACCCATGTCTATAATAAAAAATCTTATTTTAAAAAAGGTACACATGGCTAAGGGTCCTATCCTGAGGGCTGCAGCATAGGTGGCATGAGTGCACCACTGGCATTGGTGTTGCAAAAGTGCCACAAGGTACCTCTAGTACCGGTGGTAAGCTCTTATTGCCCAAGCTGGCCCATTGCCATTGCTGTGCACCCAGAGGTGCCATCATAGAGCCGGCAGTCAGTAATTGCAGGGGCCGCCGGTGGTGTGGTATTTCTGAGCAGGCAGGGAGGGTGGAACTGGGTGGGGAAGGAACAGAGTGGGGGGCACCCAGTGATGTCATGCAGGGGGGATGTGGGGGAACTCAGTTCCACTAGTTAAAATTAGGGCTGACTCCGCCCACTTCACTCTCCCTCCTCCCCCCTCCCAATTCCTCTGCAAAGAGCTTTTCTTCTTGGTTGGCCGGCACTCAGACGGTTAAAGGGAGCGACTCCAGATTCCTAGGGGGGTGAAGGCAGTGATGTCATTCAGGGGGAACGGACCAGAACGGGCATTCCGGATCCTAACGGGCTCCGTGGCTGGTTCCGGGTTCCCAACAAGTGCCAATCAAAAGTGAGTTCCTGTTCCTAAATCATTTGAATGACACCACTGGGGGCACCCTAATCTCCAGGGCAGTGAGGGAGGAAGGAGATGGGCATATCAGGGCCAGAAAGGGGCAGAGTGGCCATAACCTTAGGGTGCAATCCTAACCAACTTTCCTGTACTGGGGTAAGGGCAGTGCAGCTCTGAGGTAAGGGAACAAGCACTCTCTTACCTCAAGGAGGCCTCCATGACTACTACTCCACTGCAGAATGCAGCACATGCCCCATTGGCACAGCTATGTCAATGCTGGAAAGTTGGATAGGATTGCGCCCTTAATCCCAGTTCTCATTTTGAGACACTCGGGATAGTACATTTATAACGGATGCAGGGGAAAATTCATTGAAGCTGGTCCTGTGTGGATTTTAAAATGCTGTCGAAAATCCGCACCACCCAAGACCAAAACAATCCTGATCTATGTGATTCAAGGCGCAGAGCCTCTTCAGAAATATTTTCCCACACCCTTTTCTCCCACACTTTTGCACCACAACGGAGTTCACCATCACTGCACCAGCTAGCAGAGGGAAAGTGGGCAGCTGTGTCCCAGAACACGATGTGGGCAGAGGGAACGTGGGCATCCCAGAACTCGACTTGCCAGGTTTTCATAATAACAATAAGGAACACACAAGTATCCAGACACTGCTATACATAATGATCACAGACAGTGGCATAGCTAAGGAAAGTGCAACCCAGTGCAGAGGGCAAAGTGTTGCCCCATAAGTGACATCACACCTGGGCTTTTTAAAAAAAAATGATGGGGCACATCCTACCCCAGCAGCATGCCCCCTCCTGCTGCCCACAAACACGCAGTCACTTCACAGTCATACTCATTTACATTGTTCACATTTTTAGACTACCCTTCTTCCATATAAAATCAGAGCACCCAGTCAAAAAACACATTCACACTCAGAACCAAGGGAGGGAAGTGGGGTGGGGGGGAAAGATCTCCATATAATCAATCAACAGTATTTATATACCATTTTTCAACACAAAGTTCACAAAGTGGTATTCAGGCAAATAATAATAAATAATAAATAATAATTTTGGCTCCCTGCCCCAAAAGGACTCACAATCTCTTAAAAAAAAAATGCAGACCACCACCAACAGCCACTAGAAAAGACACTGTGCTGGGGTGAAGAGGAACAATTACTCTCCCATTGCTAAATATAAGAGGAACACAATTTGAAAATGCACCTCTTGCCCAGTTAGCAGGGGTAAATATAAACATCAGCTCCCCATATAAACCTAGTCAAAGAACATATGGGCAGCGCAATTCTATACCCTCCTTGCGCCAGCGCTAAGCTCCTGCGCCGGCCAAATGCTGTTGCAAATGTACCGTCAAGCGCATCTGCATCAGCGCTGTGGTGCTGGACCGGTGCAAGCAGCAGTGCAGGCACTCGTGCACCACCACAACCATCAGCAGCGCCGGCCATGTGCCAGTCAAGCATCGGCGTCGCACAGTTAGGCCAGTGAAGTTTGGTTGGCACAAGGGCCACCGTAAAGCAAGTTTGGACCACTCTCGGTGTCAGGGAAAATGGTGCACATCTGTGTGCTGGCCTTTCTGACCAAGAGTGGTCCAAGCATACTTTACAGTGTCCCTCGTGTGAGTGATTGGGCATGCCCGGCCTGGGAACAGGGGTTAGGGTCCACCCTAAGGGGCAGATTCTTGCTCCACCAACTCTCTGGGCTGTCCAGCCCACGGTTCTGCCCACTCTCTGCCCTCTCTGCCCCATTTCACTCCTACCACCACCAGCGGTGTCATCCTCAAATGAAGTTCCGGAATGCTAGGCGGGACTTACTGCTTGACTGACAGGCTGTCCGTGACGTGTCGCTGCCTGCCCGACCGCCGTGCGGGCTCCCTCCAGTTGGCGCACCCCTCCGCTGCTCGCCCAGGCACCCAGCACCGAAGCCAGGGGTGCCCATGCGGCAGGCGGGCAGGCAGCGACACGTCACGGACGGGCAGCCAATCAGGCGGTAAGTCCCGCCTAGCATTCCGGAATGTCGTTTGAGGATGACACCACTGACCACCACCCAGGGGCTTGGGAGCAGCTTACTGGGACTCCCTGGCAGTGTCTGTGGGCTGGTGTGACTCCTTGCGCCATCCCTGTGCCTTCTTGGCTGCTGCAGACATGTCTTACAGCACATTTGAGACAGTGCTGGGCCAACACATGCAACACGCAGCGGCCCAGCAACCTAGTAAGATTGTGCCCTTAGAGATCCAGAGGCAATCCTGTAGATGTCAGGGATCTCTCTCGGAGCAGACCAGGCAAGAGTTTCCTTGATGTTGATTTTTAATGCAGATACAATAGGTTTAAATGTATTAGCTGTTTTTGAATGTTAAAATAAAAAAGAAATCAAAGAATCCAATTCTCCACGTCGCATTAGAGGAAGATGCTTTCTTCAACTGAATCTATTACACCCCCTTCTGATGACAAAATTGAAATGACTGAAGTTCAGATCTGGGCGATGCTTCTCTGGGGCTTTGCCTTTGCCAATCACTCTTTCAGGAACAATGTGACTTCACTCTATTATGCTGACACTGAATTAGATTGTTTTTTTCCCCCTTCCCCTCTCTTCTATTTAATGTGTTTTTACAACACCAGCTACACAAGCAATTTTGCCAGGCTTAGCTTGAAGGATTATTGAGATTCTGAAATGTAGTGAGAAAAATGGAACTGTTCCGCATTGATATGCAACTTTCGGTTTCCAAAATGTAGAGAAAGGGTGATCGGCCTGGTGTTGGACACCATCTTTTTGGGGCAAGGGATGGTTCAGGTTCTGATGGGCAAACTTCCCCCCCCCCCCGCTTGTTTGTGACAACTCATGTGTAGGCAGCGCTGGTGGAAAGGCCTGCACCATCCCATTGGCAATGCATCCAGCAGTTGCACACCTGGGGACAGGGGAGCAAATGCCCCAGGGTGCCACATGGGAGGGGTGACATAATCACTTCCCTGGCCCTTGGTTGCACCCCCATCACTGCACTGATCTAGGGCCACCCTCCTCCACTACCTTTTTCTTAAGTGGACAAGGAGGAGGGTGGCCCCCTGAGCAGCTCAGGAAAGCTACAGGACTGGCTGCAAGATGGACTCTCCATTCACAGAGCTTTCACCGCTGTTCCAGGGGCCACCTGCCATTTGCCTTAAAGGTTTCCCCATGACCGAATGGTCTAGTCGTGACTGACTGCAGGGGGCAGCGCTCATCTCTGTTTCTAAGCCAAAGAGCCGGCGTTTTGCCCGAGGACAAGCTTCTGTGGTCATGTGGCTGGCATGACTATAAGCCGTAGCGCATGGAACGCCGTTTCCTTCCCACTGAAGTGGTACCTATTTATCTACTCGCATTTTTAGGTGCTTTCAAAGTGCTAGGCTGGCAGGAGCTGGGACAAGCAACAGGAGCTCACTCATAAGAACATAAGAACATAAGAAGAGCCCTGCTGGATCAGGCCAAAGGCCCATCTAGTCCAGCTTCCTGTATCTCACAGCGGCCCACCAGGTGCCCCAGGGAGGCATGAAACAACAAGATCCTGTTGCATCCTGTTGCCACTCCTTTGCACCCGGTACCAGTAGCCCACCACCTTTGTAAGGAGGTTGCACAATCCATCATTGCCTATAGCCCACGATGGACCTTTCCTCCAGAAATCTGTCCAAACCCCTCACTCCATCGCGTGATCTCAAACTGCCAACCTTCCAGTCAACAAGCTTGCAGCTCCACGGTTTAACCGCTGCGCCACCACGTCCCTCTGCCATTTGCCTTAGCCCTCTGCTATTTTTTTTAAAAAAAACAGAGGGTGAGGGCAGGCGGTGTGCAAAACCTGGAGTGGAAGGCAAACCTCAGGAAGGGGAACCTGAGGATGGCTGTGACTTGCAACCACCCCCAGAGCTTTCTGGAGGCTGCTTGCTGCTGGCCCTTCGCCTCCACTGTTTATTTTTAGTGGAGGACGAGGACAGGCTGCAGGCAGGCCCCAGAGCAGCGTGGGAAACCTCCAAGGGTGGCTGCAGGTCTCAGCCACCCTCAGAGCCTTCCAGGGGCCATCTGCTGCTTGCCGTCATCAGCTAAGTATATGACTATAGGATTGCAGCCGCAGAGCGCAATCCTAAACCAGCATTGCTCCAGCACAGCATTCTTGCTCTGGAGCAGTGCTGTTGGAAACTGTGCCATAAGCCAGGTCTGCGGCGTTGATTTGGGCGCTGGCAGCAGCGCTGGTGCATGGACACTGCGCACCATGTCAGCTGCCCTGGCTGGGTGCAGGCTTAGTTTGGCCAGCTCAGGCACACACCGAATGAGTGCCAGAGGTGAGCAGAAGTCGGAACAGGGTGGAGGGAGGGCGGATCTGTGGGCGGGGCAATGAAGAGAGGGGGTGGAGATGGGACATGGCCGTTAGGCTGTATCCTACCCCTCGTCTCCAGGCTGATTTTGCTGCTGCAGATCCAAGCAGCCCCATAGGGCTGGCTGGGGCTTAAACAGTAGGGCAAGGGGAAAATATCCCCTTGGCTGCAGTGAGCTGCATTTGACTCCCAGCATGCATTAGGTTACAAGGCGGGCCTACTGGCCTGCCTGCTCCAACGCAGGTTAGGATTGGGCTGCCCAATAGTTATTGAGACGCCTTTTTCATCAGGCATAGAGTTGTAACCATGGAGTTATTATTTGACAGGAGGGAACATGACGTCACAGACTTGAAGCCGACTTACAAATATGGCTGACTCAGATCAGCGCCGCGAAAGGGGCTCTCTCGCTCGCACGGCGCACGTGTAAAAGTAAATCTCCCTGCCCGTGTGTAAAAGTTTATTTCAACGTCTTTAAGCATGCCTTCGTGTTCTGCATACGGGTGTGCGAATCGCTGGACGAAAAATGGGATTACTTTCCACAGGTACTTAAAATCATTGTGATTAATTGATACTGAAAAATATTACCTCATAAAGTATGCAGCCCTTCACAAACTGAAGTAGATATGAAGAATAAAAATAAAAATAAAAATAAAATATTACTTCATAAAGTATGCAGCCCTTCACAAACTGAAGTAGATATGAAGAAATAAAGTAAAAATAAAAATAAAAATATGTTATATTTTTGAAATTCTGAACATTAACAGAGTTTGTTTTATGGGGGGGGGTGAGTGTAGAAGTTTAAAAAAAAAACACTTAATAGCCTAGAAGTGAAAAAGAACTACTCTCCTATTGACAACTACTTGTGTTATACATTGAGAGATTTTAATGTAATTTTCCTACATATTTATCTGATTTTTGCCCACCCTCCCCCTTTTTTTCTTCCCTTCCTGTTCACACTTTATTCCTGCTTGTGTAGATTTCAAAAAATAAGTCTGTCAAAGCAGTGCAATCCGAGTTTAAATAGACAGCAAGCGGCATTTCGTCCGGTGTGTTCAGTAATATAATTATGCGGAATTAAACCTTGGAATTGCATATTAACTCATATAGTTACCACTAATGTTTCTCCACGATCACACATTGTTATTTTGGTAAGTTTTTACTTCAGGAGTAAACGATTCAGCCCTAAACATCATGCGAAAACCCATTGGAAATGCTTGGAATGAGCAATGTTTTGGACGTACCAACATGGCCGCTAAGCCCGCCTCCTGGAGTCAATTCGTCCGTATTGAACTCAATGGGCAGGGCCACCCCCTGGTTGTAACATAGTCCTTTAAATGTATTTTCCAGAAATTTATACCTCTTTTTTTTTTTTTTGTAATAAATGAGTTTCCTGCAGATTTCTTTTGGTCATGGCCATTTTTTAAAGGCCACTACCTTTGTCCTCTGCCCTGGATGATGTATCCCACCAGAGTTTTATGTTAAATTTTACTTCTGGTTTATTTCCTCGACTTCTTTCTGCATCTCCTCTGTTTCCCAATACCTCTTCCACCTTTATTGATTCCTTATGGAAGCAGATCTCCTCTTGCTTCTTAAGTGTAACTGAACTCCTTCCAAATAAATGTGCCATTTATCACTGGTGTGTCCCCCCCCCCCAATGTTTCTTCAGAAAATTCTCTAATTGATGTCCTTTCCTTTGGAGTTCTCAGCTGGGACCATGATCAAGGGGAGGAAAGAAAGTTTTGAGATTAGATTCATCAATATTAAAAGTTCCAGAAATAGCTGCTAAGATAGGACAAGAAGTACCGCATATACTCATGTATAAGTCAATCTCATGGATAGATCGAGGAAAGGTTTTAAGCCAAAAATCATAGAATTTGCTATGACCCTCAGATAAGCTTGAGGTAAAACTTAGGGGGGTTATGAGATTCTTTGAAAATGATTTACCAGTAATTGTTCTGAGGCAGCAACAAAATGCCAGCAACAACGACAACAACTGAGCCATTTCACTTTCTTTGGAGGCAGCATAGAAATGGAGATAATGCAGATAAGATGGTGTTTGCAAGATGGGAGTTGGCAATTTAGAAATAAAATAAAATAAAAACTGTGTCTCTGAGACCACAGTGAGCTGGCAGCCCTAGTCTTTTCAATGTGGCTGTCTGTTAGCAAATAGCTTTCAAACTCAGCGCTAAGGAGGTCAACAGATTTTATTAACATTCCCAACATTCAGAGCTTACAATGGCAGAATACAGTTTGACCGTTGTGCCTTGCTGTACACTGGTACAATAAGCCCTTCGTAAAGTTCCCAATGACAGTATCTCGCTGCATCTATTCACTCCTGAACTGAGGTTTACAGTCATCAGGAAAGCAAAACAGAAACGAGGTGCTTCCAAAACTGATTTACGTACTAATTGGTTTTTATGAGCAAACACATTAATTTCACCAGGCTAATTAGCTGTTTTATGATTCAAGAACACGGTTGTGCTTATTATGCAATCAAAATATCCTTTCATTAGTATTTAATTACTAATGTGCCTCTTTTACCCTACATCCCAAAAGTAGATGTAGATAACCTCCTAAAGAAGGCAAGCGTGAGAACAACAAGAAGAACAAATAAAAGAAAAGGGTGTGCTAGAGGGAGCTTCCATTGAGACCACCATTAGACTGAGATAACTGTTGAGGAGGTCTTTCCTCCTCCTTTCCAGATGACCTGTTTAAGATCTGTGGATCCTGAGATGATGGAAGAAGAGGTTCTCAGGTCTAAAGGCGCTTATAGCACCATTTCCAGAGCTGTCTTACTACATTATAATTTTAAAATACTGGAAGGATACTGCGTTGAAAGTCTCTTTGATTTAGACATAAACCATTTGCTGGGGATTAAAATAAATGATGAGATAAAAAAAGAAAAATTAAAGAAAAGAATAAATGGCGAAGAGGCACAATTTTTAACTTGAGCAGTTGTCAGTATATTGTATTGGTGTAAGCAAATTAGATTTATTACTCCCCTCTTGCTTTACATATTCTGAATTTGGTTTTTACAGTTTAGTTTTTGTTTTGTAGCTGTGAATGTGTTAGTTTTTGTTGTTCTAAGAAAAATATATATTTTTTAAAAGACTAGTTTCATAATCCGTCTCATCTCTTTATTTTTTTTTATCCTCGGTTTGGGGCCTCTGTGTGTGTGTGTGTGTGTGTGTGTGTGTGTGTGTGTGTGTGTGTGTTGAACAGTAAATACAGTCTGGCAAAAAAATAATCTGTAGCCCTGCCCTGAAAGGATGTACGCTTTTTCATTTTTGATAGTGATGATCTGCCTCATTGCTTTTCCATTTCATTTCAGCTGTGGGCATAGCCTTTCATCCCTTCCTTGTATTTCTAGAGTCTGTTCTCTACATACAGTTATTTATTATCTGTGAGATGGGCAGCCCGTTCTCATCCCCCCCCAGCCTGCGCAATGAAGCAGCACATGCTACATGTTATGGGGGCGAAGCAAGCAGTTGGTCTGGAAGAGGTAAGTCAAAATATTTTATGCATCACCCTCCAATGGGTTTCCTCCAATGGGTTTCCTCAGATGCACAGCAGCTCTTTAGGGGGCATGTCAGGCTGATTAAAGGGGGATAGGATCTTAGTGGTGTGCACCACAGCTGCTGAGATCTTCCCACTCCCACCCCTGATTTGACCCACCCCTCGCCCCTATTGCCCGCAAATCACCCTTGCCACCCTCTCACCTGTCCCACAGCACAATCCTAACCTAGAGTTAGGCTTGCACAGTTAGGCCAGCAAAGTTTGGCTGGCACAAGGGCCACCGTAAAGCGTGTTTGGACCACTCTGGAAGTCAGGGAGGATGGTGCACATCTGCGTGCTGGCCTCTCTTGCTCTGAGAGTGATCCAAGCATACTTTATGGAGGCCCTTGTACAGTGGTGTCATTCAAATGATTTAGGAACAGGAACTCACTTTTGAGTTTAAATTCAAATGTTGAAAAACAAAAACAAAAAAAACCCGGAAGCAGCCATGGAGCCCGTTAGGATCCGGAACGCCCGTTCTGGTCCGTTCCCCCTGAATGATATCACTGCCCTTGTATCAGCCAAACTTTGCTGACCTAACTGTACTGGCCTAACTCCAGTTTCCGATTGCGGTCCCAGTGGGGCATCCAGGAGCCATTGGCACCAGATTCATGGCCATAAGCCCCATAAGCCTATTCTACTAAGTAGAGAAGTATCATCCTAGTTAACGTTATATCTGACAGTACAACTGACCCCCAATTCTTTATCACTGATTTGACCTTTGGCAGAAGGTCTGGTCGAGAGGGTTAAAACCGCAGTAATTGCCTGAAGATAAGATCCGAAGTTCGCTAGTTTGAAACCACCAGAAGCTTCCGTGTGCGGCAGACCTCGAGAATGTGGCTGATAAGATCTGAGCTGTCTCAGCTGCCTGTGAGAGGGGGAGTTGTGCTGGGCGGCCAGCTGCTCTTTGGTGAGAGCTGCTCTTTGGTGAGATTATCAGCCAGTGGAAGGCAATCGTGCAGCGAGAAAGGAGGACTGGACAATGAAAGTGTCATCTGCATGTAATTGTTCTTGAAAGATTAGAACTTTGTTTGTGATTTGTAAAACCCTTGCGGTTTAGAAAATGCCTGCCTATGTAAACCGCCTTGAATTAAAGTCAAAGGAGCAATCTGATGACCAAGAAAGGCGGTATATAAATACCAAATATTATTATTATTATTATTATTATTATTATTATTATTATTATTATTATTATTATTATTA
>JAJKFI010000099.1:2881755-2923686 GCA_029204185.1 Lerista edwardsae | reverse complement strand
TATTATTATTATTATTATTATTATTATTATTATTATTATTATTATTAATTTGAGCAACCAATTCTCAGGGCATTTGTGAACAATGCCCTTGGAAGTTAAGGTTCTCATCAACACAAAATGACATCCTAATGGTAATTTAAGGGATCTTCCTAAAATTCTTCAGCTGATCAGCTCACAAAGACTGCAAAGTACCAATTTCCTTTGTGTGACCTCTGTTTAGTAAGATGAACTATATTGGAGTCGAATGCAGATTTCAAATATTTGAATTTCAGAGACTTAAGAACATAAGACAAAGTGAAAATTCAACATTATAATGCACAAGGAAGAACTTGGGGGAACATTTGAATCCGGATGCACAGCCGTTGTTGCTGATGATTACGGTGCTGAGTGGCACAAGGGGAAGACAGAGCAGAGATGAGGAGGGGATATTTCAGGGCTGAGAGAGGACAGATCTGTCCTGGAAAGAGTCAGCAGAGGAGGCCTTGGCCAAATTTCCCCTTCCGAGCTTTTCCCACTGACATGATTTAGCTGGTTCACTCTTCAGTCTAGGAAAAAAAGGAATGGATAAGTGGATAGAGGGATGTTCTATTCCCTTTCTCACAACACCTGAACCCGGGGACATCCATTAAAATTGAGCGTGGGAGAGTTAGAACAGGTAAAAGGAAATACGTTTTTACCCAGCCGGTAATTAATCTGTCCCTTTCATGGATCACTGCCTTGTCGTGGCGAAGGGGCTTGAGTAGCTCAATGAAGCTGTGAGCTATGCCATGTAGGGTTACCCAAGATGGACAGGTCATAGTAGAGAGTTCTGACTAAACGTGATCCGCTGGAGAAGGAAATGGCAACCCACTCCAGTACTCTTGCCAAGAAAACCTCATGGATTACAAAACTAAAAGGCTAAACGATATGACACTGGAAGATGAGACCCTCAGGTCGGAAGGTGTCCATTATGCTACTGGGGAAGAGCAGAACACGAGTACTAGTAGCTCCAGAAAGAGTGAAGTAGCTGGGCCAAAACTGAAAGGAAGCTCAGCTGTGGATGTGTCTGGAAGTGAAAGGAAAGTGCGATGCTGCAAAGAACAATACTACATAGGAACCTGGAACGTCAGATCTATGAATCAAGGCAAGCTAGATGTGGTCAAACGTGAGATGTCAAGGCTGAACATCGACATCCTGGGAGTTAGTGAACTAAAGTGGACAGGAATGGGAGAATTTAATTCAGATGACCATTATATTTGCTACTGTGGGCAGGAATCCCTTAGAAGAAATGGAGTAGCCTTCATCGTGAACAAGAGAGTGAGAACAGCAGTACTGGGGTATAACCTCAAAAATGATAGAATGATTTCCATTCGGATCCAAGGCAAACCTTTCAACATCACAGTAATCCAAGTCTACGCCCCAACCACTGGTGCTGATGAGGAAGGAGTTGACCGCTTCTATGAAGACCTAGAACAGCTTCTAGAATTAACACCCAAAAAAGATGTCCTTCTCATCATAGGGGATTGGAATGCTAAAGTAGGCAGTCAAGAGGTAAGAGGAATAACAGGCAAGTTTGGTCTTGGAGTACAAAATGAAGCAGGGCAAAGACTGATAGAGTTCTGTCAGGAGAACACATTAGTCATAGCAAACACCCTTTTCCAGCAACACAAACGGCGACTGTACACATGGACTTCACCAGATGGTCTACATCGAAATCAGATTGATTACATTCTTTGCAGCCAAAGATGGAAAAGTTCCATACAGGCAGTCAAAACAAGACCTGGAGCTGACTGTGGCTCAGATCATCAGCTTCTTCTTGCCAAATTCAGGCTTAAACTGAAAAAAGTAGGGAAAACCGCTAGGCCCTCCACGTATGACCTAAATCAGATCCCCTGCGAATATACAGTGGAGGTGACAAATAGATTTAGGGGCTTAGATTTGGTAGACAGAGTGCCTGAAGAACTTTGGACGGAGGTCTGTAACATTGTACAGGAGGCAGCAACTAAAACCATCCCAAAGAGGAAGAAATGCAAGAAGGCAAAGTGGCTGTCTGACGAGGCTTTACAAATAGCTGAGGAAAGGAGAGAAGCCAAAAGCAAGGGAGAAAGGAAAACATATACCCAACTGAATGCAGATTTCCAGAGAACAGCAAGAAGAGATAGGAAGGCCTTTCTAAATGAGCAATGCAAAGAAATAGAGGAAAACAACAGAATGGGGAGGACTAGAGATCTTTTCAAGAAAATTGGAGATGTCAAAGGACAATTTCATGCTAAGGTAGGCACAATAAAGGACAAAAATGGCAAGGACCTAACAGAAGCAGATGAGATTCAGAAGAGGTGGCAAGAATACACAGAGGAACCCTATAAGGCCGATCTCAATGTTCCTGATAACCACAGTGGTACAGTCACTGAGCTCGAACCTGACATCCTGGAGAGTGAAGTCAAGTGGGCTTTAGAAAGCCTCACTAACAACAAAGCTAGTGGAGGTGACAGCATTCCAGCGGAATTACTCAAAATCTTAAAAGATGATGCTGTCCAAGTGCTGCTCTTCATATGCCAGCAAATTTGGAAAACCCAACAGTGGCCACAAGACTGGAAAAGATCAGTTTACATTCCAATCCCAAAGAAGGGCAATGCCAAAGATTGCTCGAATTACCGCACCATTGCACTCATTTCACATGCTAGCAAGGTCATGCTCAAAATCCTACAAGCTCGGCTTCAGCAGTATGTGAATCGAGAACTACCAGATGTACAAGCTGGTTTCCGAAGAGGCAGAGGAACTAGAGATCAAATTGCCAACCTTCGCTGGATCATGGAGAAAGCAAGAGAGTTCCAGAAAAACATCTACCTCTGCTTCATTGATTATGCTAAAGCCTTTGATTGTGTGGATCACAACAAACTGTGGCAAGTTCTTGAAGAGATGGGAGTTCCAGACCACCTGATCTGCCTTCTGAGAAACCTTTATGCGGGTCAGGAAGCAACAGTTAGAACTGGACATGGAACAACCGACTGGTTTAAAATTGGGAAAGGAGTACGACAAGGCTGTATACTGTCTCCCTGCTTATTTAACTTATACGCAGAGTACATCATGAGGAAGGCAGGGCTGGATGACTCACAAGCTGGAATCAAGATTGCTGGGAGAAACATCAACAATCTCAGATATGCAGACGATACCACTCTACTGGCAGGAAGTGAGGAAGACCTAAAGAACCTTTTGATGAGGGTGAAAGAGGAAAGTGCCAAAATTGGTTTGAAGCTCAACATTAAAAAGACTAAGATCATGGCAACCACTCCCATCACTTCCTGGCAAATAGGAGGGGAAGAAATGGAAGCAGTGACAGACTTTATTTTCCTGGGCTCCAAGATCACCGCAGATGGTGACTGCAGCCATGAAATTAAAAGACGTTTACTTCTTGGGAAGAAAGCTATGGTGAACCTAGATAGCTTAATCAAAAGCCGAGACATCACCCTGCCAACAAAGGTTCGCATAGTCAAAGCGATGGTTTTCCCAGTAGCCATGTATGGCTGTGAGAGCTGGACCATAAGAAAGGCAGAGCGTCGAAGAATCGATGCTTTTGAATTATGGTGTTGGAGAAGACTCTTGAGAGTCCCCTGGACTGCAAAGAGATCCAATCGGTCAATTCTCCAGGAAGTCAAGCCTGATTGCTCCCTGGAAGGACAAATGCTGAAGCTGAAGCTCCAATACTTTGGCCACCTGATGAGAAGAGAGGACTCTTTAGAAAAGACCCTCATGCTGGGAAAGATTGAAGGCAAAAGGAGAAGGGGGCGACAGAGGATGAGATGGTTAGATAGTGTCACCGAAGCAATGAATATGAAATTGGGCGAACTCAGGAAGCTAGTGGAGGACAGGGAGGCCTGGCGTGCTGTGGTCCATGGGGTCGCGAAGAGTCGGACACGACTTAGCGACTGAACAACAACAACAACAACAATTAATCTGTGGAACTCCTTGCCAAAGGAGGTGGTGATGGCTTCTGGCCTGGATGCCTTTGTAAGGGGATTGGACACATTCCTGGAAGAAAAGTCCATCACAGGCTACAGGCCATGATGGGTCCGTGCAACCTCTGGGTTTCAGCACTACAGTAGTTTGTCCCAGAGTGCCAGGTGCAAGGGAGTGGCAAATATAGAAGCCCAATTCTAGATATAATTGATAGAATCTGTCCCAATGCTGGGTAGAAGCCCAATTCTATCATCTGGATAGATGTGCTAGTGAAAAACTGCTATGTGATAATTTCTGTATTAGCTGAATTAATACAGTATTTAATATTTAAATATTATTTAATATTTTATTAAATATTATTTAATATTAATATTTAAATATTTAGATAAAATTAATATTTCTGTATTAATGTTCTGAAAAGGTTGGAAAGTGGGATCTGCTTATATATCCTTTATAAAAGTAGCATCACACTAGCTTGGTTTTGATGTTGGTGAAAAGGAGTAGTATAGTGAGTTCACACATTTCCGCTTCCCCCACAAGAGAAGAATTGGGGTTAGTTGAATAACAGCTCGGCATGAGGTTTGATCCCAGTAGCTGTGCTTTCACTTCAGTTTATAAACCAGGATATTATATCAAGATCAGGGCTTCATATCCAGAATGTAAACTACAGTGAAACCACTGATTACGGGTTTGGAATGGATGATAAATGGAACTGTGGCTTAACTGACCAGGATTCTTGCATCATACCTCTGTGCCAAGATAAAGAAGAAAGAACAAGAGAGGGGAGCAAGCTCATAGACTTGGTCTTCCATCAATGGCATCAGTTAGGTGCAAGGGGTACACACCTCACTGGGAGACATACTTTGGAGTAACACACTACTGGCCAAAGTGGTGAAAATCTTAGTATTTTTGAATAATACCATCCTGTTAGATATCATTCAATGGGTAATTTAATGCAGAATGCAATGAAACAAACTACGTTGAAATATTTGTATGCTCTCAAATGTTATAGCCAAATAACCCGAAAAAGAAAATGCAACTGCCTTATGTCACAAAAAGTGGATTTCCTTAACTGACCAATGAGTCTGATTGTACTGAGAGCCAATGAGGTGTTATTATGACACAGCAGGGAACCAATAGGGTGCTAGTATGAGTTAACTCTCATTTCCGTACATCAGATTGAATACTGGAACTCAGTTGTGTGAGTGTCATCAAGTTGGCCAGCCACTGGGTATTTTTTGTTTGTTTTTGTTAGTTACTGATTTGTTAGGTGACCTGTACTGTTGCATATTAAAAATTAACAGATAAATAAAAGTTAATGGGGGTTACCTCAACCCTAGTGATGCAACTTCATTTAGGCTGTGCATATGATACTATATTTTATTCTGTATGGCCTGGTACTGGAGAAGGTCCATCATACGGGCAACACAATGGGCTCTCGCACTGGGTCATACAAACCCTGCCTTCTATAATCACAATCCAAGAAACCATGGTTTGTTGGATTGTCTGGACTGGCCTACTGTGGAATACAAGCACTGAAGAAGTTGTACCTTCTTCGTACTATCCATGCATAAAAACGTAATGCCCAGCAAATAACATTCTCAAGCGAAGCCGTTGACATTGCAAAATGTAAGGAATATCCATGATCATTACAAAGCTAGCAGATTCTCCTTCATAGTATTACGATGTACTGAACCTGAAAATCAGTTTGTGCTCCCTGCAAACTTTTAAGAAAGAACAGTAGCCATTAAGATGTTGCTAACTGGATAATTAATGACCTGCTCACATGGAAGAAATAAATGAGGCCGAGGGCATGGCTGTATTTTAATTAAGCCCTGCATACATTTATTTACTCATAAATTTAATTATATTGGATGTCTGAACAAAAGGGCAATGCTGGCTCTGGAAAAGATGAATTATTTGCTAATAAGCATGTCTTTGTTATTAGCCCACTGTGCCAACAGGGAAGCTTCTTGTGTGGCCTAACAGCTTCCTCTCCCGAGCAGTCAGAGATGTCCAGCTTTGAAGATCAAAGGTACGGAATGGGAAGGCATCCTTTGCATTCTAAATGAATGGCGAGTCATTGAAAATATTGATCAAGCTACGAAATCATTCCTGGCAGATGACACAGGCACAGGTCTGAAAGGGGTTTGTATGCAGTGGTGTCATTCAAATGATGTAGGAACAGGAACTCACTTTTGATTGGCACTTGTCAGGAACCCGGAACCAGCCAGGGAGCCCTTTAGCATCCGGAACACCCGTTCTGGTCCGTTCCCCCTGAATGACATCACTGTTTGTATGCATTTGTCACATCCTCCATGGCGGCTATGGGGGCAGGGGCGCTGGTACCAGTGGTGTCATTCAAATGATTTAGGAACAGGAACTCACTTTTGATTGGCACTTGTCGGGAACCCGGAACCAGCCACGGAGCCCGTTAGGATCCGCAACGCCCATTCTGGTCCATTCCCCCTGAATGACATCACTGGCTGGTACTCACAGTGCAATGGGCCCAAGGTCTCGAGGAGGGGTAAGAAGCAGGCAAGAGGCGAGTCAAGGTCTGGTGGATCTGGTTTATTTTTGTTATTGCCTTTACATTCATGGAGGTGGCGCTTCAGTTTTCGTGGGGGTGACTCCCCTGAAAAAGGGGGGGGGCTTGTTCCTGTCACAGGCACCCCGCGCCCTGTGGAGCTCAGCAGGAGTTGTGGCGCTGACCAGGCGGCAACAGGATCGGGTGCGGGGCTCTCCTCTGGCCGAGGAGTGGGAGCTGGGGGACCGGGGGTGCTGGCCCCGTCTTCCCCCACTCTGGGCTGTGGCAGGTGGGTCTCGGGGCAGCTGCAGGGCCCAGGACCCGATTGGGGGCTTGTTGGTCAGGGGGGCTCCTCTCCCGTCCCTCGGGCACCCTGTCCATGGACCAGCCCCCCTAAGGAGCAGGGCTTGGGTGGCCCCTGTCTGGCTACAGTCGGGAGCGAGCTTGGGGCTGGTCCCAGCGGTCGCCCCTGCTCTAGCCCTCCAGCTCAAGGAGGCGTGTCCGCTCTCCCCAACTGCTGGGCTCCTTATGAGCCTCAGGCCCAGGCTCGGAGGCTCCTCCCCCTCAAGCCCTGCCTCTGAACCGAGATCTCACGTCGGGATAAAGGGAGGCCCCCGGCACGGCGCTCCCAGGCCTCTCGGCTTGGGGTCATGTCGCCCCGCCCCCCCAGGCCTCCCAGAATGGTATGGGCCGGCCAGGAGGCTCAGAGCGGCCGGGGCTGCTTTGCGCTGATGCGCTTGCCCTGGCTGCCTCCAGCGTGCGGCTGTGCTCGGCCCCGGACCAGTCGGAGCGGCCCGCCCAGAGTACAGCTGGGCCGCTCCTCTCCAGTCTTGGAGCCCTGGAGCCGGTTGGTAAGTCCCCCTCCGCTTCGGGGCCGGGGTGACAGCATTGTTCCTTGGATTCTATCTATCAAAATACAAGGCATAACGAAAATTGAGAGTTGTGGCCAATTAATTAAAAATTTATATCCTACCTTTCCCATGCCAAAGCAAATGCCCAAGGTGGCTTACATGGGCAGGCTAGTCTAAACCACCATTTTTCAATGGGTTTTTTACAAATATATTCTGCGATTCACCCAATCCTCAGTCCCACATGTAGCCTTCACAGTGTGGTTCTCTCCTCTGGCTTTGTGCCATCGAGCTTCAGCAGGCAATCTGAACATAGTCAGGCCTGGATAGGTTCTCAAAGTTGTACTCCATTCTTTTGCCAGCTGGCCTTCTCACACGTTCCCATCAGCTCCATAGAGACTCTGTCCTGTCACACGGCAGCTTGTCACAACCTGGCATTCTGCCTCTCATCCAAAAACAAGACCACAGATCTCTATGGGCTGTAAGTCAGTGGGGTAGCAGAGCAGCTTGACCTTGGTCTCTCCCACCTGCCTCTGCCTCTGAACAGCCCAAAATGGGCCACATGGAAACAGTTGTTGGTGATGGTATGATATCACCACCAACTACTTCCATATGCCATGCTTTGCACGTGGCACAAACAGCGCTCTTCTTGGTGAATTGGGGCCCCGTAGGGAGGGTTGGGGGCCCCACAGGAATGCCCCACATTGGCCCCCATTGCTGCTAGAGCCAGCCCTGGGGAAAACCTCCATGGTGCCTGCTGTGCCACGAACACTGCTGTGCCACTGGGCCACCTTCCAGTCCTAGGCTCCACCTCACAACAACTTAGAGCAATCCCACAGTCCAAGTAGGACTTTGAGAACTATTGTTCAAAAATAGCAGTCTCCAAACTGGAGACCACTGCAGCATTGAAAAGCCTCTGTGGAGCAACTGGCGCTTACCGTTTCACCAGGGAGCATTGGGATAGCCACGACTACAGCCAACAAATGTTGCCGCAGCCAGCCGCTTCCAGGTTCTCTCGCCCCAACAGGCCATGCACGGTGCATTCTGGGCAGGCGCAGCTGGCTGCAGTGCCACTTGGGGGCTAAAGTCTCAGCTATCTGATGCTCTCTGGTGGAATGATAAGCACCAGTCATCCAATGGACAGAAACAGAGGTCACCGGATCCAACCCACAGGCTGGAGTTTGGAGGCTGTTGATCTAAACCATCACTGACACATTTTTTTGTATTTTTAATTTGAAGAATTTATACCCCGCCTTTCCCCTGCCGAAGCAAATGTCCAAGGTGGCTTACATGGGCAGGCTAGTCTAAACCACCATTTTTCAATGGGGTTTTTACAAATATACAGTATTCTGCGATTCATCAAATCCTCAGTCCCAGATGTAGCCTTCACAGTGTGCTTCTCTCCTCTGGCTGTGTGACCTCGAGCTTCAGCCGGTGATTGTAAGTCCAGCCTGGACAGGTCCTCAAGGTTGGACTCTAGGCTGGCTGGCCTTCTCACAACATTCCCGCACTGGCTAATCAGATCACAGTATTTCCATCCTGCCACAACAGGTACTGCAGCTTGTCACAGCCTGGCATTCTATCTCCCATCCAAAAATAAATCGAAGTTTGTGTCAAATTCTGTTATTGTTGATTTCAGTGTAAATGCTACAAAGGTCTGAATGTTGCAGAAAATGACAGCATCTCTTACACTTTCCAGTGACACAAGACATCTGGTCTCATATGTGTGGCTGCCTCACCTAATCTTTGCCCTTGCAAATGTCAATGTATGCATGTAGATTAACCGATACAAAACACTTTGGTTAAATCAGATCATTGAATAGAGATTCATTACTTGGGGTTATTGAGTGAAGATTTGATACTCCCTGAAGTATTCTGAGATCAGATGCTAATGAATGAGACATAAGCACCATTCACTGACTTAATCTGCGGCAATTAATCTTACGCAATTCTTTTTCTTCATGTTCTTAAAATAGGAACCTGTGCACATATTATTTGCCCCCAAAGTTTAAAAGTTCAGGCACACACTGCAGAATGATTAAACTGCAGAAAAGTGCTTGAAAGTAATTGTTTCTGACAACTATGGCAAGACCCATGTTTTGCAAATACATTTCGTCATTCATTAATGGTGAAAAGTATTGGGTAGCTTTTGAACTTTTAGATCTGAAGAGCATTAGAAACCTTGCTCCCCCTTGCTCCCATAAATCAGAAATTTATGGAAATTGATTGCATTTAATGTGTAATGTGCTGGGGGGGGGGTGTCCTGAAAACATTGACCCCTATTTTTATTATATTCAAGAGCAATTTACACATTGCTATAAGCTAGTGTTATTCAAACTTTTTAGACTGAGACCCACTTTTTAGAATAGCACTCATGTTGGAACCTACCGTAAGTGATGTCATTAATGTGGAAGTGAAGTTGTGGCAGGAAGTGACATCATCAAGCAGGAAGTGCTGTCATTGCAAAATAATCAAATGACACTCCTGAAATGTAAATTGGCATTCTTGGACTACAGCAATTGTACAAGCATGAAACATCCCTGACAGAAAGCAAGATTTGGACAAAATGTAATGTAAAAGCACCAAACTAAAAACAAAATTTTTAAAAAACCCTCACTTGAAAATTCAAACCATTAACACTCACAAAAGGAATATAACAAGAGTCAGGTCTGCAGCTTCCAAGATGGCTGCTTCCAGGTTTTCATGATCTACCTGACATCAGGTCGTGGCCCTCCAAGTGGGTCCCGACCCACAGTTTGAACAGCACTGCTATAAGCAAAGCTCAGATTATCTCTTACCTCTGCATTTGAATAAGGTTTACCCACGCACTCCCAATAAAGACACCACACTGTAGCTTGGGTATAAGGGCCACTTTATTAAATGACATACATGGAATCAGCAAACAAGGACTGCCTAACTATGACAGGTAAAGGTGCGGGGTACTGCCTGGGGTGGTGGTCCTAGCTATCACCCCCCTGATCTCATTGGGCAAAACCCATACAACTTGAATCAAACCCAGTCATTACACTGGATGGCTGTCTTAGTTGCCCCATAACCAGTGATGTCATCCATCAGCGCCAACAACCGGAACGCACGGTTGAGTGGCAGCTCCCCACCCCCGTGCGGAGCCCGGTCACGCCTTCCTGTGCCCGTAATAGCTCCATATCAGAGCAAATCAAGCGCGGGGGAGGGGGGGGGGCCCAAAAAGCGTGCGGCCCGTCACAGCCCATCCTCGGAACAAGCGGTACGGCGTTCCGGACCATCCCGCCCAGATGACATCGCTGCCCATAAGGCATCAGGGCAGCTGGCTACTTCAAGCCACTCAATGGGGTCCTCTCAGCAACTCTTCGAGCTGGGTAAGCATCATCAGAGCTGCCAAGATTCCCCCCCCTGACCTTGCCGACCCGGCATGGACACCGTGCGCTGTCTGCTTTTTCTCCTTACCCCGCACCTCTCATGCCAGTGGCCAGTCTGCTAACTTCCAAACCACCGCCTGATGATAAGCCACACAAACCTGTCTGGGGAAGGCGAAAAAACCGCTCTCCACAGCCAATCAGGATAAAGGCAAAAAATTCCTACCCGGCCCTCTATGAGCGACCAGCTAATCTCAGACTAGTTATAGGGTGGGCGGCCCCCCTTTGCCGTCCGGGTCCGCAATGGCGCTTAGCATGAGCAGGGCTCGTGCTGGAGGCGACATCCCACCTCCCCGCGGCCCAGGCAGCCAATGGCTGGCAAGCTCCAGCCCGTCTGTCTCCTGGGAGGCAGGGCAAGGGGTCCGTTAGTGCGTGAAGGCGCTAACGGCTTTTATGCTTAATTTTCTTACCAGTGGGGGAAACCCCCACAACAGGTGGAAAAAGCAGGTGTGTGCTACAATATCATGCCTCTCTCTCTCTTTTTATAAGAAGACATCGGGATGCCCAATCCTAATGGGAAACAGCAGTGGATCGCCTGATCGGCCACAATAAATGTTGTGTTGCCAAAACTGCAGTGCAATTCCACATTTTGGGGCTGCCTGAAGAAATGCCCGGAGGCCCCAGGTGTGCCTCTTTAGCTCCCAGGCACCATGCCGGAGCAGGCAGAGGTGGTGGAAGGGCCGTTCGGGGTGAAGAGCAGGTTGGACTGGCGTTTTTGAAGATCCTCAGCCCAGTGGGCAGGCTCAGAGCATCCATAGAGCCAAGGCTGACATAGTGTGGCATCCCTTTCTCATCCGGCAGAGCCTTTGCTGCCTCCACCACCATTCTGTGTGTTAGTGGCTTCCTGATCCGGCTGCCACCCCTTGTTCTCCTTTGGAGGAACTTGAGTTATGAGAACCTCCAAAACAGGAGGACGGGGTGGTGGCCAGATTGTTATGCCAGTGCCGTCACTGCTGCCACTGCCACAGTCACCTCCTGCTCCAGGAGAACCTGGGCTTTACGTGACAACATCAAGACGTTGCATCTGCCCAGAGTGTCACTGGTCCCAGCAATGCCACTGGCTCCATTGTTTCATATTACTTGATGGCAGACAGAGGCAGATCTAAGGGAGGGCAAAGCTCTCAGTTTTGCAAGGAAAGTTTTACCTTGCAGTGGAAATCACTCCTCTCCTGCGCCGTTTTAGCCAGTCCTCACAGGGAAAAGCAACATCTTGGCGTTGCTTACTGGCTACAGCAGCAAGGGAGAGGAGGGATTTACATGACAGGGTAAGGCTTCTCGCAACACTTAGAGCTTTGCCCTCCCTGTAGATCCACCTCTGGTGGCAGATAGTAGTGGGGCCTAAGTTAATTAAGCATAATAGATGTTATTACTAGCAGTTCCTGGCACCCATGCAGAACCCCAGTGGTGTAATGTGGGTTGCCAGTGCCCAGGGCAAGGCAAATATTGCATTCCCTAACAGCTGGCAGCTGATGTTCTCCTTGGGGGGGGGGTGAAGCTTCAGCATGCCCCATCCCTGGCCAAAGCCAGCAGCACCCTGCCCCTGAGCAGAACACGGCCTCAGAATGTGGTGATGATGCAGGGCCTAGATTCCTTTAAAGGGGTATTGGACTGATTTCTAGAGGAAAAATCCATCAAGCCATGGTGTGTGTATGTGCAACCTTCTGGTTTTAGAAGTAGGCTACCTCCATAAAGTAGGTGCAAGGAGCGGCAACAGGATGCAAGTATCTGTTGTCTTGTGTGCGCTCTGAGGCATCCGGTGGGACACTGTGGGGTACATTGTCCTCATCAAGGAGGGCAATATCATGATTGCTCATTTTGGTCCATCTTCATCATTGCTGAGAGTGCAACTCCCTTAGAGCCCAATCCTATTGGCTCTATCTCCAGCATATCGCTGGCTCAAAGTGTTGTAAATGTTCCATAAAGCACATTTACGGTACCCGGAGAGGAAGGAGTGCCCGTATTGGACTAGCCACAGATCAGAGGAGCTGGGCAGCCGGTGCACTGCAGTACCAGTCAACAGTGAATGATTTTCAGAGTGATGGGAATTGTGGGGAGGGTGGAAGGAGGGGAGGATCAGGCCTGCACAGGGGTGGGGGGTGGGACCGGTGGTGGCCTCCACTGCTAGATCCTATGCTCCACTTCAGGCCAGGCAGCCCAACATGAGTCTGCTTCAGTCTGCACTGGCCAAATAGCCAGCAGAGACTTGAGCAGCCCAATTGTCAAGCCTGGGAAGGGACTCAGGGAAAGGGGATGAGTGTCTCCTCCCAAGGAGACCCCAGGGGTTGCTGCAACATCCACATAAGAACATAAAAAGAGCCCCACTGGATCAGGCCAAAGGCCCATCTCACAGTGACCCACCAGGTGCCTAGGGGAGTTTAGTGGACAACAAGATGCTTGCATCCTGTTGCCACCCCCTTGCACCTGGCATTCTGAAGTAGCCTACTATTAATGTAAAGAGGTTGCCCAACCCATCATGGCCTATAGCCCACAAGATGCAGCAGTAGTCGTTTTAGTGTGGCTGCTCCTATGGGTGCTGGGAAGCTTAGAATTGGACTACCCATTGGCATGTCCATCTTGTGTTATGGGGAGAAGCTGGCAAAAGCTTTGCCTGCATAAAGTGCCAAGTTTGTTCCCCAGTATCTTCACATAGGTCGGAGAAAGAAAGGAAGAAAACAGTCAACATTAGACACTTCTGAAGTAGATGGTCCAACGGTCTGACTGAGAACACGGTGGCTTTCTTAAGTACTGTGGTATTCTTACAATGCAGATTTCTCTCGGCAATGCACCTCTCTCAGCCCCGTGTCAGGAAGGCTCCAATTCTGATGAGCTCGACAAGCACAATGCCCACAGCCCGGCAAGATCAGAGGTGATGTGCATTTTCGATCATAGGCAGAGATTTCTCCTGTCTGTGCGTGACATGGATACCCATGCTACAGAATTCAACACTATATGAAAACTGCTGTTGGAATTCCCTTTCTTAGGCACTCACCTCGCGACAAGCTGGCGGCTCTTTAGCTACACAGATTGCTTGCCTTTGCAGATCCAGTAAAGGAAAATATCTTCATAATTCAGTATTTGGCTTGCGCTATACAACTCTAGGAGAGCTGCTAGTCTTTTTTTCTTTTTTTTGCGCTATATCTTTTATTTATTAAGTAACACACACACACGCAAGAAAATAAAACTTTAAAAGCCATCCTAAACTGGAGTTAGGGCAGCACAGTTAGGCCAGCAAAGTTTGGCCAGTACAAGGGCTGCCATAAAGTGCATTTGGACACTCTCAGAGTCAGGGAGGATGGCTCAGGTCTGTGTGCTGGCCTCTCTGACTCTGAGAGTGGTCCAAACATGCTTTACGGTGTCCCTTGTGATGGCCAAACTTTGCTGGCCTAACTTGTGCCAGCCTAACTCCAAGTTAGGATTGCGCTCTGAAGACACATAGAATGATCTATAAATTACCACAAGCATAAAGTAGTATATCATTCACATAAAAACCCATCATCCAGTTTTCATAGTACATAACAAAAGTCTCTTTCAGCCATTCTTGAGATAACACCTCTCTTTGCCAAACATTCCTCAAATCTTCTCTTAACAGTTAGTTGCAATTGCTTTTTATTCTTCAAATCATAAACCGTTATATCATTTTTCTCTTCCTCTTGCAAGAAACAGTAAGTGGCTCCCAATTGTTTATAAATGTATTACTGACTTCTCTTTAATTAAAATCATAAGTTTGTCCATTTCTGCTAGTTTCAAGACCTTCCCCCACCAGTCTTCAAACAATGGTATTTCTGTAGATTTGCAAGGAGCATATAGTATAGATTTCCAGTGTGCATATGTGCTGTCATTCAGGGCCGGCTTTGAGTGGGGGCCCCACAGGGAGGGTTGGGGGCCCCACAGGAATGCCCCACATTGGGCCCCATTGCTGCTAGAGCTGGCCCTGCTGTCATTATATATAAAAATTTTTATAAAAAAAATAAAAAAATTTATTATATATAAAAAATGTTTCAAAGTCCTTCCCCACACCATCAAATGACATGCTCAACAAAAAAATGCTTCTCGTTTCTTTTGTAAACTCTCCTGTATTCTGAAAGAGAGCTGAATCCTGCCGAGAAAACCAGCAAGTCTATCAGATGGTTTACGAGATGCTTTAAAGTCATTGCGCACATCAAACAAATAAGTCAATTCCATTCCTCTCGTGACAAAATTCATTTTGTCCTTCTGATCCCATTGAGCCATTCCAAACACTTGATCCACTGTGGCATCTTAGAAACCAATAGAGACAGAGAAGTGGGGATCATTAGCCAAAACAGGGTGTGAAGTGTGACAAATGTGGAATCTGTCACTATTTGTCCTATTAGGCAACCCAAGCCAAACAATGAAGTTCGTAAAGAGCTCGGCTTCCTTTTTATTTTGATTTACATAAACAATTAACTGGAAATGTCAAACATATCTTAGATCCTTTTGTAAAGACGGGAGTGGACCTTGCTTGGGAATATTTAATCTTCTGGCTGTCTTGAATACATTGTCTGTTCTTGTCTGGATAACAACCCAGCGGTAGCACAAGGAGTGTCACATTAATTTGATTTTCAGTGCTTCACAAAAGGCTGTTGATTGCTCCCTTAGGTATACTGCCCTTTGTCTAACTGGTTCTGGCTGCGATCTTCAATAAAAATAAAGTGTTGCTTTGTGAATATTAAATAGCATGCATTGGAGTCCTTAGGTTGGAGGGAAACAAGCTGCAATTGTAAAGGGTAAATGCGGGCCACAGAGCTTATGGTTGTAGTTTATGATCAGCAGCGTCATGCAGCCGGAACACTGGGCGGGAGGAACGGGTGAGCGGCAGCCCACCCATTGCGTTCTGGTCCGTTTCGCCGTCTTCCCTGCCCCCGTGAAACGGACCGGAACGCAACGGGCGGGCTGCCGCTCACCCGTTCCTCCCGCCCAGCGTTCCGGCTGCATGACGTCGCTGTTTATGATGATCAGGAATGTAGTGGAAGGGGAACAGAGCTCCGGGATATCTCCTTCAGCAGAAGCAGTGGCCACATCAGCAGGAGTGCAAGGATCTTGGATGAGTAGAAGCATCAGGCCTGGCAGGAGGCAAACTCAGAACTTTCCCTAGGGGTACATGTGAATGATCAGGCCATTGTCTTTCCCAACAGCTTCCTGAGATATGGTACCAAGCTCATGTTATGTTCAAGCTACAATCCTGTGAAAATGTAATGGGGAGTAAAAGATCTCGGAGCGCAATCCTGAACTGCGCTGGAATGGCGAGGCCAGCAAGCCTGCACCTTATCCAGTCTACCTAAGGGGCGTCGAGGAGCTAAATAGCAGACACAGAGCCAAGGAGACCGCACAGCCCCAATTCTCCACCCCCATCCCCAGGCTGGCACACCTACCAGCCCACCCTCCCACCCACCCCCAGAAATGCATTCCCGCCTGCCCTCCCCACACCCAGAACTGCTCTTGCGTTAGCTGAGTTCAGCTGGCACAGGAGCAGCGCTCAGAGGCGGATCTACAGGGAGGGCAAAGCTCTAAGTGTTGCAAGAAGCCTCACCCTGTCATGTAAATCCCTCTTCTCCCTTGCTGCTGTAGCCAGTAAGCAACGCCAAGATGCTGATGTTCCCTGTGAGGATTGGCTAAAATGGTGCAGGGGAGGAGTGATTTCCACTGCAAGGTAAGGCTGCTTGCAAAACTGAGAGCTTTGCCCTCCCTTAGATCTGCCTCTGGCAGTGCTGCCAAGCCTCTGCCTGGCGCTGTTGGGCTGCTGCTGCTGCTGCTGGCATCAGCCCAACGGCACCCGTGCCAATGCGGGGCTGCCCGTTGGTGCTCCTGCATAGGCGCTAGTGGCATATTCAATAATGACATAATTAATTAATTGAACAACTTCAATCCCATCTTTACCATGCCAAAGCAAACGTGGTTCGCAAACGTTTTAGTGCCGGAACCCAATTTTTAGAATTATAGTCTATCGGGACCCATCGGAGGTGATGCCATTAACCTGGAAGTGATGTCATGGCTAGAAGTGACATCATTAAGCCGGAAAATTTTTAACACTTCATTCATATGACAAAATCAAATTACTAAGTAAATTAAAAGTTCACAATAAGTATAAGTTTAAAAAATATTATTTAAAATTAAAATAACACTTCTAACCTACCCAAGCGGTGGCTGATCTGTTTGTTTTTAATCCCCAAACATCCCAAAGGCTGCAATCTTATCTGCATTTACCCAGGAGTAAGCCCCATTGTTGGGGACGTGGTGGCGCAGTGGGTTAAACCGCTGTTGCTGGGCTTTCCGACCGGAAGGTTGGGGGTTCAAGACTGCGTGACCGAGTGAGCTCCCGTTGCTGGTCCCAGCTCCTGCCAACCTAGCAGTTCCAAAGCACCTAAATGCAAGTAGATAAATAGGGACCACTTTGGTGGGAAGGGAACGGCATTCCGTGCGCTATGGTGTAGAGTCATGCCGGCCACACGACCACGGAAGCTTGTCCTCGGACAAAACACTGGTATGGCTCTACAGGCTTTGATACGGAGATGAGCACTGCCCCCTACAGTCGGTCACAACTAGACCATTCGGTCGTGGGGAAACCTTTACCTTTACCTTTAAGCCCCGTTGACTATCATTGTTAAAAGTATACGCATACTAGCTATTAAAGGCACAGATCTGTAACATTTCCCCAAATGCAGTTCCCCAAATAGCAGTACCAAGACTATATTAATAATAGAATATTATTATTATTTATTTATTTATTTATTAGATTTATATCCCGTTTTTTTGCCCGAAGGCACCCAAGGCGGCATTACAACATAAAATATAGAAATTTAACATTAAAAAACCATTTAAAAAACTATATTAAAACAATACAATAAAACAAAATAAAAACAAAGCAATAAAATTTAAAAACAAGAAGCCCTGTGGATCATACGAATACATTTTGAAATGAATGGGGACCCACCTAGCCAATGTTTGGGACTCACCGACTCACAGTTTGAGAAATACTGCTATACATATCTACACACAAGGATGCCCCGTTGCGTTCAGTGAAACTTACACCCAGGCACAGGCTTAGGATGACAACCATACATATTTGTCTGAGGTTCCAAGAGTTAAATTGTCACAGATATACAAACCCAGGTTTTAAAATCTCAATTAAAAATGGACACCCTCTCATAATGTGACAGCACAGAAATGTGTGTTTAGTATAACTGTACTAACAGGGGGGGGAAGCCTGATCCCCCTGGTATTTGCTAACTAGGTAAGCGAATGCTCCTGAAAGGAAATCTGAGAAACAAATGCGGGGTCATAGCCCCTGGCATTAATTCTATAATACTCCACAATATCCATTTATACAGCAATTTAGTATGCAAGTCCCCTTTGGTGCCATACGATAAAATCAATAGGACCAGCTGTGAAATACAGCTTTGCCTAAGGGTATATGAGTGGGGGAGGAAAAAGAAAAAGAAAAAAGCCCTAGAAATTTCTTTTGAAAAAAGAACGTATACGAAAGAGAGGAACTCTGAAGCATTCCGAATAAGTCCACAATAATTTTTGATCGCACACACACACACATTTCTGTTCTCGCTAACAAAGATTGATGTCCCTTAAAAAGATAGGCAGCTCAATCTTGTGTAGCATTGACGCAACGTCGTTGCATCGACACTACGTCACTAGTTCCGACGTGGGGCGCTGAGCAGCACCCCTGCACTGGTGCTAGAGCTCTCAGGCCGACATGATGAGTAGTGGCAGCCTGAGAGCACCAACAGCACGCCTCCTTCGCGCCAGCTGAACTTGGCTGGCTCAAGGGAGGTTCTGGGAGGGACAAAGGCAGGGAATGGGTGGTTTTGGGAGGGGGTGGGCTGGCTGGCAGGCGTGCCGGTTCGGAGAGGAGGCAAGGCCATTAGGCCCCATCCTAGGCCTCATCTGGATGCTGTGCAGCCCCAATTCAGGCCAAGCGACTTCCTTGGTTCTGCACCTGCTAAATAGTGGGCACAGATCTGAGGAAGCCTATGGGGCAGCCTGATCCTCCTGAGGCAAGGGGATGAACATGCCCTTCCCCGGGAAGGCTCCCCAGTGCACCAAAGGTGCGTTGGATTTGGCACTTGCCCGCCGGCCTCGCCAATCCGGCACATTTTAGGATTGCATTCTAAAAGAGAGAGTTAGTGTTGAAAGTGCACTGTAGCTAGCTTGCATTGATATCCCCTATCTATATATATAAAAACGGATGTGTGTATGTATGTATGTATGTGTGTATGTGCGTATGTATGCGTGTATGTATGCTCTGCATAGGCTTCGTGACGCTTGGCCCCGTCCGCACGAAACCTGGCACACACGTACCTTGCGGCCTGGCAAAGAACACTGCGGGGGTCAGACCACCCTACAGCCCCCCGTTTGTCCGGGAGGGGGGCTAGAACGTCCAGACCAAGGGGATTGCATTGGACTAGAGGTCTGCTGCCACCCTGTGGTCACAGACGATTCAGCAGGTTATGTGTTACACAGGGACGAATCCAAAGCGAAACCGAAAGTACTTTTATTTGCACTGCCTGCCTGGCAAAGCGTTGCAAATGATCCAGATAGTTCCAGCACCCGGTCGGATCTGAGAGGGACCTATTTCCAGGGAGTTAGCTGCCCACCTCTTCCAGTTTCTCATGCTTCAATGCTACCTTACCCCAGGACCTGCAGACATTGTTCAGTGAGTGCGACCATTTCATTATGCTCCTTGGCTTGATTCTGTCCCTGTATTCATTCCTTCTCCTAATACAAGCTGGGGATACTGTGTCCCCCGAGCAACGCCGGGTAACAAAAAGCTAGTATATAAATTTATAAATCCCTCTGCAAGGGGGATGCTCCACAGGAGAAGGGACAGGGGGCGCTAAGTCTCCTCGTTTGGAGAGAACTGGGAAGTGACTGCCTTGCCAACCTCTTGACATAGCACCCGGGGCTAGTGCCCCTCAGGCTCCACCCTGCTTACACCTTTGCATGTGAGTAGTTATCCAGTGAAAGGTTAGGAACTGCATACTGATCCAAGCCACAGATAGCAAATAGAAGGACTTCTCTTCTGGGGAGTAGGCTATAAGAAGGGGGAATTTTGGTTCACACTGCAATTCAGGCATGTCTCTGATTTGGTATCCATGGTTTTAGTTATCCATGGGTACCATGGATACTGGGACTCCTATTAAAAAGAGCGGGGAACATTAAACAAATCTCTTTTTTTACCTCGTTGCAGCAAAAAACACTGATGTTCTGCTATCTTCAAAAAAAAAAGCATCCCTAGTGTCCTCGGTTTCAGGTATCCACGGGGGCGGGGGTGGTGGATATCAGGACATGCCTGTACAAGGACTATGATTAAATACCCCTCCTGCATACTATGGTCCTGATCATGATTCCCACTCCACCTCCCAGAGATCTTAGTTAAAAACAACAATGCAAAAGCAGAGGAATGGTTCGTATCTTCTTTGTTGTGACCCTTACAAATAAATACTGATAACATACTCCAATGCCTTCATGTTGGCCAGGGCTGTTTTTCCTGAGGACTCCATGAAGTGAAAAGAATTATGCCCACTCACAAGTCATTTTTCAAAGCACTGAAAAATGCACTCCTTTACATGTTTACTTTTTATTAGCACCATTCCCAGCAGATTTTGTCTGCATGTGCGCATAAATGAAAAGAAAATGAGATGAACCGTAGCAGACATCTGACGAGATACCAGCAGGATCTCTCTCCTTGATCAACCAGATTGGTGTTGTTTTTTTTACCTACCGAACCATGTCTTATGCAGAATTATTGTTTTCAGGAATTTGGGGTGGTTAGATTTGACAAAGGGCACAGGGAAATCCATCCATTTCTCCTTTGCAATCTCTAAATGGGAACCAAACTGAAGCATGACACTGACGTACACTGACAGTGTTATTCAAACTGTGGGTTGGGACCCACTTGGTGGGTCTTGACCTGATGTCAGGTGGGTCGCGGAAAGCTGGGAGCAGCCATCTTGGAAAATGCAAACCTTACTTGCAGTATGTTATATTCCTTTTGTGAATATTAACAGTTTAAATTTTCAAGTGAGAATTTTTTTTTTTAAAAAAAAAAAACATATTTAGTGCTTTTACATAATATTTTGACCTAAACTTGCTTTCTGTCAGATGTTTCCTGGTTGTGGAATTGCTGCCGTCCCAGAATGCCCGTTTGCATATCAGGAGTGCCAGCGATGGAATCTGTTAAGCAGGAGCTGGAACGCTGGGTGGGACTTACGTGTGATTGGCAGCCTGCCCGTTCCGTTCTGCCGCCTGCCCGCCCACCGCGTGGGCTGCCCTGGCCTCGGAGGGGGCGCCTGCTCGCCAGGGGGGATGGGTGGGGGTGTGCCGGGTGCCTGGGCAAGCAGTGGTGGGGCATGCCAACTGGAGGCAGCCCGCGCGGCGGGCAGGCAGGTGGTGGAATGGAATGGGCGGACTGCCGATCACACATAAGTCCCGCCCAGCGTTCCGGCTCCTGTTTAACAGATTCCGTCGCTGAGGAGTGCCATTTTATTCCATCACAATGAAGGCACTTCCTGCTTGATGATGTCACTTCTGGCTATGACATCATTTCCAGGTTAATGACATCACTTCCCGTGGGTCCCGGCATAAATGCTTTTCTAAAAAGTGGCTCCAGGTCTAAAAGGTTTGAGAACCACTGCAGTACAGAAATGCTTTCTTATTACTGCTCGGAAGAAATAAATATACCCTTCTATCATCAGCAGAAGAATGCCATCTCTGTTTCATCGTTTCTTTTCATTCTTTCACGTTCATTGAGATACAGAAAAAAATGTCGTAGCATGACCTTAAAGAAGAATAGCTGTTTCTTATTCAATAAATATCATTAATCAAGTCATTTTCACAGAAACTCACCCCGAGAGTGTTCTGTGGAGTCACATTCATTATGCAACTTTCTGTGATAGTCACCGCTTTAAAGCTCATGCTCCCAGATGCTCTGGGGTTGATAACGGGGGTTTGTCATAACACGACCTTCTCTTGCCAAGAAACTAAACATGCTAATCAGACCTTTGAAAAGAGGAGGGGAGAGAAACAATCTTCCATTGCAAAGTTCAGACTGCCCTTTTCAGGCTCTCAGTGTATAGATTTTTATGTTTAAATGAGCAAGCACAATTCCTTTTTCTGCTTAAACCCACTGCAGTTCTCACCTTCTCTAGCATTTGCAACTGGTGTCAAATGCACAATGAGTGATAGGCATAGATAAGGCATTGCACGTGTTACGTTGGATGTGTGTTGCTTCACTCCTAGCGTGATTTAACATCTCATTTCGTGAAACTGACAGACTGGACCGTTTCATTAAAACCTGTGAAACAGCTGATATTATTGAGTTTTGTAGTCTCTAAGCCTGAACTGACACTTCAACAGATTGTAATTGGCATTTACAAATTTTGCCTTGCAAAAGCTATAAATCCTACCAGGTTATGCTGGGTAGATTATTGGCACAATGATACTTGTCAGAAGTGTACCGCATTTGCACCTCGTTTGCCTTAATGACATAAGCAAACATTTTAATTCACAGGATATATATAAATACATCAACTTCGCAATGCTGAAGGAGGTCTATGCATGAAATGCATGTTGTGAATGGAGCTGGAAGGAAAATAACCCAGGAAAAATACAGCAGATGCACATAAATAATTTGATCTATTCAGATTTACATCACTTTTTTTTTTTTTTTTTTGCATCAGCCAAGATGAAATTTGGTTCATTTGTTGTTTTAGAATGTTGGTGGCTACTTATGAATTTAAAGGTAAAGGTAAAGGTTTCCCCACGACCAAATGGTCTAGTTGTGACCGACTGTAGGGGGCGGTGCTTATCTCCATTTCAAAGCCTGCAGAGCCTATGTTTTGTCCGAGGACAAGTTTCTGTGGTCATGTGGCCGGCATGACTCTATGCCATAGCGCACGGAACGCTGTTCCCTTCCCACCGAAGTGGTCCCTATTTATCTACTTGCATGTAGGTGCTTTCGAACTGCTAGGTTGGCAGGAGCTAGGACAAGCGATGGGAGCTCACTCGCAGTCTTGAACTCCCAACCTACTGGTCGAAAGCCCAGCAACAGCGGATTAGCTCGCTGTGCCACCACATCCCCAATTATGAATTTACCTACCTGCTATTTCTCCAATAGTGGAATCACTATTATAGCTATTTTTGACCACTGTGAATGGTCTGCAGGTGTGCCCTGGGGGTTTGGGGGACGGCCATATATTAGTAGGGCCATTGGGGGATTAGTAGGGCCATTGCAGGAACCCAGCCAGCCGAGCACTGTGCCTTCTCAATTGTCAAAAAGCTGGATGGTGGACCCTGAAAATTTTAGTACCTTTGCACAGCACAATCCTATACTAAGCTGGAACAGGCAGGCCAGTAGGCCTGTGCTGTATCTAGTGCAGTATCAAGGGAGAGTGGAGCCTCTCCAGCACAAGGGCATACAAGGGGATGTTCTTCCCACCCCAGTAGAGCTGAGTCTGGGGCCTTCCCTGCCACCACAACATGGTAAGACTACAACTGGTTATTATACAGGGCAAGTTGTGGCAGCAGCGAGCTCCAGAGGCAGATCTACAGGGAGGGCAAAGCTCTAAGTGTTGCAAGAAGCCTTACCCTGTCATGTAAATCCCTCCTCTCCCTTGCTGCTGTAGCCAGTAAGCAACGCCAAGATGTGGCTTTTCCCTGTGAGGATTGGCTAAAACGGTGCAGGAGAGGAGTGATTTCCACTGCAAGGTAAGGCTTCTTGCAAAACTTAGAGCTTTGCCCTCCTTTTGATCTGCCTCTGGCGAGCTCATCCTCCCCTCTGATTGTGGCTGGGCAATACCCCAGAATGCCTTTCAACTCCCAGGTAATGCCTAGAATGCCCTGTGGCTTCTGGGTAGCACCCCAGAATGCCTTGTGGCGCCACAGCAAGTGCCTCCCCAACCGTTGACCTTGCCACACATCACTGCCAGCCAGCAGAGGCGGATCTAAGGGGGGGCAAATCTGTAAGTTTTGCAAGAAGCCTTACCCTGTCATGTAAATCCCTCCTCTCCCTTGCTGCTGTAGCCAGTAAGCAACGCCAAGATGTTGCTGTTCCCTGTGAGGGTTGGCTAGAACGGTGCAGGAGAGGAGTGTTTTCCACTGCAAGGTAAGGCTTCTTGCAAAACTTAGAGATTTGCCCTCCCTTAGATCCGCCTCTACCAGCCAGGCCCAATGAATGAGGCCAAGTTGACTAAGCACACATAGATATTATGTGAAAGGGTATAAACAGGTAAACCTTTGATGCTGTTAGTTCATCAAAAACCTGTTGACCTAAAAGATGCGTAATTGAGCAACTGACATGGGAGACAAATGAGGCATAGTTCATGGGCCTGTTTTATTTCTCTGACAGCTGTGGAACGTCATTGGATACCACTTTTTCCACGATGAAAAAAGGAAATGCAGGAATCTTATTTTCAGTTCACCCTGAGAAGTCTGACTTCTCAGTGTGTGGGTGGCATTTTACCAAAGTGACTGAAAAGCACAACTTTCCCAGAGCTGACAGAAGGAAGTAGATTATGCTCGGTAATTTTATTCTCAAAGCTGGCAGATCTTTCGTCTACGTCTTGGAAATGGCATTCCTGGGTTACTTCTTTTATGAGCTGTGCTGGTCCTTTCTTGAGGCTAGTTTCGTAGTCTAGTTGTAAATGAAGTTCTAAAGCAAGCTGGACCAGCGTCAGGAAGGGGCGGCATCAGCAGGTCTGAGAAGAGGGGGGCAAAATCCCCCACGGCCAGGCCTCCACAGCCATGACCAAACAAATCAGTGGTTCTCAAATGTTTTGCACCAGGACCCACTTTGTAGAACGGCATTTGTGTCAGGACCCACCAGAAGTGACATAATGGCTGGGAGTGACATCGGCAGGAAGTGCCGTCATTGGGACATAATCAAATGACAGTCCTGGAATGCAAACTGGCATTCTTGGACTGCAGCAATTGTACAGCCACGATACATCCCTGAAAGAAAGCAGGATTAGGACACAATAGTATACAAAAGCACTGAACTAAAAACAGAATTTTTTTTTTAAAAAAAAACCCTCACTTGAAAATTCAAACTGTTAACTCTCACAAAAGGAATATAGCAAGAGCCAAGTCCACAGTTTCCAAGATGGCTGCTCCCAGCTTTCCATGACCTCCCTGACCTTAGGTCACGACCAGCGATGGTTTCTGGTAATGAAGATCCGGAATGCTGGGTGGGACTTACATGTGATTGGCAGCCCGTCCATTCCGTTCTGCCGCCTGCCTGCCTGCCTGCCGCATGGGCTGCCCCCCATTGGCGCGCCCCACCGCTGCTCGCCTAGGCGGGCAGGAGGTGGAACGGAATGGATGGGCTGCCAATCACACGTAAGTCCCGCCCAGCGTTCTAGATCTTCATTACCAGATACCATCACTGGTCACGACCCAGCAAGTGGATCCTAAACCACAGCTTGTGAAACACTGAAGCAAACTATCCCAGTTCATTTAGAGTCGATCTTACTCATGCCAACTTCAACCTGTTGATTAAAAACTTGTTTAAACATATAGGAAAATGTAGGAATGGGCCCATCTGGCATCTTGCTCTGGGCCCAATGCCAGCTCTCAGCAGCACTGAGCGTAGCAAAGATGGCATCCGAGATCAGCCAGGTGGACCATCAGAGCACACACGCAGGTTTAACTCCTGACCCCTCAGTACTGGTGGGAGTGGCAGTGGGCCATTCAGGGCTGGGGGATGGGGCTAATGTCTCATTGAGCCCCGCACTTTGGGGGGGGGCGTCTGTATCAGAAAAGTGAGCAATCACCTGCTACTACAGTCAGTGGGGTGAGCAGCTTTAACTTGGGCCCTCCCACCTGCCTCTTGCCTCCAAGTGATCAAATGTGGGCTTCCTTGAAGCATTTGGCAGTGGTGTCATCGTGTCACCAACTATTTCCATGTGGCACTGTAAGTGCTTTCTTTGGTGAGTGAGGGAGCCCCGTGGGGAGGGTGTGGGCTCCTAGAGCCGAGGGGGGGAGCCACTGTGGGAGGCCAAGTATGAGGAGCCTACCCTGGAGTCTCCAGAACCCTGGAGCCTGCACTGATGATTAGGGACCTTCCATGGTCTCTGCCATGTGGTGCTCATGCTCTGTGGTGGCACAGCGGGTTAATTCGCTGCTGCTGGGCTTTCCAACCGGAAGGTTGGGAGTTCAAGACTGCGTGACGGAGTGCACTCCTGTTGCTTGTCCCAGCTCCTGCCAACCTAGCAGTTCGAAAGCACCTAAATGCGAGTAGATAAATAGGGACCACTTTGGTGGGAAGGTAACGGCATTCCATGTGCTATGGCGTAAAGTCATGCCGGCCACATGACCACAGAAGCTTGTCCTCGGACAAAAACGCCGGCTCTACAGGCTTTGAAATGGAGATGAGCACTGTCCCCTACAGTCGGTCACGACTAGACCATTTGGTCGTGGGGAAACCTTTACCTTTAACTTTAACTTTTATGGTCTCTTCCACAAAAGAGGCCCTGCTGCCAACCTAAGGGAGGAAGTCTTATCATAATGATCTTCATGAGTTGCATAATATAATGGGCTAAATATAACATTTAATGCATCTCTTCTTTGTTTCGTAGCCGCTCCCTTTCCTCTATAGGTTTGCTTCTCTGAGCTCGCTTTATTGAGTACGTTTTATGTATATGCTCAATTTTAAATACTACTCTAATACGGATTCCTGACTGTGTTGTATTCTCTTGGGTAAAAACATTTTACAAATCCAACTAATTAGTTTCTCCTCCCCAAATGGGATCTATTTTCAGGACTTTGCCATTTGCTCCAGGAAAATGTATGTTTTATACATTTCTGCTTTACAGACCTACATTCATTTCAACAATGTTTATGGCAATTCACAGTCTTACGGGATCTCTGGCAGAAAGACTGATAATGTTCAAAAGGAAATATTCTACATCAAATCTTCTTTTTTTCATTCCCAGAATTAGTAATGAAGAAAATAAATGGTAGGCATTCTTTCCTTAAGTATATAACATTACTGGATACATTCAGTGGTGTCATCTACAAATGAACTAACGGAACGCTGGGCAGGATGTGGGCGGGGCTTCCGCGTGATTGGCAGCCCGCCCATTTCGTTCCGCGGCTGCCCTGGCCTCGGTGGGGCTGCCCCCGGTTGGTGCGCCCCCCCCCCGCTGCTCGCCCAGGCACCCGGCACGCCCCCACCTGTCTCCCCCGGCGAGCAGGCACCCCCCGAGGCCAGGGCAGCTGCGGAACGGAACAGGCGGGCAGCCAATCACGTGGAAACCCCACGTAAGTCTCGCCCAGCATTCTGTTAGTTCATTTGTAGATGACGCCACTGGATAAATTGTTGGAGAAACAAACCTAAAGCAATCCTTATCTTACATTGTATGCTTGTTTACTTAGAAGCAAGTTCCATTCTGTTTAATGGGGGTTTACTCTTAGGATAGCATGCCTAGGATTGCAGCCTTAGGAACCAATCCAGAAGGCCCTATCGCCGGCAGTACGTGTGCAGTAAATGTGTCGTAAAGCCAGTGGAATTGTAGTAAATGTGTCGTAAAGCATGTCCGTGACAACAAACCACCTGCACTGGGCTGGTACTCAGCTAGTGCCAGGTCCCAATGCAGGCAGAGAGGACGGCCAGCACTCCAGCAGTGCCAACTGCTGGTAAGCTTATTTCAGGTGGGTGGGAAGTTGGGGAGGGAAAGGAACCAGGCAGGAAGGGGCGGGGCAGCCCTGCGACGGCGTGGGTCTCAGCAGTGTCTTCCACCACCGGATCGTATCCCTGATGGTGGCCCGGGCAGCCCGATAGGGGGCTACTCAATTCACCGCCAGCAAAATAGCCAGCGGTGAGTCAAGTAGCCCCATTGCGGGTGGTGAGACTTTCCTTGAGATAAAGGAACTAAGGTCCCCTTTTGCCAAGGAGCCTCCAACGTCTACCTGGCTCCAATGGGATGCAGCGGTCACCATTTTGGTTCCACTGTTCCTACGGGAGCCGAGCAGTTCTGGATTATCTTTTCCCCCTTTGCAATAAGATAGATTGGATCGAACAATTGAAGAAAAAAAAAAGACTGATACAGCTTTGAACATATTTTTTGATCACATTAAGGGCGCCATCCTTTGCTGCAGTTAGTTTGACCAACACAAGAGGCACCGTAAAGTGCATTTGGACCACTCTCTGAGTCGGGGAGGATGGTGCCCATCTGTGTGCTGGTCCCTCTGGCTCCGAGAGGGTCCAAACAGGCTTTGTGGTGTGCCAGCCAAACTTTGTTGGCCTAACTATGCCAGCCTAACTCCAGGTTAGGATTGCACTGTAAGGTTCCTTATATTATTTCAGCTAGTTCTCCATATGTACAATGGAAAGTTTTTTGAGGTAAAGCATTCTAAAATTTACTTGTGTTCCTTTGAGTTAATGACACGTGTATTACTTAGCTGAGATAAGGTGACACTTCACATTAATAACAAAATCAGTTTATAGCTGGCAGGCTAATATTAACTACCAAAAAATTTCCCTACACAAATGGATCTACTTGGCAAGATATTATTAGTGGTATTAGAGGAAACAAATCTGATTCAAAAATGCAACGGAGGCATTCTCTTCTTCACCCTAAAATATGCCATGAAAGCAACACCCACAATCAGAAGCTTGAAAGGCAAGGCATATATTTTATGGGACTCACATAAAATTGATTGGTTTGCCATTCTTTTTATATGCACCACTTTAAAAGTCTGTAAACAGATTTTAGAATTTATCAGCCAGCTTAATTATACAGCAATATGTTTGTGTTACGTTTTTCATTAATTTTTCACAGCCTACCGTGAAAGAGTCTTCAGTTTGTTCAGGAGGAACATTTGTCATATGCTGAGATAAAGTAGATAAGGACTCAAAAATAAGACTGTTCTCCCTAATGCGCTATTTCCATAATATAAGGGCAAGTCGAGGAGTTGGAGACCAGTATTCATGAGTATGTAACTCATGTTAATGGAGGAATAGTTCAGCTTTACTAAACACCATTGGAGGAGAAGTGCATTTGATAACACCCAATCTGCTAAACCAGGGTCTCCAAACCCTGGCCCAGGGAAAACAAGATGCGGCCCTCGGAAAACCTCTATTTGGTCCATGGTGACTGCAGCCATGAAATTAAAAGACATTTACTTCTTGGGAAGAAAGCTATGGCGAACCTAGACAACTTAATAAAAAGCCGAGACATCACCCTGCCAACAAAAGTTCGCATAGTCAAAGCAATGGTTTTCCCAGTAGCACTGTAGGGCTGTGAGAGCTGGACCATAAGAAAGGCAGAGCGCCGAAGAATCGATGCTTTTGAATTATGGTGTTGGAGAAGACTCTTGAGAGTCCCCTGGACTGCAAGGAGATCCAGTCGGTCAGTCCTCCAGGAAGTCAAGCCTGATTGCTCCCTGGAAGGACAAATCCTGAAGCTGAAGCTCAAGTACTTTGGCCACCTCCTGAGAAGAGAGGACTCTTTGGAAAAGACCCTCATGCTGGGAAAGACTGAAGGCCAAAGGAGAAGGGGGCGGCAGAGGATGAGATGGTTAGATAGTGTCACCGAAGCAATGAACATGAAATTGGGCGAACTCCGGAAGCTAGTGGAGGACAGGGAGGCCTGGCGTGCTGTGGTCCATGGGGTCGTGAAGAGTCAGACATGACTTAGCGACTGAACAACAGCAACAAAGTCTCTGGTCCCCTATGAACTTCTGGCCCTCCTGACTTTGCTGGCATGCAATGCACCCTCCAAGCTGTGCTCTGAGCTTGGGAGGCCATGTGCAGCCTTCCGAGCAATCAGAACGCCTTCAGAAAACTGGAAATAATCCCTGGTTTTCCCAAAGAACCCAGAAATGATGTTAGGCCAGCACAGTTAGGCTAGCCAAGTTTGGCTGGCACAAGGGACAACATAAAGCACATTTGGACCACTCTCAGGGAGGGTGGTGCCACCTGTGTGCTGGCCTCTGACTCTGAGAGTGGTCCAAACATACTTTACGGTGGCCCATGTGCCGACCAAACTTGGCTGGCCTAACTCTGCCGGCCTAACTCCAGGTTGGGATTGTGCTTTCAGATGCTTTGGATACAATCAATTTTAAGTTAAGAACTAGCCCAATCCCTTCCAATCAGAAGAAGACATGCTGTGAATATCCCCACACTGAAACGAATGGATATCTAAAATGCTTGATATTGACCAACCTTATTTATTCCAAAAATAGTTCAGAGGTCAGTGAAGGTAGGGCAGGAGCCCACTTCCCACGCTCACTGGCATGAAGGGAGATCCAGGTAGCCCCTGGCCTGGAGAGCCGAGATGATGCGCTGGTTCAGGAGTTGAACTTAGATCCAGTCTCAAATCCTTACTAAGCCAGAAATCTTCCTGGGAGCACAATCCTAATCTGGAGTTAGGCCGTCACTGTTAGTCTAGCAAAGTTTGGCTGGCACAAAGGTCACCGAAAAGCATGTTTGGACCACTCTCGGAGTCAAGGAGGATGGCGCACGTCTGTGTGCCGGCCTCTCTGACTCCAAGAGTGGTCCAAACATACTTTACGGCAGCGGTATTCAAACTTTGTACACTGGGACCCCGGTTTTAGAATGGCACTCATGTCGGGACCCACCGGAAGTGATGTCATTCACCTGGAAGAGATGTCATGGCCAGAAGTGACATCATCCAGCAGGAAATTCTGTCATTGAAACATAATAAAATGACACTCCTGAAATGCAAATTGGCATTCGTGGACTTCAGGAATTGTACAACCAGGAAACATCCCTGACAGAAAGCAGAATTAGGACAACATATGATGTAAAAGCACTGGACTAAAATAAAAAATAAAAAAAATAGCCTCACTTGAAAATTCAAACTGTTAACACTCAGAAAAGGAATATAACAAGAGTAAGGTCTGTGGTTTCCAAGATGGCTGCTTCCAGCTTTCCGCGACCCACCTGACATCAGGTCATGACCCACCAAGTGGGTCCCGAACCACAGTTTGAATATCAGTTCTTTACCCTGTCCCCTGTGCTGGCCTAACCTTGCTGGCCTAACTGTGACGGCCTAACTCCAGTTTAGGGTTGCGCCCTGGGTGAACTTGGACCAGTCACTCTTTGGGGCCTCCGCTACCTCTCAGGGAGGAAGGAACCATGTACACCGCCCTTGGAGGAAGGATGACAAATGTGAAAAAATAAAATCAATCATAATAAATACGATACATGCAGTATTGTCATTCAGAAACGAGCTGCCTGAACGTGAGGCGGGACTTACCGCCTGATTGGCTGCCCGTTCGTGACGCGTCGCTGCCTGCCCGACCGCCGCGCGGGCACCCCTGGCTTCGGAGGGGGTGCCTGCTTGCTTGGGGGGCGTGCTGGGTGCCTAGGCGAGCTGTGGAGGGGTGCGCCACCCGGAGGGAGCCCCCGCGGCGGGCGGGAAGGCGGCGACGTGTCATGGACTGCCTGTCAATCAAGCGGTAAGTCCCGCCTCGCGTTCCGGCAGCTCGTTACTGAATGACAATACTGGATACATGCTATAATATGATACATGCTATCCCTCTCTCCACCCCCATTAATAGAGAGATTCATTATGTGAAGGTCTGACCGACCCTAGCATAAGCTGGGGAACCAATGGGTTTTCCCCTTATCTCATTACAGTTTTGTATGGTAATGTTGACCTATTTCATTTTGTGCTTATAAATTCCGTGTAAAAAATTACAATTATTCCAAACACAGTTTAACCTTCTGAGCATGGTGCATCATTAGGACTCTGCAGTGTGCGCCTGCCCTTTCATGGATCACTGCCTTGTCGTGGCGAAGGGGCTTGAGTAGCTCAATGAAGCTGTGAGCTATGCCATGTAGGGCTACCCAAGATGGACAGGTCACAGCAGAGAGTTCTGACTAAACGTGGTCTGCTGGAGAAGGAAGTGGCAACCCACTCCAGTACTCTTGCCAAGAAAACCCCATGGATTACAGAACAAAAAGGCTAAACGATATGACACTGGAAGATGAGACCCTCAGGTCGGAAGGTGTCCATTATGCTACTGGGGAAGAGCAGAACACGAGTACTAGTAGCTCCAGAAAGAGTGAAGTAGCTGGGCCAAAACTGAAAGGAAGCTCAGCTGTGGATGTGTCTGGAAGTGAAAGGAAAGTGCAATGCTGCAAAGAACAATACTACATAGGAACCTGGAACGTCAGATCTATGAATCAAGGCAAGCTAGATGTGGTCAAACGTGAGATGTCAAGGCTGAACATCGACATCCTGGGAGTTAGTGAACTAAAGTGGACAGGAATGGGAGAATTTAATTCAGATGACCATTATATTTGCTACTGTGGGCAGGAATCCCTTAGAAGAAATGGAGTAGCCTTCATCGTGAACAAGAGAGTGAGAACAGCAGTACTGGGGTATAACCTCAAAAATGATAGAATGATTTCCATTCGGATCCAAGGCAAACCTTTCAACATCACAGTAATCCAAGTCTACGCCCCAACCACTGGTGCTGATGAGGAAGAAGTTGACCGCTTCTATGAAGACCTAGAACAGCTTCTAGAATTAACACCCAAAAAAGATGTCCTTCTCATCATAGGGGATTGGAATGCTAAAGTAGGCAGTCAAGAGGTAAGAGGAATAACAGGCAAGTTTGGTCTTGGAGTACAAAATGAAGCAGGGCAAAGACTGATAGAGTTCTGTCAGGAGAACACATTAGTCATAGCAAACACCCTTTTCCAGCAACACAAACGGCGACTGTACACATGGACTTCACCAGATGGTCTACATCGAAATCAGATTGATTACATTCTTTGCAGCCAAAGATGGAAAAGTTCCATACAGGCAGTCAAAACAAGACCTGGAGCTGACTGTGGCTCAGATCATCAGCTTCTTCTTGCCAAATTCAGGCTTAAACTGAAAAAAGTAGGGAAAACCGCTAGGCCCTCCACGTATGACCTAAATCAGATCCCCTACGAATATACAGTGGAGGTGACAAATAGATTTAGGGGCTTAGATTTGGTAGACAGAGTGCCTGAAGAACTTTGGACGGAGGTCTGTAACATTGTACAGGAGGCAGCAACTAAAACCATCCCAAAGAGGAAGAAATGCAAGAAGGTAAAGTGGCTGTCTGACGAGGCTTTACAAATAGCTGAGGAAAGGAGAGAAGCCAAAAGCAAGGGAGAAAGGAAAAGATATACCCAACTGAATGCAGATTTCCAGAGAACAGCAAGGAGAGATAGGAAGGCCTTTCTAAATGAGCAATGCAAAGAAATAGAGGAAAACAACAGAATGGGGAGGACTAGAGACCTTTTCAAGAAAATTGGAGATGTCAAAGGACAATTTCATGCTAAGGTAGGCACAATAAAGGACAAAAATGGCAAGGACCTAACAGAAGCAGATGAGATTAAGAAGAGGTGGCAAGAATACACAGAGGAACTCTATAAGGCCGATCTAAATGTTCCTGATAACCACAGTGGTACAGTCACTGAGCTCGAACCTGACATCCTGGAGAGTGAAGTCAAGTGGGCTTTAGAAAGCCTCACTAACAACAAAGCTAGTGGAGGTGACAGCATTCCAGCGGAATTACTCCAAATCTTAAAAGATGATGCTGTCCAAGTGCTGCTCTCCATATGCCAGCAAATTTGGAAAACCCAACAGTGGCCACAAGACTGGAAAAGATCAGTTTACATTCCAATCCCAAAGAAGGGCAATGCCAAAGATTGCTCGAATTACCGCACCATTGCACTCATTTCACATGCTAGCAAGGTCATGCTCAAAATCCTACAAGCTCGGCTTCAGCAGTATGTGAATCGAGAACTACCAGATGTACAAGCTGGTTTCCGAAGAGGCAGAGGAACTAGAGATCAAATTGCCAACCTTCGCTGGATCATGGAGAAAGCAAGAGAGTTCCAGAAAAACATCTACCTCTGCTTCATTGATTATGCTAAAGCCTTTGATTGTGTGGATCACAACAAACTGTGGCAAGTTCTTGAAGAGATGGGAGTTCCAGACCACCTGATCTGCCTTCTGAGAAACCTTTATGCGGGTCAGGAAGCAACAGTTAGAACTGGACATGGAACAACCGACTGGTTTAAAATTGGGAAAGGAGTACGACAAGGCTGTATACTGTCACCCTGCTTATTTAACTTATATGCAGAGTACATCATGAGGAAGGCAGGGCTGGATGACTCACAAGCTGGAATCAAGATTGCTGGGAGAAACATCAACAATCTCAGATATGCAGACGATACCACTCTACTGGCAGAAAGTGAGGAAGACCTAAAGAACCTTTTGATGAGGGTGCCAAATGGTTTGAAGTGCAAAAGTGCCAAAATTGGTTTGAAGCTCAACATTAAAAAGACTAAGATCATGGCAACCACTCCCATCACTTCCTGGCAAATAGGAGGGGAAGAAATGGAATCAGTGACAGACTTTATTTTCCTGGGCTCCAAGATCACCGCAGATGGAGACTGCAGCCATGAAATTAAAAGACGTTTACTTCTTGGGAAGAAAGCTATGGTGAACCTAGATAGCTTAATCAAAAGCCGAGACATCACCCTGCCAACAAAGGTTCGCATAGTCAAAGCGATGGTTTTCCCAGTAGCCATGTATGGCTGTGAGAGCTGGACCATAAGAAAGGCAGAGCGTCGAAGAATCGATGCTTTTGAATTATGGTGTTGGAGAAGACTCTTGAGAGTCCCCTGGACTGCAAAGAGATCCAATCGGTCAATTCTCCAGGAAGTCAAGCCTGATTGCTCCCTGGAAGGACAAATGCTGAAGCTGAAGCTCCAATACTTTGGCCACCTGATGAGAAGAGAGGACTCTTTAGAAAAGACCCTCATGCTGGGAAAGATTGAAGGCAAAAGGAGAAGGGGGCGACAGAGGATGAGATGGTTAGATAGTGTCACCGAAGCAATGAACATGAAATTGGGCGAACTCAGGAAGCTAGTGGAGGACAGGGAGGCCTGGCGTGCTGTGGTCCAGGGGGTCGCGAAGAGTCAGACACGACTTAGCGACTGAACAACAACAGTGTGCGCCTGTGTGTGTGTGCGCGCACGCACATCTGCATGGATGCATGCATGTGTGTACACGCACACTAGCAACGTTTGTGGTGCATGAATGTGGAGGGGGGAAGCGGAGAATACGCCTGTGATCCTGTATATATAGAAGATGCAGCAGTATTCAGATAAAACACATTGACTGTAAGGCATAATTTCATGCTGGCATAACCTCCTAATGCCAGCAGCAAATGGGATCCCCCGTGGTTTGCTTTTTGTATGCAATTGCCGATTCCGCTCACACTGATTCATGTATTTAAATACATGATTAAAGTTCAATCTCGTTCTCACCCCAGCAGTCGAGTCCTATTATTTTTTTTTCGAAGTTAGATTGACACAGCGGTGGGACATATAACTGACGGCGCTACCCTTTGCTAGGGCTAGTGTGTTTGGATTGCTCGTACGTACCGGCACTGGCGGGATGGCCTGCACCAGTGATGTCATTCAGGGGGAACGGACCAGAATGGGCGTTCCAGATACTAACGGGCTCCGTGGCTGGTTCCGGGTTCCCGACAAGTGCCAATCAAAAGTGAGTTCCTGTTCCTAAATCATTTGAATGACACCACTGGCCTGCACCATGGATGGCCTGCCGATGTATCCCAAGCTGAGACCAGTGGTGTCATCCAAATGATTTAGGAGCAGGTACTCACTTTTGATTGGCACTTGTCGGGGTCCGCCCACCGGAAGTGACATCATAAGCCAGAAGTGATGTCATGATTGTTGCCATGGATGTGATCATGTTTGTAATAACTTCAGCTTGTGGTTAGTGTTGATTTAACTTCTATTGCTTTGCTTTCTAGAGATGTGTGTATACATATTTGGCTTCAACTGTTCCCTGGTTAAATAGCAGGGGCCAGCTTCGAGTGGGCGGGGCCAGCTCAACGTCTAGGAACCGGTACTCGCGTAGTGGTGCGTAGTGGGTGCATGACATCACTGGCTGAGGCCACCAACAGAGTGCTCTGCCAAGTGGCGCAGGGGTGGGTGGAGGATGGAACGGAGGAAGGAGGAGCATTTCCAGGAGAAGGAAGGTGGGAAGAAGAAGGAAGGAGAAGGAAGGCAGATTAAGCCTGGGAGGGTTGCAGGACGGCTTCTCCCATATTCTATCCTCCCTCCCAGACTTGGAAGCTTTACATGGAGCTGCTTCTACTAGCTCCAGCAGATTAGCAGACACAGACCCAAGTAGCCCCCATTTAGCAGGATGGAGCATTACACAAATGGCATTCCTATGGGGGGGCAACATGCTAAGTTTTGCAGGATCCTGAGCACCTGTGTAATGCAGAGTCTCACCCTTGCCTTCAGGGCCATTCGTGGTTTGCAGAGCAAAGCCTTCTAGGCAGCTCTCCGAGCTGTGAATGGCTTCGAAGGCAAAGGGGAAGGGCAGATTTACACAGGAGGTCAGGCTCCTGAAAAGCCCCCTCCGTTGCCCCTCTGTAAGAATGCCACAACTTTACATGGGGCAGTGTTATTCAAACTGTGGGTTGGGACCCACTTGGTGTGTCGCAACCTGATGTCAGGTAGGTCATGGAAATCAGGGAGCAGCCATCTGGAAACTGCAGAGCTTACTCTTATATTTTTTTTGTGAGTGTTAACAATTTGATTTTTCAAGGGTTTTTTTTAAAAAAATTGGTTTTTAGTTCTATACTTTTAGACAATATTTTGCCCTAATCTTGCTTTCTGTCAGGGATGTTTCATGGTTCAGTTGCTGCAGTCCAAGAATGCCAAGGACAAACTGGAAGTGATGTCACTAACCTGGAACTGATGTCATAGCCTGAAGTGACATCATTAAGCAAGAAGTGCTGCCACTGTGATGTAAGCCAAGGACACTCCTGAAATTCAAACTAGAATACTTGGACCGAGCAATTGCACAACCATAAAATATCCCTGATGGAAAGGCAGATTAGGACAGAATATTTTGGAAAAGCATTGAACTAAAAATAATTTTTTTAAAAAAAAAACACACTTGAAAAGTCAAACAGTTACACTCAAAAAAGGAATATCGTAAGAGTAAAGTCTGCAGCTTCCAAAATGACTGCTCCCAGCTTTCCACTGAGTGGGTCCCAACCAGCAGTTGGGCAGCGCAATCCTGCACTGACGGTCGCACCAATGCTACATCATAGCATTGGCGTGACATCATTGATGCTAAGGCAACCGAAGCCAGCCAGCCATAGTGAACCGGGGGAGAGAGTGGGCAGGGGAGGGGGGTTCTAGGCATGCCAGCCCGTCTGGGAGGCTGGCTTGGGATTCGGCCATAAGCCCAATTGGGAGGCCACGCGGCGCAGATCCAAGGAGTGGATAGGGGAGGCTAATGCCTCCCCTATGGTAAGGGCACAAATATGGCTCCAGTCTCTCCTGTACTGCATCAGAGGATGGCACAGGCTGGCCAACCTCACCATTCTGGCACAGAGTTAAGACTGCGCCCCAGAGGCACTGTTCTACAACACGAATCCCATTTTTTTTTTGTGAATATTGTGATGGGATTTCTGAATTTACAGATATGGCCCAACATACATATGGCTTTGGGTGTGATCTAGCAGGAGAGATGGGCTGGCGCAAAACCCTTGCGTTGACCCAGGGGGGTCACTAGTGTGCTGTAAAGCACATTTGCGCCTCCTTAAGAGCAGACTGAGAGCGCAATCCTAACCTGGAGCGAGGGCCGCATAGTTAGGCCAGCAAAGTTTGGCCGGCACAAGGGCCACCATAAAGTGCGTTTGGACCACTCTTGGAGTCAGGGAGGATGGCGCACATCTGTGTGCTGGCTTCTCTGAACTCCAAAAGTGGTCCAAGCAAGCTTTTCAGTGAGTCTTGTGCCAGCCAAACTGTGCTGGCCTAATTCCAGGTTAGGATTGCGCTCTGAGCCAGCGCACAGCTGCTTTTGTAAGAGTTGGCTCACTGAGCCTGACACAGTTAGCTCTCCGAGGCCAGACCAAGGCCCTGCACTGCCCAGACGAGGAAAGTTCAGTTGAAGCAGGCTGGCATGAGGAGAGGTTGGAAAAGGCAAGGAAGGGAAGAACAGGGTTCCCCATCTTTCCTGGCTCCAAGAATGGTCCAAACGCGCTTTACGGTGGCCCTTGTGCCGGCCAAATGTTGCTGGCCTAACTGTGCCAGCCTAACTCCAGGTTAGGATTGCGCCCTAAGGGTGCAAACCTAACCAAGTTTCCAGGATTGAGATAGCAGTGTCAATGGGGCACATCTTGCATCCTGTATGTGAGGGGCAATCACAGAGGCCTCCTCAAGGTAAGGGAATATTTGTTTCCTCACCTCAGAGCTGCGTAGCTCTTACCCCAGCACTGGAAAGTTGGTTAGGATTGTGTCCTTAATTTTAGTCATTACTGCCATGTGTTGGAAGTTCATCCATGTGATGAGTTGGCATTCTGCACATCACAGATCTGCACAGACTGTGTGGTTGTTCAAACAGAGGAAAATAATGATGTCTTAAGTTGGCGATTCTGAAGGTGGCGGCAGGAAAAAAAAGAAGTCGAGCTGGAAGCAATTGGAGGATAACATCTGTGTTACTGAGCCTGGAATGCAGAAATGGAATAATATGAGCAGGCTGATTTGCATAATGAGATTGTAGGGTTCATGGTGTGACGAACACCCCATGCTGAGAATCCACTGTCTCAATGTTTTCTACCAAAGATCTGACTGTCGGAATCCTTCAAGCTCTACATTTTACATTAAAATAAAAATCGCCGTCTGTAATGCTTTCTTTCCAGCATGGCAGACATTTACAAGCCATATCTGGAGTTCAATTGTTGGTTTATTTAATCATCCTTGCACCAGCTGAAGAGAGGAGAAGGCCTCCATGTGGCGAGACAAGGCTGTTTTTTAAAGCCCATCGTGCGTGGTGCCAGTTGGCTTGATGAAGGAAATTGAGATTACTGCTTTCATTTCCTATTCAAGGAACACCCCCACCCTTTCAAAAAAACTGTTAAGTAATGTTCTGATCCACTGGTGTAACTTGATCGCTGCCTGACACTCTGAGGACCAATGGTGAGACTTTCTGAAAACACTCTCAGCCACATTGTCTAGATTTGGAATTTTTTTTTAAAAAAAGTCTTCCTTCTGTGTCTGATGTGTATCACACACATGTGCCCTGTGCTTTCATTCCATGCGCAAATAAAAATTTCATGCCCTACAAAGGCCATTAAAAATCCTGATTCAGCAGCACTTGAATTATGCATTAACCCCCCCACATTTTTAAGTCACTTCCGCAGCTTTGAAACACCGGACGCAGCAAATGGAGAAAGCCCGGTGTTTTCCGTGCCAGGTAATTCGCCAGAGCTAAGAAACGGCAAACTGGACACATTTTCATATAAACCTCCTCCATTAATCATGATGGTAAAAGACGTACCATTTTTTTATATATATACACAAGAAGGCATGACATTTGAAATTACTGGTTTGTAGTGTTTGATATATCAACATGGCATAATTTGATCCAGAGGTTGGGATCGTTGTTTATGAGTGTACACAACCCTCCGAAAACATCTAAACAAATTCTGTATGTGTTTTGAAAGAAAAAAAAACTAAGAGCACAGTCCTAACCTGGAGTTAGGCCAGCAAAGTTTGGCAAGCACAAGGGACACCGTAAAGTATGTTTGGACCACTCTCAGAGTCAGAGAAGCCAGCACACAGACATGAGCCATCCTCCCTGACTCTGAGAATGGTCCAAATGTGCTTTACGGTGGCCCTTGTGCCGGCCAAACTTTGCTGGCCTAACTCCAGGTTAGGATTGCACTCTAATAGTCTTTAAATGGGTTCTGTTTATTCTGTATATGCTCATCTTTCTGTTAAAAAACTAGTGAGCCTGACCCATTTTTCTGAAACCTGCAGTCATTTTTGTTTGGCTAGACAAATGCACTTACCAATTATTCTTTCTTTGCAAAATTAACAGCTTTGCGAGTCTTGGTAAGTGACCGTAGGAGTGGGTGTGAGTGAAAGGAGCTTGAGTGTGACTGATCAGCAAATTTGCATGTGTGGTCTAGAGTCAGCTATGATTGCTATTCATTAATGTGTTTGTTTGCTTATAAGTGGCATTTTTTATAACACTTTCTGTTAAAATATTCAGAATGGTTTGTGTTTTTTTAAGTTTCAAATAACTCCAGTAAAAGAAGACGAGCTTTATCAAAAACCTCACCAAACATTCAGCGATAAATGTAAAGGCAAGGAACAGAAAGAGAGTATGATTTACATAGGAATAGATGGGTCAGCACCCTGGACAGCGCTGAAACCACTAACTACTGTGTTGGGTGTTAACAAGTTATATGTTCTTTCAAACTAGCAGCAACAAATTGCTTTCCAACAGGGGAAATATGCAACTCCTTACTCCAGGCTATCATATCCACTATTCTATCTATGGACGTTGTAAGAGCAAGATAAAGGTAAAGGTTTTCCCATGACCGAATGGTCTAGTCGTGACCAACTGTAGGGGGCGGTGCTCATCTCCGTTTCAAAGCCTGTAGAGCCGGCGTTTGTCCGAGGACAAGCTTCCATGGTCATGTGGCTGGCATGACTCTACGCCGTAGCACACGGAATGCCGTTCCCTTCCCACCAAAGTGGTCCCTCTTTATCTACTTGCATGTAGGTGCTTTCGAACTGCTAGGTTGGCAGGAGCTGGGACAAGCAACGGGAGCTCACTCCGTCATGCAGTCTCAAACTCCCAACCTTGCGGTCGAAAGCCCAGCAACAGCGGATTAACTCGTTGGGCCACCACGTCCCAGAGCAAACTGTAATGTTAATGATGGATCTGTTCCTTGGATCCTAGCCAGAATACCAGAAGGCCTTGATTAACATGAACCCATCATATATCTTCTATTGCAGTATTTTACAAACTTTGGTTCAGGACGCACTAGTTGTCTTGCAAGCAAGCTCCAGGTGGGTCATGTAGCACCTAGGGCAGCTATCATTGAAAATATGGGAAGATTGGACACTGAAAAGGGAGAGGGTTGTGTGATTGCTTTGCTGGTGTGAAGGTATAATAGACTCCCCCCCTTCCTGATTCACTTTGCTATTGGAAAATGGCTGAGAAATTACCCAACTTATTGCTGCATTCTCAGGAAAGCAGCAGGCTCTGGCGTCACAATGATGGCACTTCCAGCCATAACATCACTTCTCCGACAGATGGTGATACTAAAAAGTGGATCCTGGTGCTAAAAGGTTTGTGAACCACTGTTCTCTTGGACCACAGCTGAAGTTCCCGAAGTGCACATCACGATGTCTTAGGGCATTGCAGCACACTCACGGGGCATCATAGGATGTTCGCAATGGCCCCTCCTACCTGTTCCCCCAGGTGCTGCCTTTTTGTGTCTCACAAGATTTTGTGAGATCCAAGATGGTTGCACCTGGCTGAACTGGAGAGAAGAGGCTATAGGGATGTCATGACCCAGTAAGTTTGGGAACCACATGAATATGGTACTGAGCAGGGCAGGGGTGGTGGCAAAAGGCAAAATGGAGGCAGGGAAGTGGTGTTTTGGGGTAGAGTGGGCAGGGAGGGGCAGATCATGCCCAGAAGGGTTCAGGGACAGCAGAGGTGGCATCCACCATAACCTAACCTCCTTCCCAGGCCTGAAAGCCTTACATTATGCAAAGATCTGAGTAGCCCCATTGGGCAGGGTGGGCCTCAACATGAGGCCCTTACCCAGAGGAAACCTCCAGCCTGCCTAATTTCAGTGGTAGATATAGTCAGGGGCATAGCTAAAGAAGTGCAGGGGGTGCAATTACACTGGAGAAAAAGCTTTAGGGGGGCAACTAAATTTTCACTAGTGCCAAAAATTGTGAAAACCTTGGCACATATGAACAATACCATCATGTCATACATCACTGGAAAGGTTATTTAATGCAGAATACAATATCTGTGTGATATCGTTACTCTATCAAAAATTATGACCAAACCACCAGGAAAAAAACAAGAATACAATTGTGATGTCATTTCCTGTTGTGATGTCACTTCCAGGGCAACATTTTGCCCTTTGCACTGGGTTACGCTTTCATTAGCTATGCCCCTGGATATAGTATAGGCTATGCTGCCCTGCTGAGGTAGTGCTGGTTAGGATTGGGGCTGTAATTTTCTAAGGGAAAAAACATCAAACAATCCTACATACAGTAGTTGTGTTGTGTTTTTGCTGCTGCTTTATTTATCAACTAACTAACTAACTAACTAACTAACTAACTAACTAACTAACTAAC
>JAJKFI010000099.1:2861649-2871932 GCA_029204185.1 Lerista edwardsae | reverse complement strand
TGTGGATTTGAAATGTCCTTCAGTCTGTGACCACGGTTCATTTTGTTGGGTCGCTATTGTAGTAAATCTACTATGAGTACTGACCCCTGATTTCTTCTATTTTTGAGAGAAAGAGAGAGGGCACAATCCTAACCAACCTCCCAGCACCAGAGTAAGGGCAATGCAGCGCCAAGGTAAGGGAACAAACATTCCCTTCCGGAAGCCTCCGTGACTGCACCCCAACTGCAGGAGGCAGCACATGCCCCATTGGCATGGCTATACCAGTGCTGGAAAGCTAGCAGGGATTTGGACCAGAAAGAAATAAAGAAACCATCCTATTCCCTTCCTCTGCGCCATTCATTGTTTTTAAACTTAATCACATCACCTGCCGTCACATTTTTCTATCTCGAAAGGCACCGATCTCTGAAGATTTTCTGTGCTGAGAAAGAGGCTCCAGCCCCCCCCCCCGCCCCGGCCTGGCTCATTTTTCATTACACTTTCACTGCGGCTCCTAACACAGAAATTACCCTTCTCCCTGCTGCTGCTGCTGCACGCTGACCTGATGTTATCCGTTGTAATGAATTGGGCAGGTTGAATCTTTTGCATGAATAGAACTCTGGACAGTGTTAATTACTGCCGAATGAAAGCAGCCAGATATTTTAATCTTGGAAAGTGGCATACATTTTGAATGTCTTGAAGGGAGAACGCAGCACCTCCGTGCCTTAATTTTTCATGTGGAACTCATGCTTTTGTTGGCAATTTCCAAATGGCATTTTGAGCATGCAGAATTTAGTGGGGTTTTTAAAAATAATAATTTTTATGTGCATTTAATCATGCAGGATTAGATTTACTATATTTTCAAAGACCATTTCCTATATAAAGGAACTCGTGGAAGTTAGGTTTTCTACATACAGCAGTGGTTCTCAAACTGTTCACACCAGGACCCACTTTCTAGAATGGCAATCATTTCGGGACCCACCGGAAGTGATGTCATGGCTGAAAGTGACATCATCAAGCAGGAAGTGCTGTCATTGTGACTTAATCAAATGGCACTCTGGGAATGCAAACTAGCATTCTTGGACTGCAGCAACTGCACAGCCATGAAACATCCCCGACAGTAAGCAAGATCAGGACAAAATATTATGTAAAGGCACTGAACTAAAAACATGTCCTTGACTCTGAGAGTGGTCCAAACATGCTTTACTTGGTGCTGGCCAAACTTTGCTGCCCTATCAGTGCCAGCCAGAGGCGTCTCTACAGGGAGGGCAAAGCTCTAAGTGTTGCAAGAAGCCTTACCCTGTCATGTAAATCCCTCCTCTTCCTTGCTGTTGTAGCCAGTAAGCAACGCCAAGATGGTGCTGTTCCCTGTGAGGATTGGCTAGAACACTGCAGGAGAGGAGTGTTTTCCACTGCAAGGTAAGGCTTCTTGCAAAACTTAGAGATTTGCCCCCCCCCTTAGATCCGCCTCTGCTTCTTGCAAAACTTAGAGCTTTGCCCTCCCTTAGATCTGCCTCTGGTGCCAGCCTAACTCCAGGTTAGGATTGCACTCGCAATATGGGTACCTTTTACATCAGGGCTATGAATAGACTGATGTGGAAAATTATGTGTTGTAGTGGCCTAGATATCTGGCAACTTTGTTTAGAAGACAGGTGCTGTCATGAGATCAAAGATGAAAAAAGGAAAAAAAAAGCCTTGTGGGGGAAAAATGGGTGCAACAGAGTGTTGTTGTCATGAATTTGAGCATTTTCTGACCCACTTTCATCCTACTAGGAAACCTAAGGCATCTCACAGTACAGAGATACAAAGCTGTTGTTGGTTTCCACATCAGGTGCATTGTACTTAGGGTACAATCATAACCAGCCATCCAGCACTGACATAGTGGTGCCAATGGGGCATGTACTGCATCCTGCTCACGGAGGCCTCCTCAAGGTTATGGAATGTTTATTCCCTTAGCCTCAGAGTTGCATTCCCCTGACCCCATGCTGGAAAGTTGGTTAGGGTTGCTCCCTTAGTCACACTGATTCAGAGGTTGGGGGTCCATCAAGAAGCAGGTTCCCCTTTAGTGATGGTCTCTCCCTGCATTCTGTTGTATAAGCCCTTGCCATGCATTGGTCCGAGTAGTTATGTGATTCTGTCTCCAGTGCAAAGAAGATTGAGGGCACAATCCTAACCTGGAGTTAGGCCAGCATTGTCAGGTCAGCAAAGTTTGGCTGGCACCAAGGACACCATAAAGTATGATTGGACCACTCTCAGGCCGCAATTCTGACCTGGAGTTAGGCCGGCACAGTTAGACTAGCAAAGTTTGGCCAGCACAAGGGCCATTGTAAAGCATGTTTGGACCACTCTCGCAGTCAAGGAGGATGGTGTATGTCTGTGTGCTGGCCTCTCTGACTCCAAGAGTAGCCCAAACGTTCTTTACAGTGTCCCTTGTGCTGGCCAAACTTTGCCGACCTAACTCTGCGAGCCTAACTCCAGGTTAGGATTGCACTCTCAGAGTCAGAAAGGCCAACACACAGATGTGCACCATCCTTCCTGACTCTGAGAGTGATCCAAATGTGCTTTACGGTGGCCCTTTTGCTGGCCAAACTTTGCTGGCCTAACTGTGCGAGCCTAACTCCAGGTTGGGATTGCGCCCTGGGTCTGGAAGCAACAAGGAATAGGATGTGAAGCTGCCACTTATGTACGTAAGGAACATTGCTTAGAACAGCTTGGGCAACCCAATTCTAACTTGCACTGATGCAACCCCTATACCTGGGCAGAAATCTGCAGAAATCTGGGCAGCCTGGTGTAATGCCAAGTGGTCCAGGAGAAGGTTAGGATATGGCAGAGTATTCTTTCCCAAGCCAGTCACTCCTCCATCTCTGCCTACCTGCCCCCAAATTCTTCTTTCCCACCCTCAAAATGCCTTCCTGCACCCCAACTGCAGGGGGCCGCACATGCCCCACTGGCATGGCTATGCCAGGGCTGGAATGAAACTCACCTACACCTGCATGGGGGTTGGATTCAGGACTAGCAGGCCTGCACAAGCTGTCTTGGCAGTACTGCCTCCTCATAAGCCACAACGTAGCACTTTAAGGGCACAATCCTAACCAACTTTCCAGCACTGACGTAGCTGTGCCAATGGGGCACGTGCGGCATCCTGCAGTCCAGGGGAAGTCACGGAGGCCTCTTCAAGGTTAGGAAATGTTTATTCCCTCACCTCAGAGCTGCATTGCCAAACCCAGTGCTGGAAAGTTCATTAGGATTGCGCTCCAGGGCACGTTTATGCAGGGGTGTAGCTAAAGAAGTGCAAGGCGGTGCAATTGCGCCAGGTAACAAGCGTTAGGAGGGCCCCCAGCTGAGCTTGACACTAGTGGCCAAAATTGTGGAAATGTTGATAATTATGAATAATGCCACCATGTTATATATCATTGGAAAGGTAATTTAATGCAGACTGCAATGAAACAAACCAGAGTGTATTATCTTTACCCTATCAGATGTTGTGGTCCCAAACACCAGAAAACGAAAATTAAACCATCATGTAAAAATAGCTGGCTGAGATGACTTTTAAAGTGGACAAAAGAAAGGAAAGAATTATGTGCACCACCCTGAGCTCCTTGGAAGAAGGGTAGCATAAAATGGGAAAAATCTGAATGAATGAATGAATGAATGAATGAATGAATGAATGAATGAATGAATTTGTCATATGGGGTGATGTTTAAAAATGATGGGCCCCAAGCATCAAATGACCTAGATACACCACTGTTGGGGGTGACTGCAGGCTTGGGGGCAGCAGGGGGGCACGCTGATGGGGAGAGGATGTGGGTCCCCCCATTTGTCACCTTTTTAAAAAGCCCAGGTGTGACATCACTTCCAGTGTGGGCTCCACTTCAGGCAGTACCGGCAGCTCAACCATCAGTCCACACCTCCTGCCCCCCCCCAAAAAAAAACAATCCAAAAGTCAATTTGTTTACTTTTGGAGTAAGAATGGAGTGGAAGCATACGTGATATTTAATCATTCACAGTGCAATCCTATGCACAATTCCTTGAAAATAAGCCCCATTGAATATTTCTTATACTTATTTCTGAGTAGACGTGCACTCACCATGCAGTTATTTGCAGAGGAATATGTGAACTACCTTCACAAAAAAAAAAAATTAAAAAAAAATGTTGCACTGAAAAGATAACAGGCAACATAGATCTTTGGTCTGAGTTACAACTATAATGGCTTTTCATACATGCAGATTATTACTTAGTGCCTATACCATCACGTTGTAAGCTTACTATATTGGAAAAGGCAGGAGATACCCCGAGGAGATAGGGAATGGTATCAGCAGTGGCCCCTTGTCCCAGATTAGCCAGGAAGTACGGGGTTAAAGGGACGTGGTGGCGCAGCAAGTTAATCCGCTGTTGCTGGGCTTTCCGACCGCAAGGTTGGGAGTTCAAGACTGCGTGACGGAGTTAGCTCCCATTGCTTGTCCCAGCTCCTGCCAACCTAGCAGTTCGAAAGCACCTAAATGCAAGTAGATAAATTGGGACCACTTTGGTGGGAAGGTAACGGCATTCTGTGTGCTACGGCCAGTGATGTCATGCAGGGGGTACGTGGGGGTACGCAAGTACTGGTTCCTAGGATTACGGCTGGCCCCGCCCATTCGCCCGCCCACTCGTCAACTCCGCCCCCTGCAACGTTTGAATTTCCTGCACGTTTGAGTTGCCTGTATATTCTCAGAGCCAGCCAGGCAGGCAGGCAGCAAGCGGAGCCTTGCCTTGCCTTGCCATTAAAAAATGAGCTGCTCTGGGGTTTTGGAACTGTTTGGTCACTTTAACATGATGCCAGGCCTCCTTAACCTTAACATGTTCTGGGGGTGCTGTGGAATACTGTTGCAACTGTTGGGTCAGTTTAAAATTGTCTGAGGCCTCAAAAAGGGCTTTTTTATGTCACTTCTTGCCATGACATCACTTCCGGCTTATGACATCACTTCTGGTGGGCGGGTCCCGACACGTGCCAATCAAAAGTGAGTACCTGTTCTTAAATCATTTAGATGACACCACTGGCTACGGCATATAGTCATGCCGGCTACATGACCACGGAAACTTGTCCTCGGACAAAAACTTCAGCTCTACAGGCTTTGAAACGGAGATGAGCACCTCCCCCTACATTCGGTCACGACTAGCACAGGTGCAGATGGGTGTGGCTGATGGCAAAACCTGCCCAGCAAGAGGCACCGATTGGTCTGCCTCAGTATAAAGTTGGAGGCAGGAGCTGCAGTAAGTTAGCACCAGGTAGGTGCAGCACCAGGCAGGTGTAGGAAGGAAGGAAAGTGGCTGTGGATTGACTGACTGGTGGCTTGCTGGATGGACTGACTGACTGAAGGACTGTTAAAGGACTGGATAAGGTAAGGTTATTGCGGGGAGTAGCTGTTGTATGGCTGCCACGCCCCTGGAGCCACCAAGTGGAGGAGGCAGTTGTGGCTTGGGCAAGCTGACTGCCTATTGTTTGGTGGTGGGGGTTGTTGGTGCTAAATTAGGGTATTTAGCCAGTGGCGTTTCTACAGGGAGGGCAAAGCTCTAAGTTTTGCAAGAAGCCTTACCTTGCAGTGGAAATCACTCCTCTCCTGCACCATTTTAGCCAATCCTCACAAGGAACAGCAACATCTTGGCGTTGCTTACTGGCTACAGCAGCAAGGGAGAGGAGGGATTTACATGACAGGGCAAAACCTAGAGCTTTGCCATCCCTGTAGAAACGCCTCTGTTTTGAGCTAAGCCGGTGATGAGGGCAGTCTGGAGGAGGCTGGCCAGCCGGTGATCCCAAGCAAAGCTGCTGGAAGAGAGGAGGCCCAGTGGGCAAATGTACCCCCTCCCTCTTGCCTATCTCTGAGGCTGTTCTGGAGGGGAAACTAGTTAGCCTACTGTGGGCATTGGGGCCCTTGGGGAGGCCCGGCAGGGAATTTGGCAGAACACTTACATGCATGAACAGACCCTGTGGGTTACCAATGTAGACAAACTAGAATTAATTGGTTCCCCCCCCCCCATGATTCACAATGGAGAAACTTGGTTGTCTTCCCACTTGGATACTTTTGAGTTGAATATTCCCTTCCTGACCATCTGTCCCTAATGCTGTCCCATATCACTTGTCTATTACCACCTAGAATCAACATTTATAGAGGTACCCCGTGGACAGAATGATTTATAGAATTTCCTGGAGGGCTTAATAGTTCTTCCCAAAATGCCTGCTCAGCAGGGTTGATGGTGTTTGGTCTCGCTGTTTCCAATGTTTACTAGAATATTGTAGACTAGCAAGGAAAAAAAACAACACAAAAAATGGGGGAAAAAACACCACTATTTCTGCTGTACAGAAATACCTGTATTACCCATGATGAGTGTGTACATACCAGGGAATTTTAGTCGCACTCACTTCTGTGCTATTAATCTGTTCAATTTCTTTAACAGTGAAATGATGCAGAAGTACATATAATAAAGAACATCGTCGGCAGAGGCGTACCTAGAAGGGGATGACAGCATTAAGTTTTGCAAGCAGCTGCTCCCCCTGCTCTTTGGAGCCATTTGGAGCCAAGGTAGCCTCCGTTTTGATCTAGCCACTGGGAATAGCTCCAAAGGCTGCTCACAAAACTTAGTGCTGTGATCCCCCACTAGGAACAGCTCTGATCATCAGGGTTACAGCCAGCGGTGTTATGCTGCCGGAACGCTGGGCGGGACATCCGGGTGATCGACAGCCCGCCCGTCACGTTCCGGAGCATTACGCCATTTGCGTAACCAATTACGCCGCTTGCGTACGTTACGCAAACGGCGTAACGCTGTGGAACGCAACGGGCGGGCTGTCGATCACCCGGATGTCCCGCCCAGTGTTCCGGCAGCATAACACCGCTGGTTACAGCTGTGTTAACCATAAAATGATCTTTGACAGAAATAAAAAGTACAGAAAAAAATATTGAGCAACTGCCCAAAGTCAAGCCAGAGTTCTGCGTTGGAGGCATTAAGGAAATCTGTAGAGAAATTGTGTTCTGCCTCTGAATATATAGTCCACGAACCATTTTCCAAAGAGTATCCATTCAGCTCACTGGGTCTTCTCCCTATTCACCCTTGACCCTCTTCACCCCTGCACAGTGTTTTTTTCTAGTGGCTGTTTCTGGTGGTGTCTGCACGTTTTTAGATTGGGAGCCTTTTTAGGACAGGGAGCCTATTATTATTATTATTATTATTATTATTATTATTATTAGTAGTAGTAGTAGTAGTAGTAGTAGTAGTAGTAGTAGTATCCTGTAAACCTTTGTGAACTTTGTGTTGAAAAGCAGTATAGAAATACTGTTGATTGATCCCCCAAAATGAGTTGTAAATGAGGGTTCAAACGCTTTATTATTTAATGGGTGTGTAATAGCAATGGAGGTCTGTGCAAAGTGAGTCTGGGGTATTCATTGTTCCCTCCAGGGTTGCCTAGAACTTGTGTGTACAAGAGGTAAAAAAAATATCCTGAATTGTGTGCAACTTATCTTGCATTGGGTTGGGAAGATTCAGATAATTACAGCACTACAAGGGCTTGATGTTCTCATTTGTTATTCGCTATTATGTCTGGAACAGATAGCAATCAGCGTGTGTACTTAATGCACTTTCTGTGTCACTCAGACAAGATTGTTCTCCACCACCAGTGCTGTCTGTTTTACTTAACTAATGAAAGATTAGTTTAAGAAACACTAAACATGGAACTCCAGCCACAAAACAAGAGTTTTTGTTGTTGTTTTTTTTAAGTTCCAGGTTAAGTACATAAAATTGTTACAATTACAGCTTTGGAACATGACACAAATTATTATCAAGCAGATACATCATTAGCACTGCAATTATGGTTTCTGGTGACATGCACAGGGGTGGGAGCTCACTGCAATATCAGGCACTCTAAGACACTCAGGACACAATCCTAACTTGGAGTTAGGCCAGCACAGTTAGGCCAGCAAAGTTTGGCTGGCACAAGGGCCACTGTAAAGCACATTTGGGCCACTCTGTTTTACTTAAACTAATGAAAGATTGGTTTAAGAAACACTGAACATTGAAACCCTGCCTGTAATCTGTTTGAATTTCTTCCCTCTGGACGTCGTTTTAGGACATTGAACATCAGAACAACCAGGCACAAGAACAGTTTTTTTCCTCATGCTATTGGCTTACTGAATAGCTGATTGTGGGGTATTGATTATGTGTGGTATTGAGTGTATGTTGATGATCTGAGTTGGATTAATTTAGAGTTAGTGTGGCCTTGTTACTGTGATTGTATATTTTGTTGTATTTAACTTATATGCAGAGTACATCATGAGGAAGGCAGGGCTGGATGATTCACAAGCTGGAATCAAGATTGCTGGGAGAAATATCAATAACCTCAGATATGCAGATGATAACACTCTAATGGCAGAAAGTGAGGAAGACCTAAAGAACCTTCTGATGAGGGTGAAAGAGGAAAGTGCCAAAATTGGCTTGAAGCTCAACATCAAAAAAACTAAGATCATGGCAACCACTCCCATCACCTCCTGGCAAATAGAAGGGGGAAAAATGGAAGCAGTGACAGACTTTACTTTCCTGGGCTCCAAGATCACCGCAGACGGTGACTGCAGCCATGAAATTAAAATACGTTTACTTCTTGGGAGGAAAGCTATGGCGAACCTAGACAACTTAATCAAAAGCCGAGACATCACCCTGCCAACAAAGGTTCTCATAGTCAAAGCGATGGTTTTCCCAGTAGCAATGTAGGGCTGTGAGAGCTGGACCATAAGGAAGGCAGAGCGCCGAAGAATAGATGCTTTTGAATTATGGTGTTGGAGAAGACTCTTCAGAGTCCCCTGGACTGCAAGAAGATCCAATCGGTCAATCCTCCAGGAAGTCAAGCCTGATTGCTCCCTGGAAGGACAAATCCTAAAGCTGAAGCTCCAATACTTTGGCCACCTCATGAGAAGAGAGGACTCTTTAGAAAAGACCCTCATGCTGGGAAAGATTGAAGGCAAAAGGAGAAGGGGGCGACAGAGGATGAGATGGTTAGATAGTGTCACCGAAGCAATGAACATGAAATTGGGCGAACTCAGGAAGCTAGTGGAGGACAGGGAGGTCTGGCGTGCTGTGGTCCATGGGGTTGCAAAGAGTCGGACACGACTTAGCGACTGAACAACAACAACAACAACAACAATTAATAATTAGTTTTAAGGTACATTGAGAGAGCTTTTGGGGCGAAGTAAAATTCCATGTATGGTGAAATTCCATGTATGGCCAATAAATATCTATCTAATCTCTTGGAGTTAGGGAGGATGGTACATGTCTGCGTGCTGGCTTCTCTGACTCCGAGAATTGTCCAAACATACTATACGGCATCCCTTGTGCCAGCCAAAGTTTGCTGGCCTAACTGTGCCGGTGTAACTCCAGGATAGGATTGCACCCTCAAAAGGCACAACTTGCAGCTGCAATGCAGCCCTAAGTGAACAAATACCTTGAGGTGGCCTCTGTGACTGCACCCCCCCCCCAGGATGCAATGCACACCCCATTGGCATGGCTGCATCAGGGTTGGACAGTTGAATAGAATTGGGCCTTGTGTCACCTTCTCCCTACACATTCACTTGTGTGCAGAACAGTCATGGGAAAGGGAAAATGCAATCTTATGCCAACCACTTTGAAGTAAATCCCATTGTTTTCACTGAGGGCACAATCCTAAATGGGAGTTAGGCCGGCCTAAGCTAAACCAGCAAGGTTTGGCCAGCACAAGGGCCACGGTCAAGTATGTTTGGACCACTCTCGGAGTCAGAGAGGCCAGCACACAGATGTGACCCATGACTCCGAGAGTGGTCCAAGCATGCTTTATGGTGGCTCTTGTGCTGGCCAAACTTTTCTGGCTTAGCTTATGCCGGCCTAACTTCAGTTAAGGATTGTGCTCTGAGGCTTAGACCCCATTCCTGAGGGCTATATCACTGGCACTATGCTCACACACCTGGCTCTAAGTGGTGCAAACATGCCGTAAAGCACTGTGAGAGGAGGGAGCGCCAGCACTGTGTAGAAGGCCGGCTGTGTGGAAGAATTTTCTGGGCAGGAGGGAGGCAGTGAGTGGGCAGAACGGGGAGGAGGGAGGGGAGGATTGGGCACAGGGTGGAGACAGCGGCAGCCTCTTCTGCTGAAACATGAACCCTCTGGATTTCAGAATAGTCTGGATTGCAGAGGTCGGGATAAGAGGTCATCTATCTGTAGTAGTCATATAAGTTGCACTGATCTGAAAACTGACCAGTATTTACGAAGGAAGGAAGGAAGGAAGGAAGGAAGGAAGGAAGGAAGGAAGGAAGGAAGGA
>JAJKFI010000099.1:2847089-2861639 GCA_029204185.1 Lerista edwardsae | reverse complement strand
GGAAGGAAGGAAGGAAGGAAGGAAGGAAGGAAGGAAGGAAGGAAGGATAGCCCAATCCTGAACTCACTGACTTCCGCAGGAGCAGTGGTCCCACAATGGCACCCACTGCATCCCACGCAGTGGTGTCATTCAAATGATTTAGGAACAGGAACTCACTTTTGATTGGCACTTGTCGGGAACCCGGAACCAGCCACGGAGCCCGTTAGGATCCGGAACGTCCGTTCTGGTCCGTTCCCCCTGAATGACATCACTGCCTTCGCCCCCCTAGGAATCCGGAGTTGCTCCCTCTAACCCTCTGAATGCCGGCCAACCAAGAAGAAAAGCTCTTTGCAGAGGAATTGGGAGGGGGGAGGAGGGAGAGTGCAGTGGGTGGAGTCAGCCCTAATTTTAACTAGTGGAACTGAGTTCCCCCGTGTTCCCCCTGCATGACATCACTGATCCCACGGGAGTTGGGCAGCTGCCGGAGGCTCCTTGGGAGAAAGGGATATTTGTCCTCTTTCCCTGGGAAAAGCCTCGTTCCCTGCAATGGGACTTTTCAGCTCACTGTCGGCTATTTTGGTGGCAGTGAATTAAGTAGCCCCATGTCGGGCTGCCTGAGCCACTGCGGGGATAAGATCCGGCTGTGGAAGCCACTGCCAGGTCCCCCCCTCTCAAAGCTGGTCCCTACCCTAACCTCTGCCTGGTTCCTCCCCCTCCCCACCTCCCCCTGCCCCAAACAGCCTTATGGAGTACCAGTGCCCTGCTGGAGTGCCAGTGAGCTGCCCGCTCGAGTTGGCCTGATGATGAATGACTGCCACTCCAGCACGGGCGTGGACTTGTTGCGGATGTGCTGTACAGCATGCTCACAACATTTTCACTGGGGGTAAATGCGTACCGCCGGTGATAAAGGCCTTCTGGATCAGGCCCTGAATGATTGTGTAACAAACTCCGCGTGAGAAGAGACTTTGCCCATTCTGTTCAGTTGAACCGGACACTTTGGATCACATCCTACTTCGCTGACCCGCCCACCATAATCTAAGGAACAACCAAGGATGTTAGATACACTGGATTGGCCATGACGTCACAGACCTGAAGCCATGGGTATATCTCAGATCATTGCCGCGAAGGAGGATTGCCGCTGTGGCGTCACAAACAAAAATCTCCCTGCCCATATGGTAAAGTTAATCTCAACGTCTCTAATCATGCCTGCGTCAAAATAAGTCTGTCAAAGCAGTGCAATCCGAGTTTAAATAGACAGCAAGCGGCATTTCGTCCGGTATGTTCAGTAATATAATTATGCAGAATTAAACCTTGGAATTGCATATTAACTCATAATACGGTTACCAATGACGTTTCTCCACTATCACACGTTGTTATTTTGGTAAGTTTTTACTTCAGGAGTAAACGATTCAGCCCTAAACATCATGTGAAAACCCATTGGAAATGCTTGGAATCAGCATTGTTTTGGGTATATTTACGTCACCGCTAACCCCGCCCACTAGCTTCACTTTTTTTGCATTAATATAACAAGAAGGGCCTGGGGTTGGGAACAACCTACTTGAACCCTTCCTGTCCTCCCTCCCTGTTTCCCTAACCGACCCCTTCCCAATCCTTCTCAGCGACTACTCGGCATCCATCACAAATTTGGTAGCAGAATTCCTATTTGCAGTCTCTAAGGCTAAACCCAAAGGATAATTCCGGGTTGGGTAATCTGGTTACGTTTGTTCTTTTTGATTCTGGCCAATTTTATCTGTACCTAAGTTGTATTTATATTCTGTGTGTGTGAAATGCCAATAAAGGTTATCTCTCTCTCTCTCTCTGATTGTGTAACAGCCCAATCCTACCTGACGCTGTACGTTCAATTGTGGTGATGAGAAGCGCACACCACCATGGCATAAAAGGCTGGGTTTGCCGCATGCCTGCCAACAGCTTACAACTGCCAGGTCCAAGCCAAAGGATGTTCCCTTGCTCTGGCTACATTGAAATGAATAGAAGCTGCATGAAAGCACTTGTTCAGTTTCCTGCAATCCCATGAAGTGTCAACATTTTCGGTCACATACTAAAAATCTGCAGCAATGGAAATTTTTTTTTTTTAACATGTTGCCAAGAATTGCTGCCAGTGTATCACTTTAGGTTTCGGGGTGGAGGATTAAAAGTAGACTGCGGTATTAGATTGATGAAATCCTTTGTGTAGGGGTTGTTATGTAAAACAGCCACGTCGGCTGCACAATTTGTTTGTACCTTGTGCTGAAGCGAGTTTTTCATCCATACAAATAAAAGAGCAATCATGCACACAGCGAAGCACACATCAATTCCCGTGATTTTGGGGCACCGAACAAGAGCATAAATGTGCAACTCAGATTGCAGTGCAAATCACTGCAGATGCGGGAATTATTATCCACACATGTGGCCACTAAACCAACAGAATGAGAGCAAATTCTGATTATCCTGCTTCACTAGCTGCCAGCAAGCAGTGGCAATTGATTTCGTTCACCATCGTATGGATGCTGAGTATAGACCGAAAAGAATCTTCCTGAGTTTTTTATTTGAATCTCATGCTTTTTCCGCATCAAGTTCAAAATCAGTTCATTAAAATCTGTAGCGATGAAAGGCATAAGAAAAGATGCAATCGGGGTTTCAGACTGATAAAGTCACAGAGTTCTTCCCCCGGTCGGTATTTTACAAATGAGTAGGACTATGTGGGGAACATTAGGAGGCAGCCAATGGTCCCCCGTGCGGCCATCAAAATGGCAAGAAATATCAATAATGCTTATTTGACGCTTGCATGAAAAGGGCTCTCCGAAAGTCAGTAAAATCATCTATAGACATCAAGAAATGTTTTCTGCACTTGGACGGTAGGTAGTGGAGATGCCCATATAAAATGCATAGCTGAGACATCGAGAGCTTCTCCCATCAGATTGCCACTAATGACATGTTATCAAATAACCAAGAGTCTTAAATCATATTTCATCACCGTCTCCAGATATCCAGAAGGGGAGGGATGGTATTTTATTTCACACACAATGAAGTCAGGCAGTGCTCTCTCTCTCTCTCTCTCTCTCTCTCTCTCTCTCTCTCTCTCTCTCTGCACAAACTGGCAAGAGAGGTATGTTACTTCATCCTCCAACTGCAAATGCTGAATTGCATTCAGAGTCGTTCTTTTGAATAACAAATGAATGATTTTATTTTGGCTCAGAGCAGTCCCCAAGATGTGGCTGTGCTACAGAAAGGGACCATTGATATTAAACAAAGAACACTTTCTGCTTAAAATCAGAGAGAGTCACAGCATGGGCATAAGGATCGTGCCAACAGCTAATGTGGTTTATTGACGCCTTTTGGTGTGTTTAATTACAGTTATTCATCTGTAGCAAATCCTGTTTTTAGTAAAATCATTGAGAGGACAATAACTGTCATCCCAAAGTGTAATATCTCTTTAATAACAAATCTGTCTTGGTTAAAATCTATGGGGATTTTGTAATATCAGTGGAAAGGGGTGGGTGGGTGTTGTGAACAGCAGGGAAACAGGCCCAGCTCGGCGTCATTTTGAGGCCCGTGCCTGTCTTTCCCCACCCCCCTCTGAGACCCGGGCATTGAGAAAGTTTTCCCCTGGAGGCTGTTTTGTCTGGCTCAATGTCCGGGGCAAGATAGAAGGGCCTTTAGCAGGGGAACCTCCCAAGGACATCTTCACAGTACCAGGAGCTGCTTTGCCTCTGGCTGACAAGGGGGGCTGGGAAGGCGCGGGGGGAAAAGTAAGAACAAAGACTCAGACTTTTGAGTCTTGGGAGGAGAGACCATCTTGCCCTCATGACACCTGGTTCTGTCCTCTGCTGGATGAGTGATAGAAAGAATGTAATCAGACTAGGAGATAGATGCTTTCTTATTTTTTTTGCATTAAGCATCATGTAGTTATATTATGCCATGCTTTGGCCTGCTTTGATAGGCCTTATTAATCCTCTATGCTGTAACCTGTAGTTTTAATAAATCATTATATTTTACTCCATGGTGTGCCTCGTAGGCTGGGAGCAGGGGTTAGCTAAATCCAGTCCAGATGCTGGGCTACTCTACTGGTTGGGCTAAAGTAATGCCTCCTGGGCTACTGGAGATCCCTGGTGGCCAGGAGGGGACATCATCCCATGACCCCTGGGGGTTGTCTGGAAGGGCCAGGCTCTTGGGTATTGTGATACCACTATTGCACTTACAGGCTGCAATCCTATCCATGCTTACCAAGGAGTAAGCCCCATTGACTATAATGGGACTTACTTCTGAGTAGACATGCATAGGATTGGGCTGATAGACTGCTTTTACACACACACACAAATTCATTTACCCATTCTAAAGTGTCTCAATGTCTCCTTTTTCATGTGCAATTGAGAGCACAATCCTACCTGTGCATTGGGCCAGCATAGGTCCCTTAGGCTGGCCCAGGAGTGTTGCAAACATGCCTTATGGCGCGTTTGCACCTCCTTGTGAGCAGGCTAGGCCGGTGCAAGAATGCTCACCAGCTTGCCTGTGCTGATCTGGCCCTGAATCCAGTAGGTTTGTGCTGGTTGATGAATGACGGCGTGGGGGGTTGGGGAGGGCAGTGGAAGACAGACTCAAGTTGGGTCCTGGGTATGGGTCAAGGTCAAGTTGGGTCAGGTTGGGTATGGCTATTTACCAAGAATTAATGCTCCCACTGGCATCATCCCATTATTGAGCATCATTGCCTGGTGATGCTGCCTTATGTGAGGTTATAACACAATGCTTTTTTCGAGGGTACTTCTAAGCAGACAGAACATTAGTGTGTTGATTTTGAAAGCCATGCAAACCTAAATGTAGATGCATATTTGTACTGACCCGAATAATGTTCTTCAGTATTTTTGCTTAGTGTGGGCGACATAGCTCAGATTCCGAAATTATTTTTTTAAAAAATTGATGGGGACATCTTTGCACTGAACAAGAAAGGAAGGCTTATAGGATTCACCTATAATGTGCATCCACCTATAATGTGCATCCAGGAACATTCATTCATTCATTCATTCATTCATTCATTCTATTTGAAGAATTTATATCCCGCCTTTCCCATGCCAAAGCAAATACCCTAGGTGGCTTACATAAGCAAGCTAGTCTAAACCACTATTTTTCAATGGGTTTTTTACAAGTATACAATGTTAAATGATATAGCCTTCACAGTGTGATTCTCTCCTCTGGCTGTATGCCATCAAGCTTCAGCAGGCAATCGTAAGTCCAGCATAGACAAATCCTCAAGATCATATTCTGTCCTTTTACTGGCTGACTCTCTCACACATTCCCACAATGGCTAATCAATCAATCAATCAATCAATCAATCAATCAATCAATCAATCAACTAACTGTGTTTATATATCACTTTTCAACACAAAGTTCACAAAGCAGTTTGCAGGCAAATAGTAATAAAAATAAATTTAAATGGTTCCCTCTCCTGAAGGGCTCACAATCTAAAAAAATGTAAGCCACCACCAGCAACAGCCACCAGAAGAGACACTGTACTGGAATGAATAGGAACAATTACTTTGCCCCTGCTAAATATAAGAGGGACACCCAGTAGTGTCATTCAGTAACAAGGAGACGGAACGCGAGGCGGGACTTACCCCTTGATTGACAGGGAGCCCGCGATGCGTCGCCGCCTGCCTTTCCGCCGCAGGGACTCCTTCTGGGTGGTGCGCCCCTCCGCGGCTCTCCTAAGCACCCAGCGCGCCACCCAGGCAAGCAGGCACCCCCTCCGAAGCCAGGGGTGCCCGCGCGGCGCTCGGCAAGGCGGCGATGCATCAGAAATGGGCAGCCAATCAGGCGGTAAGTCCCGCCTCGCGTTCCGTCTCCTTGTTACTGAATGACGCTACTGGGGACACCGCTTGAAAAAGTGCCTCTTGCCCAGTTTGCAGGGGCCCCACAGGGACTCCATCCTGCCACAACAGGTACTGCAGCTTGTCACAGCCTGACCTTTCGTCTCCCATCCAAAAACAAGACCACAGATTCTCCTGCTTAGTTTGAGGCAGTACCAGCAGCTCAACTATCAGATCACAGCTCCTGCCTAGGTTGGCAGGTCTAGCAACCTCCAGTCACTAGGTATGCCCGAGTTCTGAGAAAAGAGAAACCTGAGAGAGGAAATAAAATATCTCAAGGCAAATACCTTTCAGTAATATGACTATGTATATCCCAATTCTCTTCCAGCATGGAACTGAAGATGCCATTCATGGGGTTCCCAGCTCTACTCAGCATCGGCACATTGGCCGATGCTAAAGGCCATCTCTGTGACCTTACGCTGGTACCAACTTCAGCGGTTCAGTGGGTATAATGAAAACTGATGATGGCACTGGAATAAAATGAGAGATTCTACAAAACTCAGTCGCATCAGCTGTCTTTGGTTCCAAGGAAACAATTCAAATCCAGGATTGATGGAGATTTCACAGAAGTAATTATTCTACCTTAATGCCAGTTTAAAGAGATCTTTTAGGTGCCATAGCTAACAACGACGTCTCACTCATTCAAAATTTGATAACTTTCCTCTGCTCAAAATAACTGAGTAAAGACAAGAATATTACAGACAATTGAAAATTTGGTGTCATTTTGGCCCTCCGACAACAGAAGCATTTTAGAAACAGTAATCCTATGTATAATCATTTACAAATGTCTTGTTTGAGATATCAGATCACTTTCTGGATTTCACCAGAAGGGCAACTGGCTCCTAGACATGTGCTACTTTTTGTCACATATTCTTGAATGTCTTGTCTTTTCACCTCCAATTGGCATTTCATTGGATAATCTACCTGCAAACAACTGTTTATATCTTTACATCTCTCTATCATCTATTGCTAAGACAGGTGTGTAGAATTAATTCCAATGCTGAAATTTCCCTGTCATCTTTTGATGTTGCTTTGATACTTTTGTGATCTAGTATTCCCCTTTCCTCCTAGCTGGTGTCTTTACAGATGGACTGCATTCTGGCTATATAGGTGGGCCCATATTATCCATGGGTTCAATGTCCATGCATTTCAAAATCCACAGTTGCTGACACACACACCCTGAGCACGTCCAGAGGATTTTCTGAGCACTGGGGGATGCAGTGCTCAGCAGCTTTCTGAGGGCCGAAAATGCTTACTTCTGGTTTTTGGCTGATTTAAGCGTCCGCAGATTTTGACATCCTCAGGGGTTCTGTTCCCAGAACCTCTCAGGATAATAAGGGCCTATTGAACAATTCTACACATGACTGCTCAGAAGTACTCACACTGTGTTCAATGGTCCTCACTCCTAGTAACAGTGTTTAGGATTGCAGACTTAAAAGCAATATTTATTAGATGTTAGCCTCTTGCACTCTTTCAGAGAGGAGTGGCTGAATTCTATAGAGCAATAAAGCCGTTGATTTCATTCTACTACAGGGGTAGTTGCTTACACAGCTGAATATATGCAAGTTGCAAGGAGTGTGATCCTCTTACATCCTGTCTAGTGTGCTCTTAGATCCTGTCTAAGAACCTGGAAACAGGATAATTAGAGACTAGGGGAGCAATCCTAATATGGAGTTTGGCCAGCATAAGGGCCACCATAAAGTGTATTTGGACCACACTTGGTCAGGAGGGATGGTGCACATCTGTATGCTGGCCTCTCTGACTCCGAGAGTGGTCCAAACATGCTTTACAGTATCCCTTGAGCCAGCCAAACTTTGATGGCCTAATTGTGCTGGGCTAACTCCAGGTTAGGATTGCATCCTAGAAGTTTCCAGGAAGGAAGTAGCATTTTTTTTTTATCATTTTGAGGTGAGGTCTCAGTGTACTCAAAATAATTCATTTACCATTTTTAGCAACTTTCACCATAGTTACACATACTTTGTTACAGTATAGAGCAGCTATTTTCAATGTTTTCCCCTCCACGACACACTGACCTCTATGGTCTTCTCTATGGTCTTTGTCTCTTGTGATGTCACTTATGGGTTCCGGGTATTCTTCCGGGTTCTTTGGCTCTGTTTCTAGAAGAACTCCTTAAAGCTAGTGGAGGAAGAGGGGCAGACAATTTGTTACTATAGTCAGTTGCCATAGAAACAGTTGCACAACCTGGAAGAGTTTTTCAATTATTTTCAGCTGCTGAGCTCCAACTCTCACAGTGCACCAAGTGGACATTTTGCAGCATGTCAATATGCCGTGGCACATGGTTGAAAATACCTGTTGTAGAGAAGCATATACGTAGAGAAGTCTAATGGTCAAATTTTTCTTCTTATTAATCTGCCCATATTGAGAGTGAAGGGTAAAGTCCTGGCTGACAGATCCCAGAAGGTGGTGCTGGGGGACATTGTTCGGCACCCCGACCTCTTAGGTTTGGGGTGCCGCAAGGTTCCATCTTATCCCCCATGCTGTTTAACATCTACATGAATCCGCTGGGAGAGGTCATCCGGGGGTTTGGAGTGGGGTGCCATCAATATGCTGATGACACCCAACTTTATCTCTCCTTTCCCCCTGATTCCGAGGAGGCGGTTGAGGTCCTGGATCGCTGTCTGGAGGTGGTTGGGGGCTGGATGTGGGCGAACAAGCTGAAATTAAATCCGGATAAGACAGAGGTGCTTTTGGTTCGGAAATCCACAGCTCGGGTATTGGACTATCGTCCTGCTCTGAATGGGGTTGCACTTCCTCTGAAGGAGCAGGTTCACAGCTTGGGGGTTCTCCTGGATTCACAGCTACACCTGGAGTCCCAGGTGGCGGCGGTGGCCAGGGGAGCCTTTGCTCAGCTTCGGCTGATTCGCCAGCTGCGGCGGTACCTGAGCTGTGCGGACCTGGCCACAGTGACCCACGCCCTAGTGACATATAGATTAGATTATTGCAATGCGCTCTACGTGGGGCTGCCTTTGAAGACGGTCCGGAAATTACAACTAGTACAGAACGCGGTGGCTCGGGTGGTTGCTGGGGTATGTCGGTTTGACTCTGTCGAGCCGCTGCTTCGGCGACTACACTGGCTGCGGTTCTGTTCCGGGCCCAATTCAAGGTGCTAGTTTTGACTTTTAAAGCCCTTTATGGCTCGGGTCCGGGGTATTTGAGGGACCGCCTTCTTCCATATAATCCTACCCGTGCTCTCAGATCATCTGGGGGGGGGGCTTTTGACTGTGCCACCACCAGGAGAGGTGAGAGGGGTGGCGGCCAGGAAGAGGGCCTTCTCAGTGGTGGCCCCCCAACTTTGGAATACCCTCCCCTTCGAATTGAGAACTGCCCCCTCTTTGTTAACATTTCGGCAGGGGCTGAAGACCTTTTTATTTCAAAAAGATTTTAACTGTTGACAGGCTGGCTGGCTATACTTTTATATTTTTATATTTTATGATCCACTGGACAGGTTGTTTTTAAAGTTTATTGTTTTGTTTTAATTTTGTTTTTTTGTATTGTTTTAATATTGTTTTTAATTGTTTTTAATCTTAAATTTTGTATTTTATCATATTGTTGTAATGCTGCCTTGAGTGCCTTCGGGCATAAAGGCGGGATATAAATTTAATAAATAAATAAATAAATAAATAAATAAATAAATAAATAATAATAATAATAATAATAATAATAATAATAATAATAAAGTGTGAAAGGAGAATGTTATATATTTATACATGATTTCAAGTCTGTGACTTAAGGCGCAATCCTAACGTGAAGTTAGGCCAGCACAGTTAGGCCAGCCACGTTTGGCTGGCATAATGACCAACATAAAGTATGGAATATTCTTGGAGTCAGAGAGGCCAGCACACAGACATGTGCCATTCTCTCTGACTCCGAGTGGTCCAAACATGTTTTACAGTGGCCCTTGAGCCAGCCAAACTTGGCTGGCCTAACTGTGCCAGCCAAACTCCAAGTCAGGATTGCGCCTTCAGGCAGTTACAAAAAATATGGTTTGATTTGCAGACTGTGATCCAATGAAGGCAATGATTGGCAAAATGTCATATTCAAATAGTCAATCTACTTCCTATGGAAGGCAAAAGCTAATGCAATCACAGGACAAATAGGAACTTATTTTTTCAGTATTTATAGGAGATACTTATTATTTTATTGCACGGTAAAGTATAATCAAAGGTCAAGATTATCATCTTTGAGAAAAAAGAATCTGACTGTATAATTAGAGAGAATTCTGATTTCATTATATTAAGAATGTAATGAAATTAAACATTTATACAATTCACATGGTAATCCAAAATAAGATGTTTCGAATCCCCCCAAAATATGCTATTGTTTCTGTCCCACTCATATAGGTACATGTGTATTGGAAAAGGCAGGAGACACCCCGAGGAGATAGAGAATGGTATCAGTAGTGGCCCCTTGTCCCAGATTACCCAGGAAGTACAGGGTTAATCCCAGAGCTTCTGCAAGCCTCAGGAGCACAGCTGCAGCCTAGGTAGGCTGATGAGGGCCCTGGCTAGGAAGGGTGATTAGCACAGGTGCAGATGGGTGTGGCTCCTGCCCAACAACAGACGCCAATTTGCTGGCCTCAGTATTTATTTATTTATTAACCTTTGGTTGGCATACAACAATATAACAACATTAAAAAAAAATTACAAGTTACCAATAGCCATGCCCAAGGAGGTCCGTTTAACTATGTCACATATTCAGAAGTACCATTAATACGCTGACTGTTAGTTTTGATAATGAGCACCAAAAAAAGAGCCAGTTGATTAACCACAACTGGGTCCTCAGAATCAAATAGAGGATTTAAGGTCACCTCTTCTCTATCCACACCCACCTTGTTCATAAGCGATTGAAAATGTAGCTCTCTACTCCTTGAATGCAAGGGGCAGTGGAAGAGAAGATGCACCAAGGTTTCAATAGTGTCCTGTTGACAGGGGCAGAGCCTTTCAGCATAAGGTACACCTTTAAATCGACCCCACAGAACTTCAGAGGGTAATACATTACAACGAGCCAACGTCATAGCCCTACGTCTTGCAGGGATGTCCAAGATGTACAAATAAGGTGGTATTTGACCAATGTTCGTTCGTAAATGATGGAAAAGGGGCGAACAACGAGTATTGGCCATCTTCAGTAAATTTCGGTCGTGCGATTCTAATAGTTTCCCCTTAATCAATCTAAAAGCTTCGGACTGAGATACCGAGCCAATAAGATCTGGATCAATCCCTAGTTCGACAAGTTTGGATGGTGCTGGCCTCAGTATAAAGTTGGAGGCAGGAGCTGCAGTAAGTTAGCACCAGGTAGGTGCAGAACTGGGCAGGTATAGGTAGGTAGGTAGGTAGGTAGGTAGGTAGGTAGGTTGGTTGGTTGGTTGGTTGGTTGGTTGGTTGGTTTCTGCCAGGCGCCCTCGTCTTGTGATTAGAGCTAAGAGGGCCTTATGGAAGAACAGCTGTCCTGAACAGTGACAAGGAAGTCGGGAAATGAAACATTAACACAGCTTAGATCAAAGAACTTGCTGAACGGCAGAGAGAAAGGTTATGGATAATTCCCTACACATCTGTTCCAGCACTCTGTCAACCTTCAGTTTATTATCTAAATAAAGCTAGCATAATGTTTTTGTCTTCTGCAAAAAGGAAGGGAAGAAAATAAATTGTTATAATTTGTTTCATTTGGGCTTCTTATTCTCTGGATTAGGGTATTTTAGGGACCCCCTCCTTCCATATGTTCTTTGAGGTCACGGGGGATGGGGCTTTTAACTGTGCCACCAGTGAAGAAAGTGAGCAGGGTAGTGGCAAGGGACAGTAGCTTCTTAGTGGTGGCACCCCGGTTGCGGAACTCCCTCCCACTAGAATTAAGAACGGCTCCCTCTTTTGAGACTATGAGAGCGGGGAGCTTATGCCTACATATATTTTATATTGTGATTAAAGAAATATAGTTGAAAAATAATCAATATAGCTCTTATCAGACACTCTCCTTAGTTCAGCAGCTTGAGCTAAGTCAGTGGAAAGCACCTAGCATTCCAAGCCTTTGCAAAAAGAAGAAGTAACACAGCTACAGCTAGCTCAGGCAGGATATCATGTTTGCAAAAATAACCCTTGACTCATATGAAACTTATATTTTACAGAAGTATCTTATAACTTGCCAAAATCATGCTGAAGGCTGCAAATAATATATTGGGAAATTCCTTTTTGCTGAAACAATGAGAACGTGTAATGATGAAATATACTTTTGCTAAATACGGTTAATGCGATACTTAAAGAAAGCCTGTTCCAGAGAGGAGAAACTCCTTAAAAGCCAGGAAATAGCCTCATTGATCCTTGTGCTTGAGATTTGGACACGTAGGTCCCTCTAGCACCCAGCGATGCACACGCTGCCAATAAAGGCTGCTTGAACTCTTGAAGAACCGAGTCAGAAGACTCGGGGAGTGCCTATCGAGTGCCTATCAAGACCTTTAGGCAGGGTCTTAAAAGATTTTTTTATTTAGGACTGCATTCAAACAGGCTGACATGTCCCAGTTTCTGTGCAAGGAGGTCACATATACTTTGTATTGGCCGGTGTTAGGCCTAGATACTGCCTCTCATGTTACGTTAAGATCTTTCTACTGTCTCACGTCTCTCAGTGCTGGGGGAGCTGCCTGCGTGCCCACTGAGCAGATCCCCTGAGAAGCAAGAGAAGTTGGACTCAAAACAAAAGCCTTTGGCCGCTGTCCTTGGTTAATGATAAGAATGGGGCGATAAGATGTTGTCTACTTCAAAGCCCCAGATTATGTTTATGTTTTATGTGTGCCAATTAAGCTAGGCTCCCTCCACCCTAATGAGGGGGACATCTCCTGTTCTCATGTGTCTGTCCCATTATCTTCAGCACGTGATGAATAAGATGTCCCTTACCTGTTGCAGGTGCCTAACAAAAGGTCTTCTAATGAGAGGAATGTCTCCCACTTGTTTGAGATGAAAGGTCGCTTAACGATGTGACCCACCTACAAGTCTGTCATATCTCATTGTGCTGTCAAATGGTTTGCTTTTGCCCTTAGCACTGATTTCCTGATAAGCAAGCACCGAGCCTAGAAAAGCCTCTGTGCTTAGCCATTGCTTTGCTCCCTTTTGAGCCTGGCTCCCTCCCGAGCCTGACTCCGTTTTGAGCCTGGCTCTCTCTTGAGCCTTGTGCTCAACGCTGAAGGTCGCCTTGCCATGCTCTCAGACTTCATCTGTAGAGTTACCTGACATGCTGTCTGGTGATGGTCGAAGTACCATGCCTAGATGCCTGTATGCAAACCTTCTGTCTGAAGCTAATGTAAGTCTGTGCCTGGAGATGCCTCTGGAAGCCTAGAGGTACTCCCGTAAGTTCATGCTCTTGTGTTTTAAAGGTAAAGGTTTCCCCACGACCGAATGGTCTAGTCGTGACCGACTGTAGGGGGCGGTGCTCATCTCCGTTTCAAAGCCTGTGAGCCAGCGTTTTTGTCCGATCATGGTGGCCAGCATGATTCTACGCCGTAGCGCACGGAACGCCGTTACCTTCCCACCAAAGTGGTCCCTATTTATCTACTTGCATTTTTTTAGGTGCTTTCGAACTGCTAGGTTGGCAGGAGCTGGGACAAGCAACAGGAGCTCACTCCGTCACGCAGTCTCGAACTCCCAACCTTGCGGTTGAAAGCCCAGCGACAGCGGATTAACTCGCTGCGCCACCACGTCCCTCTTGTGTTTTAGGATAGTCCAATAAAGCTCTTTTATGCCAACCTTGAGCTAGACTTTCCTCTGATCCAAAAGAACCACTAGCCATTGCCACGGGCCAGAACATACCTTTAGTTGCGATAATATAAACCCTCGAAAATCAGTAGAATAGCTAGAAGGGCGCAAAACAGCAAGTGCATCTGGTGCTGCAGCAAGCTGCATAAGCAGCCCCTCCCACTTGCCCTCAGAGCCATTCTGGGCAGTGACAGCACTGCACAGGATATGCCATATAGCTTGGTGAGCATCTGCGCATTGCTGTCACTGCCCAGAATGGTTCCAATGGCAAGTGGAGAGGCAGCTTACACAGCATGTTGTGGCACCTGCACTACTTCCCTTCCCCCCCGCCCAGCTATGCCGCTGCTGGAAATTGAATGCTGTTGGTTTCATTGCCAATGGAATAGCAAGTAATAGGCAGTGTGTCTAGGAGCCGATCATAAGCTCATTGTCATTTTCATCATCCTTACAAAGCTTTGTCCAAATACAGCAGTCTGTCTGGCTTGACCCAAGAGCAATGCACCCTGCCCAGATGTTTTGACACCATTTTTGAAGGGGACCTCAGCAAACCGCCCCCTGTTGGCCTCCTCCTACCTGGGTCAACACCCCAGTTGGTAACCATATTCCATTTTTGTACTGAGAAAAAAAAAGTACTTCAAGAGAGGAGAAACATTCAGCAAATAAACACTTCCTTATTGGAAAATTTGTTTTCGCTTGAATGTCTTTGACACCTCATTAACAAGAGCATTTTGCATAGCCAGCAAGGATGTTCACCTCCACACATTCTAATTGCATGTGGGATGATTACATCCTGGCATCAGAAAAGCATGGATTCATGCAACCCACCAGACATCGAGGGGTGGTTTTTTTGGGTGGTATTTTTTTTCCAAAATTTCTTGATTAAAATAGCAGATTGCTGTGTTGATTGATTGATTGATTGATTGATTGATTGATTGATTGATTGATTGATTGATTGA
>JAJKFI010000099.1:2784138-2816768 GCA_029204185.1 Lerista edwardsae | reverse complement strand
GATAGATAGATAGATAGATAGATAGATAGATAGATAGATAGATAGATAGATAGATAGATAGATAGATAGATAGATATTAATGAGCTACACATCACTAGTCAATCACTAGTGTTTATATACCGCTTTTCAACACAAAGTTCACAAAGCAGTTTACAGGCAATAATAACATTAAAGTTAAATGGCTCCCTGTCCCAAAAGGGCTCACAATCTAAAAGAATGGAGAACACCACCAGCAACAGCCATGAGAAAGACACTGTGCTGGGGTGAAGAGGGACAATTGCTCTCCCCCTGCTAAATATGAGAGGACACCACTTAAAAAAGTGCCTCTTGCCCAGTTAGCAGGGGTAACTGGAATTCCATATCAAGGAATATCTGGGTGTAAAGTAAGTCAAGCATGTTCAGATATATTGCCTTAATTTGAGATGTTTTGAAACAGTGAGAGCACAATCCTAACCTGAAGTTAGACAGGCACAGTTAGGCCAGCAAAGTTTGGCTGGCACCAGGGGCACCGTCAAGCGCATTTGGACCACTCTCGGACTCAGGGAGGGTGGCATACATCTGTGTGCTGGCCTGGCTGGTACCAAGAGTGGTCCAAACATACTTTTCGGTGTCCCTTGTGCCAGCCAAACTTTGCTGGCTTAACTGTGCTGGCCTAACTCCAGATTAGGATTGCACTCTGAGATGAAGAGCCAGACTGATATTTTTAGGGCAATTATTATTTAACATAATTGGTGTGCTGGGGCATGAAAGGAAATTTATATATTTTGGGAGTGCCGGTATGCGCATTCCTGACCCAGTATGAAACCTCTTTAATTTGTTTAGTTTGTGCCTAAAAATACTACAAAAAACGCACATCTCACACAAAAAAGCTGGAAACTAATTAGAATGGAAAGAAATAGCAGGGAATTTTTCACTGTCAGTGTTTGATCATTAGACTTGTGCTGATGAAGTTCCTTAATAGGTGAGTAAGACTGTAATGTATAAGTTTAGAAGTTGTCACATTACCTTACTGATGCAGAAAAATATTCCTTTATAGTCTTTTATCACTATGCCACCAGCATCTTCAGCTAGACCCTACATCCCCTTTTTCCTCAACAGGCAAAAAGCAAAAATGTAATTGAAGATTAAACTATGGTTTTCCTCTGTATGTCATGAATTGAGGAACATTATTTAGGGCACACTCCTAACCAACTTGAGAGGGCCTCCATGACTGCCCCCGATAAGATGCAGCATATGCCCTATTTGCACAGTTATGTCAATGCTAGAAAGTTGGTTAAGATTGTGGGATTGTGCCCTTGTTTTATTTTAGTAAAATAAAAGCTCATCCAGCAGATGAACGGTTAATGAAGTACTTTCCAGTACTCATTACTTTCAAGTACTTGCCAGTAATTGCAAGTACTTTCCAGTACTGGAAATGAAGTACTTTCCAGTACTCAGTACTTTCAAGTGCTTGCCCTTGTTTTATTTTAGTAAAGTAAAAGTTCATCCAGCAGATGAATGGTTAACGAAGTACTTTCCAGTACTCACAGGGGGGCACAACAGTAAGTACTGCAGGCACCACAATGTGCCATGTAAGTGGTCCCTCCCATTCGCTGTTGGAGCCATTCAGGGATTTCTCGCTGAACCAAAGGGTGTTTCCTGAATATTGCAGTTCTGGCCCAGAACCAAGAATGTTAGATACACTGGATTGGCCATGACGTCACAGACTTGAAGCCATGGGTATATCTCAGATCATTGCCGCGAAGGAGGATTGCCGCCGCGGCGTCACGAATCAAAATCTCCCTGCCCGTGTGGTAAAGTTAATCTCAATGTCTCTAATCATGCCTGCGTCAAAATAAGTCTGTCAAAGCAGTGCAATCCGAGTTTGAATAGACAGCAAGTGGCATTTCGCCCGGTTTGTTCAGTAATATAATTACGCAGAATTAAACCTTGGAATTGCATATTAACTCATAATTAGGTTACCAATGACGTTTCTCCATGATCACACGTTGTTATTTTGGTAAGTTTTTACTTCAGGAGTAAACGATTCAGCCCTAAACATCATGCGAAAACCCATTGGAAATGCTTGGAATCAGAATTGTTTTGGGTATATTTATGTCACCGCTAACCCTGCCCACTAGCTTCACTTTTTCCGCATTCATATAACCAGAAGGGCCTGGGGTTGCCCAGAACGGTTCTGACAGCAAGTGGGAGGGGCCGCTTACACAGCGCATTGCAGCACCTGCAGTACTTACTGCTCTGCCTCCCCTTAGTGATGCTATTAGTACTCTCGCATCTTTGCTTTCTTAACAATGCAGTTAAAATTAACAGCTTGCAGCCAATGTTTCAGCCGGTAAATTCCAGAGTACACAACCCCCCCCCCCCACTCCTAATCAACTGAGGAAGAATTGCCTAAAGAATGAAAAAACATAAGCCAAATAGGAACCATTTGGTGCCTCTTTCATTAATGGAAAAACAGTTGCCAAGGAGTGCTGAATGAACCGAATGGCATATGCCATTTGGTTTATTGGACTGCTGTATTCATTTTAAAGCATAGAATCATATATTGGAAGTGGCCCAGAAGGTTATCTAGTCCACGCCCCTGCCTATAGCAGGAAATCTTCTTAGAGCATCTTCAGCAGGTGCCTGTCAAGCTTCTACTTGAAGGTCTTCAGGGAGGGAGAATCTACCACCCCCCTTGGCCATCTGTCCCACGGTTGAACTGCCTTTATCAAGAAATTCTTCCTGATGTCCAACCTGAATCTCCTCTCTTGCAGTTTGTACTCATTGGACCTAGTTCTATTGTCAGAGGCAGGTGAGAACAATTTGGTCCTTTCTTCCATATGACAGCCCTTCAGGTATTTGAAGAGCGCCATCATATCCCCTCACAGCCTTCTCTTCTCCAGGCTAAACATACCCAGTTCTCTCAAGCTTTCCTTGTAGGATTGTTTCCCAGAAGCAGATAGGGGGATGTGCATGCATTTATCACCTCCAGGTTTACTCTCTCCATGACTTTAACATTTCACTTACATGTCAAATGCTGACTTCAGGAGCTAAGGAGATATTTCTCCAGGGCACTCCAAGTCACCATTTGAGAACTGTCAAAACTTTGGTGCTTCCAAGCCTCATCACTCCCAGGTACATGAAGACATAGTGCAACAATTCCACATGTGCTCAGATGATATGTTGTCTTGGATGCTCAAACCCAGAATTTGGCAGCCAAAGCATCCTAAATCACTGCCTGGTGATGCCGTGGAACCCACATGGATTACGTTGCATCCCGCAGGCGATTTTTGGCTGCTGGAGGTCTCAACAAGATAAGGGGACATTTGGCCCCTTTTCCTTGGTAAGCCAATATTGTGCCAATATTGCTGGAACAAGTTTCCCTTGCTCTATGCAGGTGGATCAAGAACAGGAAGGGGGGCTTGTAATGGCCGGTGCCAGCCCCCCCCCATCATCTGGGTGTCTCCTGGCCTCCAGTAGTCCTAGTGGAGTTTTTTCCCAGGGGAAACATCCAGGAGAATTTGGACACAGACCAAGAGCCCCAGCTGTTGGTCACCTTACTGCACAAATTATCATCAGCAGTGTAGTTCAACAAGCAAGTGTCGGTGCGGGATTGGCCGGCTAATCAACTCCTGGCCATTCGGCTGGTGTTTTGGCCAATAAAAGCCTGGCTTTGGGGCCTTTACTTGGCCCCCGGACCTTGTGAACGCCAGCAGGCTGCGTTGTCCGGAGAGTCGCCTGAACACTCCCCCAGATTCTGCTGGAGGCTGTGTTGCCTGGGGCAGGGGCAGTGGTGTCAGCCTACCGGTTCGCTGAGCGGAGTTTCTTCGCTCGCTGGGAGGGTTTCCGTGGTGATCAGCAGCATGCTTGCTGCCTCCCGTTGCGTAATGGCGTAATGGCGTAATGGCACGCTGCCGATCACCACGGAAACCCTCCCAGCGAGCGAAGAAACTCCACCCAGCGAACCGGTAGGCTGACACCACTGGGCGGGGGAATGCCTCATTGTAAGTAGGGGTGCCTGGAGATACCTCTGGGGGTCAGAGGTGCTCCTGTGTTCTGTGTTTGTGAATGCGTGTGGTTGTTGTGTAATGAAGTCTGGTCATTTATGTGTAGACTAGCCTTGGACATCATTTATTCCTTCCTCTGACCCAAAGAGCCTGCAGCCCCTGGCAAGAGCCGTGGCTGTGGCAAAACAGGGCTGAATACGGCACATGCCGGCATTGCCAATCCCACCCCCTCCCAGACCCAATCCACCCTCCCCACCCTGATCCAGCCCCAACCTGTCCTCCACCCTGCACTGGAAATATCTGCTCCGATGAGTTCCGGTCGATTCACTGGCATAGCTGGGCCTTGCTCTGTCTGAAAGCAGCATATGGCTCTTTTGTAGTGGTGTAGCTACCTATGGGGTGGGGGACGTAGCTCCCCAGGTGCTGGGGGGTGTCAGCACTGACCCCCAAATTTCAAGAATCACAAGTTTACAGAATACTACCAAAAATAAAACTCCTTTTGTAAAAATTGCGGTTTTAAAAATCACGGTTTGAAGGAATAATATCATCATGCTGTATACCTTATATGTGGAATTTCACCCAGAATTCAATGGGGGGGGAAACGGAGTGTATATCTCTATTCTAGCAAAGGTTATGGCCAAAAAATTAAAAACCAAAACTAAACTTCTTTTGTAAAAATAATGGTTTTATTCCTTAAAAACTCAATACTATCATGCCGTATACCACAGGTTGCGTAATTTCACCAGGAATTCAATGAAAAAACCCAGAGTGTAATATCTTTATTACAGCAAAAGGTATGGGCATCAAACATATAGCCAGTGGGCCTTCATGTTGAATCCACAAATTTTGTCGTGGGTGGTGGTCAAAAATTTATGGGCCCCAGGCACAAAATGACCTAGCTATGCCACTGCTCTCTTGTGACAGCTTTTGCCAGCAGAATGCATGTTCTGCTAGCGCAACCAAAAAACATCTCAGTATGACTCAATATGACAATAAAGGTATAAGCTGTTCAAATAACTTTGCCTGGCATCCAGATTTGAGTGCACTGGTGTACTGAGTGTGGTGAAAGGATGTTCAGTTGTGGAAAGGATGTTCAGTTGTGTTCAGAAGGAAAGTTGTGTTCAGGCAAGAGAGCCTTGCAAGAGGTGCATGAATGTGAAGAGCTTCCTCTGCTGATGGTGCACCATTGCACCAATGGTCCACTACACCATCAATGGGCCATGACCCCATTTTTGGGGGGTCGCTAAACTGACAAGCAGATAGTTGACAAGTAAAATGTATTGAGCCCTATGGACAACAAAAGGAGCTGCAAGTGCGTGCTTACTCACAAGTAGGCAACTGTGCCTTGGTCCACTTTGAAGGGCAAGCCAAGGAGAATGCAATGGCGCCAGAATCGTCCCAATCTGATGAGCGCAGGCCCCCAAAAACTCTCAAGAAGGAAGTCTCCCCCTCCAAGCTGACAAGGAAAATGCATTCAGCCCTATGTGTGCATTAGCCCTATGTGTGCATTTACATGTGAGTAGGTAACTGTGCCTCAGCTCAGGCAAAGGTCCAAACATACTTTACGGTGTCCCTCATGCCAACCAAACTGTGCTGGCCTAACTCCAGGTTAGGATTGCGCTCTAAGTCTCATAAAGCTAGCTGAGTCCTAAGAGTCATTTAAAAAATGTGGGTTTTGTTAAAAGGTTTACGATCCACTGGTCTATATGCTACCCACTATACTTAAGGCCAACCTAGCAGTTTGAAAGCACCTAAATGCAAGTAGATAAATAGGGACCACTTTGGTGGGAAGGTAACAGCGTTCCATGCGCTACGGCGTAGAGTCATGCCGGCCACATGACCACGGAAGCTTGTCCTTGGACAAAACGCCAGCTCTATAGGCTTTGAAACGGAGATGAGCACCACCCCCTACGGTCAGTCATGACTAGACCATTCGGTCGTGGGGAAACCTTTACTTTTTTATACTTAAGGCCAAGCTAGCAATCTATCAATCAACTCCAACTTTTCTCAAGCTTTAAAATATGCCCTGATATCATTGTAAGGCTAATTTTCTCCCCAAGACAAGATTTGGCATATAGACCTCTTGCACCACTAATTATGTGCCTGAAGCACCCGCCCCCAAAAGGATTTTCCAAAGCATTGGTAACAACTTGGCAGAAATTCCAACGCCGCCTGGTCCATTTTCAAGCAGGAGCTTTTACATGTGACCTGGGGAACCCCTTGCCATTATTAAAGATTATTTTAAAATTTCCCAATTAGTGGAGATCAGAGGCAGGTTGGCCGATGTACTTGAATGGGCTAGCTGTTGTTCAGTTTCAGTTCCCTCCAACTTGAAACAGTCCCCCCTGAGCTGCTCAAGAGAATGGGGGTTGGGGGGTTGGGATTCATTTTTCCTCCAGCAGCAAGAAATTGCAACGGGAATGTCATGTTTCAAAGAAAAAAGGTGCCATTATTTCCCTCCTCTTGCCCTTTAATGAAGATGAAACTGATACCTCGAAACGCGGGCTCCCTGGCAAAAATGTGCGTGCCATCACCGTGCTGGAGAACCCGAGAGGATGTTTTATTGCTCGGTGCCAAAGCCAGAATCACGCAGAAAGCAGAACAGTCGAAGAAGACATCGCTTCGGCAGGAAAAACAATTTAGAGTGTGATTTGGCTTCTGACCTTAACACGGCAGCAAAAGATCCTGCCTGGCTCGGAATACAACACCCAATCAGCTGGAATCCATGCGTGGATCATATTGCACCTTTGCCTCTTGATGGAAACCAATAGTTGAAACCTTTGCCAACTTCTAACTGTGACCTAGCCTTCAATAATCTGAAGGTTCTGTCCCCTTGATCTAAGAAGTGCTCTGTGTATGTATGCCTCACCAGTAGCATAAGCTGCCTAAAGACTGGGCACCCCAGGCAAGGAAATATTATCCGTTAGGCTGACTAGGCTGTAGCCTAGGGGCCCCGCAGTGATTAGGGCCCATCAATTTGGCACCGCGCCCAGCGGCATCATTCACCCAGTAGTACGCTGGGCGGGACTTACCTTTGAGCGAGCGCCGCCTGTTGCATCATGCCGCGTTCCGCCGCATTCCCGCCCACCCCGGCGGGTGGGAAAGCGGCAGAATGCGGCGTGATGCAACGGGCAGACTGCCGCTCAAAGGTAAGTCCCGCCCAATGTACTGGGTGAATGACGCAGCTGACCGCGAACTCACCCTGATGCTGGAGCACAAGGCCCGAGCCAGACCCTGTTGCTTATGGCAGATGGCCGCAAGCAGTCTGCCCGGGCATCATGGAGCTGAGCCATGGCAATGCAGAGCGCCCAAGAGGGTCTTCAGCACCTGAGGGCAGCCGGCAAGCCTAGGCTGAGTGGTGCCTGTGAGGCCGGATGCTCAGCCCCACTTCCAGAAGTGGGTAGAATGGATGTTGCCGAGCTGAGTGTGTTCAATTCACTCGGCCACATGCCAACCCAGCTTCCAAAGGCAGCCAGTGCAACACAGATGCACCCCTCCTTCATCCCCTGCCAGTCAGGTTTCTATGCAGGGCCAGCTTGGACCCATGGCACAAGCTGTTGGCTTGGGAATTCGGGGATGATGGGGGAGAAGCAGAAGGATGTGTGAAAGGAGAGGAGCTGTAAGAAGGGGCAGTACAAGGGCAAGGGCCATGCCCTCTTTTTCCTGAAGAGTTTCTGAGGGGGCCCCAAATACCTGAAAGCCTAGGTGCCTGGCCATAGGTTAATATGGCCCTGACCCCAGGTGCCACCCTTGGGGGTGTGTCACCACTAGGGACCAAAATTTCTAAAGTAGTTTTAAGGAAAAACATCTTATGTAGCATTATGAATGATGGCTATATTATAAGAACATAAGAACATAAGAAGAGCCCTGCTGGATCAGGCCAAAGGCCCATCTAGTCCAGCTTCCTGTATCTCACAGTGGCCCCACCAGGTGCCCCAGGGAGGCATGAGACAACAAGATGCCTGCATCCTGTTGCCACTCCCTTGCACCCGGTACTCTGAAGTAGCCCACCACCAATGTAAGGAGGTTGCACAATCCATCATTGCCTATAGCCCACGATGGACTTTTCTTCCAGAAATCCGTCCAATCCCCTCTTAAAGGCATCTAGGCCAGATGGCATCACCACCTCCTGTGGCAAAGTGTGCCATAGATTAACTACCCGCTGGGTAAAAAAGTACTTCCTTTTATCTGTTTTAACTCTCCCAACCCTCAGTTTTAGCGGATGCCCCCTGGGTCTGGTGTTTTGAGAGAGGGAAAAGAACATCCTTCTATCAACTCTATCCCTTCCATGCATAATTTTGTATGTCTCATGCCCAGTGATGTCATCTGAGCGCGCCAACTACCGGAACGCTTGGATGATTGACAGCCCTCCGCCCCTATGGCGGAGGGCTGCCATGCCCCCCCAAGCTTCACTGCGCCGGAATCGCTCCATTTTAGAGTGATTCCGGACGCAAGGGAGGGTGGGAGGGCCCAGCAGCAGCTTGCCCATCCTCCGAAGCAGCGGCGCAGCCCGGGAGCTCTGTGGAACTAGCGGAACGGAGTACCGGGCCGTTCCGCCTGAATGACGCCTCTGCTCATGTCCTCTCTCAGGCGTCTTTTTTCTAGACTGAAGAGCTGCAGTCTTTCTTCATAAGGGAGGTGCCCCAGCCCCGTAATCATTTTTGTCGCTCTCTTCTGCACCTTTTCCAGCTCCACTATGTCCTTTTTGAGGTGCGGCGACCAAAACTGCACACAATATTCCAGATGCGGCCTTACCATTGATTTGTACAATGGCATGATAATATTGGCTGTTTTATTCTCAACCCCTTTTTTAATGACCCCAAGCATGGAATTGGCCTTCTTAATTGCTGCCACACACTGAGTCGATACCTTCATTGAATTGTCCACCAGCACCCCAAGATCTCTCTCTTGAGCTGTCACAGACAGCTCAGAACCCATTAGGTGAAGTTTTGGTTTTTGGCCCCAATGTGCATCACTTTACACTTGTCTGTGTTGAAACGCATCTGCCATTTGGCTGCCCATTCCCCCAACTTGGAGAGATCCTTCTGGAGCTCTTCACAATCTCCTCTGGTCTTCACCACCCAGAAAAGTTTTGTGTCATCCACAAACGTGGCCACCTCGCTGCTTATCCCTGTCTCCATGTTAAACCTCCTGTCACTAAGTACTATGTGCAGGGGAGCAAGAGCAGGGAAGGGCACTGATGTTCATCCATTGCTTGTGAGGAAGTACTCACTGCCTTTATTTTTCTGGCCATTATTATTACTCATTTCATGTCATGAGTATGACTATCTCTCAGCCTCCTCTACCTCACGGGGTGGCTGTGAGGGCAAAAGAGATGAAGGAACATGCACACCACCCTGAGCTGCTTGAAGGAGAGGTGCAGAAAATGTGGAAATAAATTTTTGTCATAGGGTGGATGTAAAAAATGTATGGGCCCTGGGTGTCAAATGACCTAGCTATGCCATGGTGCTTCACTCGATGAGGAACTACATGTCTGGACTGGACAGGGGTCCTGATCTCTGTAAGGCCAAAATGAGGAAGGGGTGGAGCAAGCTGAAAAATGGGATAGGATCTGACGCACACTTTTGCTGCCAAGAACCAACTTCTGCTGCCCTACTCCCCACCCCTGTCCTCCCCCACAAAGGGCCTGCACATCAGAGCATGAATACAAGCCGCAGAAAGGTGTTGGGCTGTATGCTCTTGTGAAAAAGATGAGATATAAACAGTGGTGGGATTCAAATAAATTAACAACCGGTTCTATGATGTCATAGCCAGAGCCAAAAAACCCCAAAGCCAGCTGAGGTAAGCGAGTGGATGGGGCCTGGCCATTTAACAACCGGTTCTATAGAACCTGGGCGAACCCCCTAAATCCCACCACTGGATATAAATGGGAAGGTGTTAAACAGCAACAATGGTGTACACAGATCTTCCCTACCTGAAAGAGCTTCTCCCACACACATCAGCAGAGCTAGATGTTCCATGCATGGAAGGGAGTGCATGCAGATTCCCACTCCCCATCCCAGACACAATGAACAGGGAAGCTGACATGTAGGAAAGCTGACCATCTGTCATCTATTGTGTACTCAGCTATAAGACAAGAAATTTTTTACAAATAAATGAGCTGTAAATTGCCTCCTCATCTTATCTCAGGGTCAGTCAGGGGTCAGGGCAGTTCAGGGGTGTTCAGCTGCCTGTTGATTGTCTGCAAAGTGTTTCCTCACCATCTTTTATGCTTGCAGAGAGGACTGTTCTCCAAGCTTTGCAGAGGACTGTCCTTTTATCTCTGTTTCATGGTTTATATTGGTTGGAGCTCATCAGCTAGCTATTCTGAGCATGCTGCTAACTCCTTCATTTCCAACCCTTTCTGAAGTTGCTATGCTGTGGTGTGATGACATCTGTCATCATCTATCATCTGTGTACTCAGCTATAATACAAGACATTTTTACAAATAAATGAGCTGTAAATTGCCTCCTCGTCTTATCTCAGGGTCAGTCAGGGGTCAAGGCAGTTCAAGAGTGTCAGCAGCCTGTTGATTACCTGCAAGCAAGGGAGAAACAAGGGAGGTTACAATCAGACAAAATAATACTCAGACACCCCCCTATGTTTTACTCCTGAACTTATCTGAGGGTCATAGAAAATTCCATGATTTTTGGATCAAAACCTGCCTTCAACCTGTCAGTGAGATCAAATTATACTCTAGTATCTACAGTGTGTCCCTCATTCTGATGAAGGCATTTGTTCCGATATTCAAAGTAAGTTCATTTGGCAAGAATATTCCCATGCTCCATGTCTTAAAAATATAACACGACAAGCAGTCGTACAATTTCATTTAGTGTGTGTACCTAATTTTTAAATTCTGTAATGGTTTCTGCAAGGAAGAAATGTTCTCTAAGCTCTCGAAAGCCCAGATGAAAACAGCCACGCTCGTGCATCTATAAAATCTACATTTCGTCGCTATCTTCCAGAAAGAACCTGATGATTAAGTTTACAGCCCTTTCTTCTCATGCAAATACGCTTAATAAACCACTGAAGAAATTACAATGGAAAAGAATCTGAAATGTAACTAATATGGGAGCCGCATTTTAAACAGCTTGGATGCAGAAAACAGTTCTAATACTGATCAGGATTGTCATCCTGATGGATTTTTTTTTTTTAATGGAATGAGATCAAGATTGTCCCTATCAATCTTCATTCATAATGTTAAAAAACCAAGAGATTGATGGGCAGAGCAATCCTACTCTGCCCGTTGCGTCAACGCTATGTCATAGCATCGATGTGATGGCATTGGCTCTGACGCGGGGGAGCTGAGCGGCACCTCCAGGGTTCTAATCAGAGGCAGGGACTAACAGGGCGCCCCCCCAGTGAACAGAACTTAAAGTGCCCGCGCAGCAGACAGGGTGGGGAGCGGGCGCTGGCTGCGCACTCCGGGGCGGGGGTTTAAAGTGCACTTTAAACCCCCGCCTGCCCCGGAGTGCACGCCCCAGCAGCTTCCCTCCTGGCTCGGAAAGCACAGCGGCTACTCCCCGCCCTCCGAGCCAGGAGGGAAGCCACACCCCGCAGTGTCATGACTTTAAAGTGCCCGCGCGTCCCTGCAGACAGGGCGGGGAGCGAGCCGCCGGGGCGCGTTCTGTTTGCGCCTGCCAGCTAATGCCGGCATTAGCCAGCAGGCGCGAACAGAAAGAACGCGGCGCCGCCCAGCGCCCCACCCCTCTTGAGAAGCGGGAGGGGGCGCCGGGTGGCAGCGCCGCGTTCTCCTCACTCTGGCTGGGCCAGCCGGAGCGAGGAGAATGCGGTGCAGGATCTGGGCGGGAGCGGGCGGGCCGTGGGCACCATTTTGGGGGGGCGGGTGCCAAGCGAATGGCCCCCCCGCGAGATGGCGCCCATGGCTCGTGCCACCCCCTGCCACACCCTAGAAACGCCCCTGGGCACCTCCGCATCAACGCTAAAGCTCTAAAGCCAACGCTACGAGTAGCATCAGCTTGAGAGTGCCGATGGGGAGCCTCCCTCGCGCCGACCGAAGCCAGTCAGCACAAGGGAGGCTCCGTCCCATTCCAGGACGGGGATTGGGGGGAGATTGTGGGCAGGGAGAGGGTGGGCTCCTGATTTGGCTATATCCTAAGCCCGTCCAGGAGGCCGCGTGACCTTGATTTGGGCCATGCGGTCTCCTTGGATCTGTGCCTGTAATTTAAGCTCCCCAACGGTAGGGGCACGAACATACCCTTGCCGTTGGGAGGCTCCAGTCTCCCCAAAGCAGTGTTGGATTTGGTGCTGACCGGCCAGCCTTGACAATCCAATGCTGTTTAGGATTGCGCCCAATGGCGTTATTCACCTGGTACGCTGGGCGGGACGTACCTTTGAGCGGCAGTCCGCCCGTTGCGTCACGCCACGTTCTGCCGTGTTCCCGCCCACCCCGGCGGGTGGGAACGCAGCGGAACGCAGCGTGACGCAACGGGTGGACTGCCGCTCAAAGGTACGTACCGCCCAGCGTACCAGGTGAATAACGCCACTGATTGCGCCCACATACAAAAGTCCCAGTATTTGCATGTGTACCTTTTGTTATGTCCTGGGCAGAGAGAGCTGAATTTACTGTATATTCATGAACACCCTTCATTTAAATCTCACTTTGTGCAACCAAATGCTGGGATCCATGGATACCTCCATGCCTTGCTAGTTCTTAAAGTATTTCTAATGCAGTGGTTTGTATTCGAGAACAAATGGACAGAAAAGGACCTGTCACGAAAGCGAACTTTATCATTAAAATACATGTTATATCAATTCTTTCCTTTCTAGATGACAGGCTTTTAAGATAAATCCAGGCAGGCTCTCATGTTTTATATAACTTTTTTCCTTTCCGCTTTCTCTCTTTTGTTCATTCTTCGTTAATTCCTCTGGATCCTTATACATTCATCTGTCTTCTGGGAATTGATTTAAAAAACTAAAGCAATTCTAAATTAGCACAATTGAACCTACCCAGCGTTCACTTCCTGAGACATTTTCTTTAGGACAGCCACCCGATGACTGCAATGTCAAAGACAGATTGAAATATTGCAGTGTTTTTTGAACTGTGGAGTGGGACCCACTTTGTGGGTCGCGACATGATGTCAGGTGGTCCGCAGAGAGCTGGGAACAGCCATCTTGGAAGCTGCAGACCTTACTCTTGCTATTTTCCTTTGGTGAGTGTTTTGAATTTTCAAGTGAGGGTTTTTTTTTTAAAAAAATTGTTTTCAGTTCAGTGTTTTTACATAATATTTTGTCCTAATCTTGCTTTCTGTCAGAGATGTTTCATGGTTGTGCAATTGCTGTAGTCCAAGAATGCCAATTTGCATTTCAGGAGTGTCATTTTTATTATCTTACAATGATAACACTTCCTGCTCGATGATGTCATTTCCTGCACTTCCAGGTTAATGACATCACTTCCGTTGGGTCCTGACATGAGTGCTGTTCTACAAAACGGATCCCGGTCTAAAAAATTTGAGAACCGGTTGCAAGTGCAATCTATATATCTAGATCTATAATATTTATGTATATGTATTGCATATGCAATCTATACATAGTGCAGTGGTTCTCAGACCCACTTTTAAAAATGACACTCTATTAGGACCCATCTAGCTTTGCAATCGGTTAAAAAAAATTGAGTCTAGAACAGTGGTTCTCAAACTTTTAACCGCCAGAACCCACTTTTTAGAATGACAATCTGTCTGGGACCCACCAGAAGTGATGTCATGACTGGAAATGCCATCATTGTGTTGTCAAAGCCTGCTGCTTTCATGAGAATGCAGCAATAAATTGGATTATTTCTCAGCCAGTTTCCAATATTAAAGTGAAATATTACATAGAAAAAAAGCCTATTTACAACCTTGACACAAGCAAAAACAACCACACAGCCTTCCCCTTTCCAGCATCCCACCTTCCCAAATTTTCAATATGGCTGCCCTAAATGCTTCACAGTCCACCTGAAATTGGTTCCTGATCCACTGGTGCTTCCTGACCCACAGTTTGGGAACCACTAATCTAGAAAGAAATAATATTTTTAGGGTGCAGTCCTAACCTGGTGTTAGGCCGCCAAATTTGGTCAGCACAAGGGCCACTGTAAAGTGTGTTTGGACCACTCTCTGAGTCAGGGAGAATGGCACACATCTGTGTGCTGGCCTCTCTGACTTTGAGAGTAGTCCAAACCAGCGATGGGATCTACAAATGAACAAGGGGAATGCTGGGCGGGACTTACGCGGGGCTTCCACGTGATTGGCTGCCCGTCCGTAGCGTTCTGCAGCTGTCCTGGCCTCAGGGGGGCTGCCCCCGGTTAGCGCGCCCCCCTGCTGCTCTCCCAGGCACCCGGTGCAACCCTCACCTCTCCCCCACGGCGAGCAGGAGCCCCCCCCCCGAGGCCAGGGCAGCCACGGAACGCTATGGATGGGTTGCCACTCAAGCGGAAGTCCCGCGTAAGTCCCGCCCAGCATTCCCCTTGTTCATTTGTAGATCCCATCGCTGGTCCAAACACACTTTACGATGGCCCTTGGGCCAGCCAAACTTGGCTGACCTAACTGTGTCGGCCTAACTCCAGGTTAGAATTGCTCTCTTAATGAGCCATCAACAGTGGTTAAAGGAACAGCAAAAAGGTAGGGAAAAGGACCATCAGGAAAAACAAAACCTCTCTCTTTCCCATTGCTCTCCTCAATTTGCAGAACACAATGTACTTGGAAATGAGGTGGCAGAATTCCAATGAACTTCCCTGGCGACATCCACTTTGATAACATCACAGACTTAATGTTCTTCTGCCCTAATGTTCTCTGATGGCCTTCATTTTATTGCAAGAGGACAGGAAGTTTTCACTAAACCTTAAACTCATGGCAGCCCTGATGGATTTCAAAAGTGCTTGCCTTTTCACTCTTTATCAAGTGCTTTTCCATGGCACAAACCAGAGAGCCTGAGGTATATCAAATCTTTTTTTTTTTTTTTTTTAAGGAGAGAAGACTGCAGTGACAGAAAACCAATACCAGCCCAAGAAAACAGCTCTTGGTCCTACTGCATCTCGCAATTGTTGGCATAGAATTCCAACGGGCTCTTCAGAAATTCTGTGGATGGCAGCACCCGCAAGTTGAAAGAATACAGGTGGTCCAACCTCAAAGTGAAATTTGCAAAGAAGAAACTTATTCTAGATGCAAGTCAATTCTTTAGGATGAAATGCCAGCTCTGTCCTCTGATACTATAAAAAAAATGATAATGGCATCTAAAGGTAAAGGTACAGGTTTCCCCATGACTGAATGGTCTAGTCGTGACCGACTGTAGGGGGCGGTGCTCATCTCCATTTCTAAGCCTGTAGAGCCGGTGTTTTGTCTGAGGACAAGCTTCCGTGGTCATGCGGGCATGACTATATGCCGTAGTGCACGGAACGCCGTTACCTTCCCACCAAAGTGGTCCCTCTTTATCTACTTGCATTTTTAGGTGTTTTCAAACTGCTAGTTTGGCAGGAGCTGAGACAAGCAACGGGAGCTCACTCCATCACGTGGTCTTGAACTCCCAACCTTCCAGTCAGAAAGCCCAACAGCAGCGGTTTAACCCACTGCGCCACCACATCCCACATAATGGCATCTAGATAGCATCAATTTTCAAAGTAACTGAACTTAATATATGCAATCAACCTAAGACAGCTGGAGATCAATCTACACCTGAACCCACCTGTCCGAAAGCATCTTTAAAACATTCTGAAATGTGAACGAATGGGATTGGGACTGATGGGTAGGCCTGCAAATATTTCCTCCTGTTGCTGGTTGAACAGAACTCATGCCAGTTCATACATTGATGGACCAATCCTACCTGTTCCAGCTGTTATCGTTGCGCTTCTTCCAGGGGTGCTGACTGCTATAAAATGGTCAGCACCAGTTATAAAAGGCACTCCGATAGCATGTTACTCAGCATGCCACCAGGGATCCTGATGCAGCCTTCGTACCAGTGGCAGTAGATTAGGAACCACCGACTAAGCTCAGGTAAGCTGGCGGCAGGGCAACATGAGGTGGCAATTGGATAGGGGATGGGAGGAACAACGTAGAGATGTTGCGGGAGATGGGCGGATTGGGTCCAGGAAGGGGGCAGATCTGGTGTTGGCAGTGGCTGTCAAAGTGGCCCCTTCCACTCATTGTCAGAGCCATTCAGGGCAGTGATGGCAACAAGCAGGCACTTGTTAAACCAAACGACATCTCCTAGGCATTTCCACTGCTACCCAGAATGGTTCCGATAGCGAGTGGGAGGAGCTACTTTAGCAGCAAGTATTTATCGTTTTCCCCACCCTCTAGCTACACTACTGAAAGACAGCTTTCTCCGCAGTTTGTAACTCAAGAAGCGAATACCAAACAAGGCAAACATGAATTATTAGACTATGATTCTGCTCTAACAATCTTTTCATGGCACTGTAGATGTCAAGAGTGAAACTTAGCTGTATACTTAGCTAAGGCAAAAATGATAGCGACCATTGTTCAGCTATGCAGCTGTGTAATAATAAGTCCATTAAAATGCAGCAATGTCTTGGGGGGTGATGAATTTCTAATTCATAACATTGTGGGCCTAAGTAGGAAGGTTCTTTTCTCTACTACAGTATGACAATCTGCTATATTTGTGAATGGGGAGGTCAAACAATTTTGGCCACAGCTCTTGTTCGTTTATTTTTTAATAATGGTATGATAGGTACCAGAAAACTAATAGGTGGAATGTTTAAAAAAAATTATTAAAGCCACAGTAGTGGTATTCTTTAAAAACACTGTGATTTGCAGACCTTAGCAGGTTATCTTGTTTCTCTCCATGCCATGAAATAGGTGATATTTCTGCAGATCATGATGCTAGTAAAGGCAAAAGAAACAACCCTTTTTAAAAAAGAAGTCTCATAAAAATAGGTAGGTCGTGATAGAGCAGTGATGGCAACCTAAGCTTGTCAAGCGTTTTGGGTGACACACCAGTGTTCACCAACAGCATTGTGCCAGATGCAGGGGAGTGGCAATGAGATGCAGGCACCTAGCTGTCTTGTGTGCTCCCTGAGGTATCTGATGGGCCACTGTGAGATACAGGAAGCTGGAATAGATAGGCCATTGGTCTGATTTAGTGGGGCTCTTCTTATGTTCTTAAGGCCCAGATTGGGTTGCAAGTTATTATTTACCTCAGAATTTTACTTCAGAATTCCAGATACAAGGGAGTGAAAACAGGATGCAGGCAGCTAGTTGTCTTGTGTGCTCCCTGAGGTATCTGGTGGGCCACTGTGAGAGACAGGAAGCTGGAATAGATGGGCCTTTGGCCTGATCCAACGGGAATCTTCTTATGACAAAAATGGGCAGCCCAATCCTAAGCAGCACCGACATAGTTAGGCCGACATAGCAGGACCATATCCTAATCCCAGCAGGAGGCAGCAGCAGTTCAGCACAGGTTTTCCCCTTGCACCTGGGCAAGCCCCAGCCATCCCTATGGGGATGCTTGGATCTGCGCCTGCTGTTTTGCAGGCACAGGTCAACATATACAGCAGTGGCCCAAATTAGGGCCGCCTTGACCGAGGACGGGGTTTAGGATGTGGCACTATGGAGGTCGTGCATCACCACCCCCATAGTTGCCCACTGCGCTGCCCAGTTATGCCCTCAGCACGCCTCTGGAACACCCCTGGCAAGGCCCTGGTCCAGTGGTGTCATCTAAATGATTTAAGAACAGGTACTCACTTTTGATTGGCACGTGTCGGGACCCGCCCAACGGAAGTGACGTCATCAGCCAGAAGTGATGTCGTGGCAGGAAGGGACATGAAAAAAGCCCTTTTTGAGGCCTCAGATGATTTTAAACTGACCCAACAGTTGCAACAGTATTCCACAGCACCCCCAGAACACGTTAAGGAGGCCTGGCATCATGTTAAAACCCCAGAGCAACTCATTTTTCAGTGGCAAGGAAAGGAAAGGCTCCGCTCGCTGCCTGCCTGCCTGCCTGGCTCTGAGAACATGCAGGCAACTCAAACATGCAGGAAATTCAAACGTTGCAGAGGGTGGAGTCGACGAGTGGGCAGGCGAATGGGCGGGGCCAGCTGTAATCCTAGAAACCGGTAATCGCGTACCCCCGCGTACCCCCTGCATGACATCACTGCCCTGGTCTGACTGAGTGACGCCAACACTCGACATGCACACAACCGGCGCTGCTGACAGGCGCAGTGGCACTCGTGCACCAACGCTGCTGATTGCACCAGTCCAGTGCCTGACTTGCTGGCACAGATGCACTTGATGGCACATTTGCGACAGCACTGGACCGGCGCATGAGCATAGCGCCGGTCCAACAAAGGTATAGGATTGCGCCCTGAGTTTGTTTTACTCATTTTTCATTTTTGTAATTACTTGATATTTCTTTATAGAATACATAGCACCACACATGATTGGACTGCATTTTTTTCTTTAAATAAATGAATGTGAAGAATTGTTTCTCTTTTGTTTGGGGCGGAGGGTGGGGGTGTGTTTGCCACTCCAGCATAGTCAAGCATTTTCTGAAGTCTTGACACACCGAGCCCAAAAGTTTTGCCATCGCTGCGATTGAGTGTCATTTTTAAAAGGTTGTCCTCATTACGAAAATGTTTGATCACCACTGTGGTAAGTTATTCAGGAGTTGACTGCCATTGATGTCACCCTCCAGTTAAACCAAGTAGAACTTCCCTCATTTAAAAATGTGCACTTCATAGTTCATGCTTTGAGAAATGTACAACACAACTGACACACCAAGAATTGTATCCTGCTCCTGATTTTCAGTGAGGAAGCCAAGCACATGCCATGATACTTTTTTTCCCCCTAGAAGCAATGGATGAGAATAACTTATGTGTACTTAGCTACATTTGATGATAGAAATGTCACAAAAATGGATTTCCTTAATGCTTCCCATTTCACCCGATATATTAGGGGGATGCCTTTTTCACTTAGTTTCTCGTTCTCCCTTAATAAATGTCATTTCAACAATGCTGGTATATTGCTAAACGATCGACATGTAGGATGTCATTTACGTCGCACTGAAAGCTGCCTTCGAAATTTCTGAAGGCAGATTCTGTCAATAGCATGATCTATTACTTCCTTCCCAATGTCAACATAATCAACAACAAGTCGAAGTAAGCTGTCATTAATGCAATAACAGCCCAACCCTATCCTTTCCCTAGGCCCCACTGATGCTGCAGGGCCCCAATGGCGAGCTCTACATCCTATAGTGAGGGACAGCTGAGGAGGTCAGTTCCTTACCCATGGTTAAGGCTGCAATCCTATTCCCACTTTCCTGAGAGTAAGCCCCATTGAACACAAAAGGACTTCCTTCTGAATAGACAGGGTGTCATGAACAGCAGGGAAACAGGCTGTCTCAGTTCCGTTTTGAGGCCTGGCCTGTCCTTTTCCCATCCCCCTCTGGGTTCCTGCGGTGAGAAAGTTTCCCCTTGAGTCTGTTTTGTCTTGCTACTGGCCGGGCGAGACAAGAGGGGCCTCTCGCAGGGAAATGTAACCAAGGACATCTTCACTGTACCAGGAGCGGCTTTGCTTCTAACAGACAAGGGGGGGCTGGGAAGGCGGGGGGGAAAGACTCACATTCTTTCTGTGGCTTGTGGAGAGGAAGAGACCTTTTTGCCCCCTTCACACCTAATTCTGTCTTTTGCTGGGTGAGTGATAGGATAATGTAATTAGCCTAGGAGATAGATATTTTGCATTAAGCATCATGCAGTTATACCATGCTTTGGCCTGCTTTGAAAGGCCTTCTTAAGCCTCTATGCTGTAACTTGTAGTTTTTAATAAATTATTACATTTTACTCCATGGTGTGCCTCGTGTCCTGGAAACAGGGGTTAGCTGAATCCTCCTGGGTCACTGGGGGTTGCTGGTGGCCAGGCGGGGACAACATCCCACAATCCCTGGGGGCAGTCTGGAAGGGCCAAGCCTTGGGTATCATGATACAGGGATAGGATTGTGCCCTGAGACTATGCAACACAAGTGGGTATACTTGGACCTGCACTAGCTAAATAGCTGGCGCAGGTCCAAGTGGACCAGCGCTGCAGGATTGGGTCCAGGAATGGGTAGTATTTGGCAGCTTCCACTACTGCCAAATCTATGCCCTTCCTGGATCTGATCTGGATCCATCTCCCTCTCCCCTGTCCATTCTGTTTTCCCCCTTCCTGCCCCATCCCACCCTACCCTACCCCTCCCACCTCTCCTGCTGACTTATCTGCTCTGGTAGGCAGGGGGAGAAGCGGCACCACGAGTGGGAAGTGGTAGTGCTGAGCAGAGCACTGTTGGAGCAACTTTTATGACTGATGCTGATTGCTGTATGGCCGTCGGCACCAGTGGAAGTCCCCTCCTGACAATGGCCAGTACATATAAGATTTGGCTCTGACTGTGGGAATTGTTCTCTATTTTTCACTGTATTGTGTCTGGGGTTTGTTTTTTCCCCCTTCCCTTCTGATCTGGTTTGGTCCTCCAAGAGGTTCTATGACCTTGATAGACACATGACAATGTAAACTGGCAGACCAATCCTGAACGGCCTGACCTCCCGGGAGTGCAGCGGTAGCCAGGCAGCTACCGCTGCATCCTAAGGCAGCCGGGTAACCGCAGGAGCCTCTGCAGGGAAAAGGGACGTTCATTCCCTTTCCCAGTGGTGTCATCTAAATGATTTAAGAACAGGTACTCACTTTTGATTGGCACGTGTCAGGACCTGCCCACCGGAAGTGATGTTGTGGCCGGAAGTGATAAGCCGGAAGTGATGTTGTGGCAGGAAGTGACATTAAAAAAGCCCTTTTTGAGGCCTCAGACTATTTTAAACCAACCCAACAGTTGCAACAGTATTCCACTGCACCCCCAGAACATGTTAAGGAGGCCTGGCATCATGTTAAACTGACCCAACAGTTCCAAAACCCCAGAGCAGCTCATTTTTCAGTGGCAAGGCAAGACAAGGCTCCGCTCGCTGCCTGCCTGCCTGCCTGGCTCTGAGAACGTGCAGGCAACTCAAACGTGCAGGAAATTCAAACGTTGCAGGGGGGGGAGTCTAGAGTAGGTGGGCGAATGGGCGGGGCCAGCCGTAATCCTAGAAACCGGTACTCACGTACCCCCGTGTACCCCCTGCATGACATCACTGCCCTTTCCCTGCTGGAAGGGCGTAGGGTCTACTAGCTTCTGTGCTGACTGTTTAGGCTGTGCAGCCTTAATCAGAGGTCAGGAATCGCTAGTGAGGGTCACTGCGAGTCCCGCCTGCACTCCACCCCTCCCCCCTCCCAGGAGCGCCCTCTCACCCTGCCCCGAAAAGTTGCATCGCTGATGCTCCCCCCCGGGGCGTGTGTGGGTAATGCTGCCATGGTGTCGCCCCAGCACTGGCGGTGAATACTTGTTGGAGGCGCTTTACGGCGCCATGCACGACAGCTGCCCAGGCAGTACGAGTGGACCATCCTCAGGACCGGTCTTTGGCTTGGATCCTGAGTCTCTTTCCATGTCCTTTTTCTGGCATCCCAAGAAGCTCTGGGAAAATGGGACTAGATGGCCAGAGGCGGATCTAAGGGGGGAGGGCAAATCTGTAAGTTTTGCAAGAAGCTTTACCTTGCAGTGGAAAACACTCCTCTCCTGCACTGTTCTAGCCAATCCTCACAGGGAACAGCAACATCTTGGCGTTGCTTACTGGCTACAGCAGCAAGGGAGAGGAGGGGTTTACATGACAGGGTAAGGCTCCTTGCAAAACTTACAGATTTCCCCCCCCCCTTAGATCCGCCTCTGTAGATGGCGATCCAGCTCCTCCAGCTTTGCTTTCAGACTAAAGCCATATTTAACACTACAAATTGATGGTCTGTCACCATCTACTAGATAATTGAGTAGAAAGGACCTCTAAGTTATGGAAGCGATTTGCTTTGGTTTAGAGATCTAACTGGCAGACTGAATTCTGGCTGTCGCAGCCTGAGGGCCCAAACCTATCCAACGTTCCAGTGCTGAGACAGCCACAATGCAGCTCCAAGGCAAGGGAACAAATGTGCCCTTACCTTGAGGCCTCCGTGATTTTCTCCCTCTACAGGATGCAGCGCATGCCCTGTTGACACAGCTGCCTCAGCACTGGAATGTTGGAAAAGATTATGGTCTTGGAAAATGATTATTCCCTTATGGTGTTGTACACTTTCTTGGCAAGGAGTTTCACAGATCTATTACATACTGGTTAAAGAAATAGATCCTTTTTTCCTTTGATCTGTTCTAAGTCCTTTTTCCTGTTGTCAGTGGTGGTGCTTCCCCCCACCCCCAGATGCTCTGCCAGCTCCTTATTTGGAGTGATACGGGTGCTTGGGTTTAAGTGATTGCCTACATTTGCTTGGTGGGACGTGGTGGCGCAGTGGGTTAAACCGCTGCTGCTGGGCATTCTGACCAGAAGGTTGGGAGTTCGAGATCACACAATGGAGTGAGTGCTTGACCCAGCTCCTGCCAACCTAGCGGTTCAAAAGCACATAAAAAAATGCGAGTAGATAAATAGGGACCACTTTGGTGGGAAGGTAATGGCGTTCTGTGCGCTACGGCGTATAGTCATGCCGGCCACATGACCACAGAAGCTTCTCCTTGGACAAAACACTGGCTCTACAGGCTTAGAAACAGAGATGAGCACCACCCCCTACAGTCGGTCACGACTAGACCATTCGGTCGTGGGGAAACCTTTACCTTTACCTTACATTTGCTTGATGATTTGTGGTTGCAGCTATCAAATATGGAAGGGGTACAAAGAAAGACATTTGACTGAACTGAATGAAATAAAAGGGGGAAAATAGCTTGGGTCTTCAGGGACGTAGCATCCTCTCCTTAACTCATGACTTCAATTGCAGCTCTTTCAGAAGGGTTGCTGGATTATTGCCTCCCCCCTCCCCCGCCCAGCACTGTCTGATGACTAATCGATAGGGCTTGTGACTTTGGAGCAGGAGATGGAGAGTGCAAGTCTCTTTGTGGCACTTTCCCTGCAGTTGCTATATTTAGAATGTGGTCAGGCATTCGATTCAGTATCTCACATTTATAACACTTGGCTAAGTACCAAGAGGATAAAAATATCATTGCATGTATTTAAAAAAAAATAAAAAAAAGGGTAATGGATCCAGAATAATCATTTCTGGTAAGTTTTGCATGTCATCACGAGAATTAATTGGTGCACTTTGGGGGTCAGTGCTCAGAACATTATTTGATTCTTTTCCCCCATTAATAGGCTAGCAGAAGGTAGGAAACCGGCTTTGATTAAATTTGCTGATGACAGCTAAATTGGAGGGGCAGCAAACATGACATTGGAGGACATGAGCAAACTGTGGGTGACCCAGGGAGATTAGAATTCTAATTAGTCGCTTTCAACGAGATGACAAGGAATGTGATTCAGAACGCAATCCTAACCTGGAGTTAGGCTGGCACAGTTGGGCCAGCAAAGTTTGGCCAGCACAAGGGACACTGTAAAGCGCGTTTAGACCGCTCTTGGAGTCAGGGAGGATGGCCAATGTCTGTGTGCTGGCCTCTCTGACTCCGAGAATGGTCCAAACATATTTTACCGTGGCCCTTATGCCGGCCAAATTTTGCTGGCCTAACTGTGCCAGCCTAACTCCAGGTTAGGATTGGGTTCTTAGTCTTGCCATGGAATGGAGTATTACATGGGGAATATGGGCCTCTAGAAAACAGACGGAAACCTGGAGCTGATTCTGCAGAACACGTTTGCCCCATGCCATTTCTTAGGAAAAAAGTGAGAGCAAGAAAAGTCCACAATGATTTCTCAATATGATGCAGTGATGTGACAGCTATCAAAACCTGATGGAATCATGAACACTTGGGATTACTTATATATTTATTCATTTATTTGAATCATTTCTATCTTAAATGCTTAAGGCAGCTTACATGGGCAGACTAGTGCAAACCACCATTTTTCATTTAAAAAAACAACAACAAATATACGGTTCATCAAATCCTCAGTCCCAGATGTAGCCTTCGCAGGGTGGTTCTCTCCTCCAACCGCATGCATTGAGCTTCAGCAGGCAATCGTAAGTCAAGCCTGGACAGGTCCTCAAGGTCGTGCTCTGTTCTTTACCGGCTAGTCTCCCCACACATTTCCACACTGCCTTATTAGCTCCACAGTGACTCCAACCTGCCACAACAGGTACTGCAGCTTGTCACAGCCTGGCATTTCTGCATCCCATCTAAAAACAAAACTACAGATTGTTCTACTTCAGTCAATGCCAGCAGCTCAACCATCAGTCCACAACCCCTACCCAGACCACCAGACACACCATAATAAATTCTGGATTATTCCAGAATGTTCTGTGAGATCCTCTGGGGAAGCACTCTTGCATGTTCCCAGGTAGGGGCGGGTGGAGGAGGCTGGTGTTACTACCAGTGGTGGGATTCAGGGGGTTCGCCCAGGTTCTATAGAACCGGTTGTTAAATGGCCGGGCCCCGCCCACTCGCTTACCTCGGCTGGCTTCGGGGGTTTTTTTTGCTCCGGCTATGACATCATAGAACCGGTTGTTAATTTATTTGAATCCCACCACTGGTTACTACCTGAGTGCAATGGCGCATAGCTTCTAAGTAGAGCTGCAAAGGACTGGGTCATATTGCTCATAGCATATGATAGAGATGATGGCTTGGATGCGGATTAATGGCTGTATCCAGGCTCCACCCCCTCCTGGGTCTGCCCACCTCCTGGACCGCCCTTTCCCTGCCCACTTCCTCCTTCCCTCCCTCCCTGGTCCAGAACCACCCCTGTGCCACCTGAACTCAGTGCTACAGGGCTGATGCTGATGCCTGCATCAGCCCTGTGGCAGCAGCACTGGTGCAGAAGTACCTTATGGCACTTTCGCGACAGAGTGTGGCTAACACAAACGGCTTAAGTTGGCCCCCAGGGTGCCCTGGGATTGCGCCCTCAAATGCATGCCTTTGTTTTAAAATTAAAAAACAACAACACCATTTGCTGTGTGGAAACACTTGAAAAATGTGTGGTAATATAGTATTGACCTATCTATCAGGGTCCCTTTCATGGATCACTGCCTTGCCGTGGCGAAGGGGCTTGAGTAGCTCAATGAAGCTGTGAGCTATGCCATGTAGGGTTACCCAAGATGGACAGGTCATAGTAGAGAGTTCTGACTAAATGTGATCCGCTGGAGAAGGAAATGGCAACCCACTCCAGTACTCTTGCCAAGAAAACCTCATTACATGGATTACAAAACTAAAAGGCTAAACGATATGAGGACAGGGAGGCCTGGTGTGCTGTGGTCCATGGGGTCGCAAAGAGTCGGGCACGACTTAGCGACTGAACAACAACGATCAGGGTATTATCAATCAATCACTAGTATTTATATACCGCTTTTCAACACAAAGTTCACAAAGCGGTTTACAGGCAGATAATAACATTAAAGTTAAATGGCTCCCTGTCCCAAAAGGGCTCACAATCTAAAAGAATGGAGAACACCACCAGCAACAGCCACGAGAAAGACACTATGCAATCATCTGTCAGATAGCCGTAAGTCCTACATAGCATGGTGGAATTAAAGATCTCACTTTGAGAAGAAAAAAAAAAAGGAATATGCATTGATTGAAATGGACATGGCAACATAACTTCATTTTAAAGTGAAATAACAGCTAACAGTGACCATTCTCAGTGTGAACTTCTATGTCTGCCTAATACTATCTAATCTTTTGTAATTATGTTATTGTAGTATCTTTGTGCATTGGATTTTTCTTTGGGCAAATCAACCATTTTGCACAAATTTATCTGTATGCATTGATTCCCCCCCCCCCGTCCTTCTTCATATTCAGGAGAACATTGTCTGATATGTGCTGATATGCTGCGTTTGTTTAGTACGAAATTCACTGTTATTTCCATTCATGTTTTCCTTGCAATGATCGTCTTTACAACAGAAGTGAATCGCCACTCCATCTGTTCTGCTGGTTCATTTTCTGGCTTCCCTTCCCCGACATTCTGCTACACATCAAACTGTTTGCTAATTAGGTTTTTGCACGTACAACATCTCTTATGTCACTTGGTTTATTTCTGAACCAGCCACATGAGGGGTGGGGTGGGGTTTAGAAAAAGAAGGCAAAGATGGAATAAGTTTGCCATTCTAATTAATACCAAAGCACTTGAGATGTGTACAGTTGCTAATGGTGTTTCTCCATTTTTAACAATTATCAGGGATTCCGGGTTGCAATTCTACAGACCCCCAGCTATAATTTCACAGGCAGAGATGATGGATCCTAGCATAATAGCATTACAAAGGAGACAAAATGAATGCATTCATTGGTCTTCCTAAATCATGGCCCTCCAGCATTACATTCAGATCAATAACCTCTTTGCCCATTGGAATGTGGCATTCAGCAGAACCTAATTTTCGGACAGCATCACATTCGAATACATTCTGGTAGTCAGTTCGATAGGTGCAGGACTGCGCAACCAGCTTGTGTTTGTTTGGAAGAAGCAGCCGGATTCTGAACTCCAGAGTCAACCCTGGGAGCAGTTGCCATGGAGAACTAGAGAAAGCCAGGGTCCAGAAGGATACATTGTTGCTTTTATAAGCCAACTGTGTCTGTTTCAAGCCTTGCAATGTACAGTGCATTTCTGGGAAGCTGAGACACTGGAGCGAGAAGATCGCTGGAAATGTGACACCGAGAAGACGCATCATTGGGTGACGGAGGAGTTGTGTCAGTGATGTCATGCAGGGGGTACGCGGGGGTACGCGAGTACCGGTTTCTAGGATTACAGCTGGCCCCGCCCATTCACCCGCCCACTCGTCGACTCCGCCCTCTGCAACGTTTGAATTTCCTGCATGTTTGAGTTGCCTGCATGTTCTCAGAGCCAGGCAGGCAGGCAGGCAGCAAGCGGAGCCTTTCCTTTCCTTGCCACTGAAAAATGAGTTGCTCTGGGGTTTTAACCTGATGCCAGGCCTCCTTCACATGTTCTGGGGGTGCTGTGGAATACTGTTGCAACTGTTGGGTCAGTTTAAAATCGTCTGAGGCCTCAAAAAGGGCTTTTTTCATGTCACTTCCTGCCACGACATCACTTCTGGCTGATGACGTCACTTCCGGTGGGCGGGTCCCGACACGTGCCAATCAAAAGTGAGTACCTGTTCTTGAATCATTTAGATGACACCACTGAGTTGTGTCTTCAGTTTGCAGAGCCAGGCTTAGTGGCGTCATTAGAGTTTGCAAGAGTTCATTGCGTCACTCCCATGAGGGATTTCCTCCCAGACCATAACAAGCAGAATAAATTAGGCACAGCCTAAATGCAGTGGCATTGCTAGGGTTGGTGTTAATCCCATTCACTTTATTTATTTTAGAGCACAATCCTAACCTGGAGTTAGGCCAGCACAAGTTAGGCTGACAAGGTTTGGCCCATAGAGGTAGAATAACAGGAGAGGACATCCCTTAAGAATTAATACGAGCAGGTTGAGGCCAGGGGGCGGGCTTAGCAGCCATGTTGGCGTACTCAAAACAATCCTTATTCCAAGCATTTCGGATTGCTTTTCTGGTACTCTTTAGGACTGAATTGTTTACTCCTGAAATAAAAACTTATGAAAATAACAACATGTGATCGTGTAGAAACATCAGTGGTAACCATATTATGAGTTAATATGCAATTCCAAGGTTTAATTCCGCGTAATTATATTACTGAACATACCGGACGAAATGCTACTTGCTGTCTATTTAAACTCGGATTGCACTGTTTTGACAGACTTATTTTTTGAAATCTACACAAGCAAAAATAAAACGGCCATGCCCCATAAAAAAATGTCTGTTAATGTTCAGAATTTCATAAGTATTACAGTAGGAAAATTACATTAAAATCTCTTCATAACACAAGTAGTTGTCAATATGAGAGTAATTCTTTTTTACTTCTAGACTATTAAGAGTATTTTTTTTAACTTCTACACTCACCCCCCCCCCCCAAAAAAAAACCAAATTCTGTTAATGTTCAGAATTTCGAAAATATTACAGTAGAAAATGGAAGGTGGGAAAAAATGTGTAAATGGGAAGGGGGAAAAAAGGAGCGGGAATTTTTTTTTTTTTTTACCTTCTAGACCATTAACAGTGGGTGTCAGAAAATGGTGAATAAGACTGCTAGGAACAACAAGAAATTACACAGCTTCAAAAAATAATGCACTCACAGTTAACGGTAGTTTTATTGAACCAATGTAATGTGAATACATGAATCTTTCCGTGGAAATTAAGTCCCATTTTTCGTACAGCAATTTGCACACCCGTATGCAGAACACGCAGGCATGATTAAAGACGTTGAGATTAACTTTTACATGCGTGCAGGGAGATTTTTATTCGTGAATTCGCGGCAATCCTCCTCCTTGGCGGGAAAGATCTGAGTCAGCCATATTTGTATACTCATGGCTTCAAGAAAATAATATAATGTCCTCTCCTGTTAATCTAGCCTTCTTGGTTTGGCCAGCACAAAGGCCACTGTAAAGTGCGCTTGGACCACTCTCGGAGTCAGGGAGGATGAAACACTTCTGCGTGTCGGCCTCTCTGGCTCCAAGAGTGGTCCAAACATACTTTGCGGTGTCTCTCTTAATGTATAATTGCACTCTTAATTATAATATTGCACTCTTAATATATAAGACTACTGGTCACCCACCAAATCAGTAACCAACAAAATCCAGTGGCCAACTTGATAGCACTCACACAACCAAATAAGAATTCTCGTTTTAGTTCTGATACACAGAAATGACGAGTTGACTCATAGTAAACAGCCCATTGGTTCCCCCATTTGTTGTATCATAACAACACCTCATTGGCTCTGGGAACAATCAGTTTGGAGACCACTGCTCTATTGTAACCTCCTGGCCTTCTTGACTTCTTCCAAACAGGGCAGCCAGGCAAGATGGCGGCATGGGATTCTAGGCATGTGCACAGGGATGTGCATGCTCAAAAAAAGAGGGAGATGGACCTTGCTTTGGGTGCAGCTTTGCCTTGGGCCAGGCCTGCCAAGGTGTGTGTAAATTATTAACAGCCGGAGAGCACAATCCTAACCTGGAGTTAGGCCAGCACACTTAGGCCAGCAAAGTTTGGCTGGCACAAAGGACACCGCAAAGTGTGTTTGGACCACTCTCAGAGTCAGGGACACCAGCACACAGATGTGTATCAACCTCCCTGACTCTGAGATTGGCCCTTGTGCCAGCCAGGTTAGGATTGAGCTCCCAGTAGCATAGCAATAGAGGCAATATGCTAAGTACTGCATGCGCCACAATGTGCTGCATAAGCAGCACCTCTTGCTCACCATCAGAGCCTTTCTGGGTGGTGTACACATACAGGAGACACCCCCACACCACAGGATGCAGTGTGCATCCCATGGGCATGGCTGAAGCATCACTGAAAAATTACTTTTGATTGGGCTAAATAAATAATAATAATACATGTACTTATATACCGCCTTTCTTAAGATCACTAGATTTCTCTAATGACTGTAACTCAAGGCGGTTTACATAGGCAGACTTTTATTCATAAACCTGAAGGTTTTTACAATTTACAGAAATGTTCTATCTTTCAAGAACAACACTCATACAGATCTTTCTTTCTGGATTTAGCCTTCTTTCTTAGCCACCCGTCTGTCTTCTGCTGGCTGATAAGAGGCTTCCCTGCTCCCACCAGAGACGCAGCTGACTTTAGCACACTCCTCCTCCCACGAGGCAGCTGGAACTCAGCTTTTTTTTAATCAGCCGCAGTTTGCAAGGTCTGCCGCTCACAGAGACTTCCGGCAGTCCCGAGCTCACGACCTTCAGATCTTCAGCTGTTATCTTCGGGCAAACGGAGGCATTAACCCTCTCGGCTAAATCTTCTGCCCTACTAATCACATACATATTTTAACAAGAAATTAATGTGATTTGCCCAGTTTGGGGCACAGTACTTTTCAGGGGTGGTAAATGTGGCTTTGATTTGTTTTTGTTTTTTTTACCCCTGTTGTTCAGAGTTGTTTCAGAAAGCAATCCTAACCTGGTTTGGCTGGCCTAACTGTACCAGCCTAACTCCAGATTAGGATTGCGCTCTCAGTTATTTAGCTTAGATTGTACATTTTACAAAGCCAGCTGTGCTGGAAGAGTTTCAAGCTTAGAGCGACACCAATTTTTTTCCTCCCCCTTTTTAGCTTGAAAGCTTGCCACCATCCTGTGACAGCTGGTCCAATAAAAGTTATCGTCATCATCACATTTGGGATGCATTATCTTCTAGCAAAGTGCAATTCCAGTCTTGCTTTACTGTACATGCCATCTCTTTGCCTAAGCAGTGCCCCCCTTTGGGGAACCCATATACTGTCACTCTAATAGACTTGGAAGAGGAACTGAGTCCAGGTGTTTCTGCCTGACATATCAGCAAGTTGGATATTTAAATAATTTTTTAGCGTTTGGGATTGAAACATAGGTTTAAACAGCTTTATGAAATATTGCACTCGGAAAACCTTGTTTGTGTACCCAGAGCAATCCAGCAATCTTCCCCAGCTTACTTTCTAGCTGCCACTCACAAACGGTTACCTTGAATCATGTTTGCTTATATATTTAACGTTATTGTTATTTGCCTGGAAACCACTTTGTGAACATTGTGTTGAAAAGCAGTATACAAATACTTTGATTTATCGAGGATCTTTGCTTGCTTTTTGTGGGCTCAAATACTGTCACTTAGGCAGCAATCCTATAACACTTTCCTGGGAATCATCCCCACTGAATACAATGGGACTTACTTCTAAGTAGAAATGCATAGGATTGTGCCATTTAAGCACAAAGTACCCACACTATGAAGGGCATTAAAAAAAAAAAAGAGTCGTGACTTGAATTTTAACTCAAGTTTTCAAATTTTGGCATGACTGTCATGAGGCTCGAGTCCCGCATATCAATGGCTCCACCCCTCACAACTCGCAACTCAGGCCACTGACTTGGAAATGAGTTAGCAATTTCAGCAACTTAATGATTGCAGTGGTTTTCCTGCACTCCAGCAGCTGAATTTTCCTTCCAGGTTCCATGTGGCTGGCTACCCAAAATATGTGTCTTTTATTTATTTAGGGGGTTTCTGGGGGGTTCCCCATGCATTTAAATTAGTTCTGCATTGCATCATGGCTCCTGCTTGACAAACATTGACAAACATTGACCTAAACAATTGTCATATCACCACAGCCCAGGAGTAAGGCGTAAGCAGCCACCCAATCTACTTCAGGGCACAATCCTAACCTGGAATTAGGCTGGCAAAGGTAGGCCAGCAAAGTTTGGCCGGCACAAGGGGCACCGTAAAGTGCGTTTGGACCACTCTCCGAGTCAGGGAGGATGGCGCACATCTGTGTGCTGGCCTCTCTGACTCCAAGAGTGGTCCAAACATACTTCTGCTGACCAAACTTTGCTGGCCTAACTGTGCCGGCCTAACTATGGGTTAGGATTGCGCTCTTAGTCACTGACTGCAGAGAACTTCGTACTCATGCACAATGTGTTTTTCTTTCTGTGTCTTTTTTTTTTTTTTTTTGGAACATGAATATGAAACGTTCCTGTAATTGACCATATTTGGTTGAGAGAATTCCAATAATACTTTTAATTTGAAAGTGTGCTTCACAGAGTTTCTGGGCATTGCTACTTATTCAGCCTTAGGATTGCTTTGCTTTTCTGATATTATTTAAGGATATAAAAATGATATTGAAAGACTTTGGAGCATAGTCTTTGTTTGCCAAGCTCCGATGAAAGAAATAAATCTGCCAGACAATTAAAATTGTTATTCAAGCCGATTAGCCTTTTTTTTTTTCAATTCTCCTTTCAGAAGTTCTGATGCCTGCTTTAGATTGGCTTGCCCTTTCGTTTTTATAGATCGTTCTCTCACTCATTATAATTAAATGTATCATTTATTGTTGCATTCTTTGACGTTCCTTTTCAGAGAATATTAAAATTTACATTTTTGTGTTTCTTGGAGCAGATCCAGCCCATCGAAGACAATCTCACCAGCTCATTAAGGTGCCTGTGCATCTGATAGAAAATGAGTCATGCAGCCCTCTCTTCTTTGCAGTACCATTTGTTGTTGTTGTTCAGTCGCTAAGTCGTGTCCGACTCTTCGCGACCCCATGGACCACAGCACGCCAGGCCTCCCTGTCCTCCACTAGCTTCCTGAGTTCACCCAATTTCATATTCATTGCTTCGGTGACACTATCTAACCATCTCATCCTCTGTCGCCCCCTTCTCCTTTTGCCTTCAATCTTTCCCAGCATGAGGGTCTTTTCTAAAGAGTCCTCTCTTCTCATCAGGTGGCCAAAGTATTGGAGCTTCAGCTTCAGCATTTGTCCTTCCAGGGGACTCTCAAGAGTCTTCTCCAACACCATAATTCAAAAGCATCGATTCTTCGACGCTCTGCCTTTCTTATGGTCCAGCTCTCACAGCCATACATGGCTACTGGGAAAACCATCGCTTTGACTATGCGAACCTTTGTTGGCAGGGTGATGTCTCGGCTTTTGATTAAGCTATCTAGGTTCACCATAGCTTTCTTCCCAAGAAGTAAACGTCTTTTAATTTCATGGCTGCAGTCACCATCTGCGGTGATCTTGGAGCCCAGGAAAATAAAGTCTGTCACTGCTTCCATTTCTTCCCCTTCTATTTGCCAGGAAGTGATGGGAGTGGTTGCCATGATCTTAGTCTTTTTAATGTTGAGCTTCAAACCAATTTTGGC